>CAHIKZ030004573.1:1505000-1525745 GCA_903632075.3 Acanthosepion pharaonis | reverse complement strand
TAAATATATATACTCACACACACAAATATATATATTCACACACACAAATATATATATTCACACACAAATACATATATTTTCACACATATATTCATTCATACACGCACATATATATTCTCACACATATTTATTCACACATACACTATATATATTCTCACACACATACACCATATTACACACTCAGTGTGTCAAATATTAACAGACATTTTATAACAAAGAAAGAGGGAGAAAATAATTCTAGGATTGTTAAATGCACGTAGCAAGTTGAAAAAAAAGAAAAGAAAACAAATATTCAGAAAAGTGATTAAAGTTACCAACATACATGAAGATAGGCGAAGTTTTTCTGATGGGTTGATTGAGCAAATATTTAAGCAGGAGTGGGGGTTTGTCTCGCTGCTTTTAATGGGAGAATGAAACGAACGAAATTAATGATGGTTATGCTAAATTATGTAGACCAGTTTTGCGCATGATGACGCATATATATATATATATATATATATATATAGAATATATACATTAATGTGCAAGTGTTATGTGACGTTCGTGTGTATATATATATATATATATATATATATATATAAATATATACAGAAATATAGTGTACTGTAAATATATATATATATATATAAATATAATATATATATATATATATATATATATATATATATAATAATAATAATCGACTCTCCTGTCGAGATTCGACGTATGAGGGCTGCTGCATCGCTTTCAGGAAACCGACAGCCCGACAACGGCACATGAGATTCGAATATAGTGGTGAAGGCCTCGTGCAGGTCCATCCACACTATTTGAAGGACGAATACAGAGACCCGGTGCACCGAATGCCACAAGGTTCCCAAACGACTCTCCGTGGGTTTGAATTCAGAGTTGTCCTTCTCCTAGACCAGTTGCCATCCAGGCTATAGAACCCAGTCTGTCCTGCTATTTTACCCATAGCTAGGGTGGAAGAAATGGATTCATATATATATATATATATATATATATATATATATATATGTGTGTGTGTGTGTGTGTGTGTCTGTGTGTGATTCTCAGACAGTACAGTTTCGCTGTATCACAGCTCCTCAGTGCGACTCAGACGTCCGAAAGCCTCAAGACAGGCTCGAAATCCGACCGATTTAGTGTCAGTCGGAGTTTCTACCCCTAAGCCTTACGAATGTAAACAAACGCCAGTCAGCCAGAGTGCTCGTATTCATTTTCCTGAACAGCGTTGCGTTTTAGCGTAGGCGTCTGTCATTTTCTAATGTCGTAAATTTTATCTGCAATAAAAACAGACACGAAAAATCTAAACTTTTAAAACAGACATATTAATTACATTTATTCCAATTGGTTTATTTCATCGTGTTAAACCTTGTAAATAATCCTGTTTAACACAGCATTTGAAATGTATACCCTCTTTGCATTATGCATTTTCCGCCAATATTTGAGAGGATGTGCAGCCAAGAAACTCTTTAAGAATATTTCTTCGGTCATTGGTCAGAAAATGTGTTCACTCACTGGTCATTGGAAAGTGAAAGAAAATCCGCCCATATTTTCTAGAAACAAGGCCATCACAAATTAGCATGGGAAAGAACATGTGAAAAATATAGCAGAAATAGAATGGGAGTACTTTTCTCAAGAAGTGGTCATGAGAAGAATCAAATAACACTAACAATAGTCTAATAATAATCTGACGTCACACCCATTTTTAAGGAAGAATTTAAAAGACCGAACAATATAAGTTTAAAAACCGGAGGGCAATCATCGAGAAATATTTAAATAATTTATAGGAAATATGACATTTTATTACAGCTTTAAAAACAGACATATTTAATAAGTAGATATTAATATATAATACATGCAAATATCTTAAAACAAAGGGATGAACAATGAGTCAAAAAACAAAAACAAAACAAAAACAATAAAACAAAAACAAACAAACAAAAACAGCAGTTAAGAAATACATACTTGGGCGATCATGTTTCTTTCGTTTCGCGTACTGGGCCTGTCGATGAATTACATCTGGCTGCAAGGCCTCTAATCAGAGGTTTTGAGGAGCGTGGAACCGCCTATTAATTGCTGGTATTCCCAGGTCCACCGCAACCTGGGGTGGTAGTGCCTGTTAGGGTCCCAGCTATGGGCAAGTAGTTAACACCACATTAGGGTCAAATAACATGAAGGTGTAAAAATAGGTTTTAATACCAGCAATACATTTTGAAAAAAATTATCAACAATAAAAATGTTGCTGGCATTAAATAACCAAACCTCTTTCGATTCATGCCTGACTAAGCAGAAGATTTCCTCGCAATAGGTTGCCGTTTCTTTCTGTGGTAGAGTGGTTGTCAACCAAGGTTATGGGACCCAATCTTTCTTGCTATTCAACCCATAGCTAGGGGAGGAAGAAATGGATTCATACATTTCCCAAGGATATTTCCGAGTAAGTGGATGCAACGAGCATAAGTGGAATTGGGACTTGGTACTAACTTTATATCTCCTTTTGTTTTCTTGAGCAATTTTTATCATGTATCTTTCGATTTTTTGACAAGACAGATTTTTCCCGCAGTAGGTTGCCATTTCTTTCTGCGGTAGACCAGTTGCTATCCAAGGCTATAGAACCCGGCCTATCCTACTATTTACCCATAACTGGAGCGGGGAGAAGAAGAGGATTCATACCTTTCCCAAGGGTATTAGCACGTAAGTGAATGTAATGGATTCGACTGGAATTCGAACTCGGCTCTCTGATTCCTCAATCCATTACTCCACCAACATTATATAGCATGAGTGGCTTTTGATGAGAATATTAGTATTAAACAATCTTGCACATGGTCATTGTTTTGTTAGTGGCTGGGATAACGAAATTGTGCTGCAAATGAGTTCTTGTAACTTGACTACGTGGAAAAAATTATACTGGACATTTGTTCCAATTTTCATTCAGCTCTCCTTAATGTGACACAAGGTCAAACTGATGAGAGGTATTTGTTTTTGTAAAAAAGTATTGTGTTCCCCCAATTTAGAAATTGGAGAAGTTCTGCTCTGGAACGATTTTATCTAAAATCGGCCCACGTACACGAAACTTACTTGCCAACCACGCCTCACCTCGCGGCGATTATGTGAATTAATTTTAGCCTGCTAATACTTACACGTGCCTGTCCTGGGTAAGACGATAAACTACGTCCAACAGTAAGGCCTCTGATCAGGAGGTTTTGACGAGTGTGGAACCACCTCTTAATTGTTAGTGTTCCCAGGTTCCCTCTGACCTAGGGTGGTAGCACCCGTTAGGGTCCCAGCTATGGGCAAATAGTTAACCCCCAAACTGGGGTCAAAACACTATGAAAGTATAAAAATAGGTTTTAATACCAGAAATACTTTGTAAAAAAAATTACCAGCATATATATGTTTGAAGAAGACATATATCAACAATAGATTTTTTTTTTTGAAGAAAATAATATATTACGTGACATATGTTTTAGAAAAAAAAAATATTACCAGCAATAAAAATTTCGTCGGCATTAAATAACCCATTGAGGTTGATATGTCGTAAAACAGACCAAACCAAACTTACTCGCTCACCCTGCCGACTTAAAGACTGTCGCACTACACAAAACACTATGGCGACGTCTCTAACTCGACCACTGATACGAGTGCGAGGTACACAGAAGCTGACCTGAGGTATTTTGGCTGAAGTATAAATCATCCACGTGGAGAAAATCTGAAGGACATCTCGTGCCAGTGTAGGCTTTTATATTGAATAAAAAGTGTAGTTGTTTGATAGGCAGTGCGACCAGAATAATCAACTTTTTAAAATAATAAAAAAAAATAATTCAGGCACTACATGCTATGAATAAAATTTCATAGAAAATAAATAGTATTTTGTACTCATCTCAAACGCATCTCCGTTTGTTGTTTTGTCACATCCATTTTTTTTTTTCGTTAACGGTACTCTGTTACTGACCAATTTGAAAGTATTAATATAACCTATGATTTTGTTAGTGGACAGTGCAGTGAAAGATGCACAGAATACCATTTCTGAGAAAAATAGTAAAGTGGCTTTAATAATTGATCTGAAGTTGTAATCTATAGTTATACAATAAGCTAAGCAATACGGTCAGAAATAATCATCTTAAAAGAAATCACATTATTATTAAGCATTCCAGAGTATGAATATAATTTGTTTTAATAGGGGCATCTAGCTTGCTATATAAATTTACACCCCACCACGGAAGTACCCCCTTAAAAATGGTCCTACCACGTGGTTTCTTAAAAATAAAATGTACAATTTTCTTTTAATATCGTAATCTGGAGTTCGTAATCGATAGTAATATATGAAACAAAAACACCCAAGATTACGAAATTTTAAAAAAGAAAATTAAAATATTAAAAAAAAAAAAAATCACTTTATCGGCTTATTTTTTAAAAAAATCACTTTTAATCGGCATATTTTGTCTTGGTTTGTGTTGCATCAATCTACAGAAAATTTACATAGCAAACAATCTACACTATTAACTATTAAATTTTAATAAAATAATCTTTTTTTTTCCATATATTTGTGATATGCAATGCGTACCCTATAGTAAAATGGGAAAAAAAATTAAAAAATTTCTGGACGGTGTTCCCATTGTTCAACTCACCATATAAAATTAGAAATAAATATGACGAGATCTGAGACGCAAAAATACTTTTTAAAAAGTACAATGTCATCATTTTTAACATTATAAAAGTTAGAAAACGATAAAATCGCAGACTTATTTCTGTAGCTGCCGATTTTTAATAGAACAATCATAAGATGATTTAATAAGCAATAAATAAATAAAAAAGTAACGTAGAAAAGAAAAGAAACAAAATAGAAAAATTATGGAAAAGGAGCACAAAAACACATTTACTAACCTCTTTTCTTTCTCGTCTTTGATGTTGGCCATATTTTTTCAAAAAGTCGATTCACAAATTACCCGTTTTAAGAACTCCAATGATTTAGTTGACTAAAACACAAGTATCGTTTAATTATCAGAAATCGTTCCAGGTATCCAATAAAATCTTCTTAACAAGCATCCGAACACCTGAAAAGATTCGTGAAGTAGACGCAAATATTCCGAAGTGAATTTTACACTTTTTGGTTGTGATCCGACTAAAAAAATCTCTCGAAATTAACGTAATTGTAAATAAAATCATCGCAAACCCTGGCGAATTCTAACCTAAAAATTCATATTATAGACTGACCTGCTCGACGAATTTTCACCGAGGTACTTTTTCTTCCACTAACAGTTTTCTAAACTTTTAATTATTGTGAGAGTGTGAAAGGAATGTGATCCTTATCAAACGTCTGAGGACAAATTCCCATGGGGGTGATAATCTGACTCCTGTCATCTGACTGCTGAGCTTGTATATCAAATTCCTTCACACACCAAAGAATACGGATGTACACAAGAAACCAATTGCTGACCGGTAATGAACTGAGGTAGACGCGAACTTTCATTGGTCAATAGTGCATGGGCAGCAAGCGGAAATGGGATATTCTGTTTGTTTAACTTTTATGATCAGTAGTGAATCGATGATGTGGGCTATCATGGCTCTCCACAACCTCCAACCCTTTTTAGAAGCCTCCCAAACCTCGTTCTGCCAATTATTCCCACAAGCTCGTCGTCATGCCGCCTTCCCCTATTCATTTTACCTTCGATATGTCCCGTAAGTGCAAAATTATACAAGTCCCTTTTCCTCCTTATATATATATCCTCCTAAGTTATGGGTTAAATTGTAAGTTTTGTATCTGGAAAAACCATTGTTCAAAAAAATTGTTCACCTATTTCAATGAAGGAAACCACTTTTAAGCTGAGTGTGCCTTGTCATTAAAAAATGCGGGTGGTGTATTGGATATATACCCGGAATGTGAAATTGGAGTGCGGAGTTCGAATGCCAGTCAGGTTCGTTACATTCACTTACGCGTAAATCCCTTTGGGAGAGGTACGAATCTATCTTATGCACCCCCAGCCATGGGTTAAATAGTAAGACTTGTATTTGTAAAAATCATTGTTATTCTAAAAAGAAAATTGTTAATGCAATACTCACTCGTAAAAAATAATTATTCTTACAAACCAAAATATAGTTTTGCTTTAAATAACCCACAAAGGTTGATAAACCATAAAATAAAAATAACTCAATTAAACCTCATTGTTTTCAAAAGTCTGTTTTTGATTCTGAATCAGTTGTTAATAATATTATAAAAAAATCATTGTCTCTCTCTCTCTCTCTCTCTCTCTCTCTCTCTCTCACACACACACACACACACACACACACACACATATATATATATATATATATATATATATATATATATATATATATATATACGTGCACCCTCGTTATTGGACTGGAGGTCGATTATTTCTAATTACAGGTCGAATGGGAGGGAGACAACGAAATACACTTTTTAATATATATATATATAATTAATAATTTTTTTTCTAAAGTTCACCCAATACAGGGCTTAAAAGTCGCTCTAGGTAGGGGGCTACTGTGAGAATGGTTACGATGAAGAATGTGTACGATATGGATGAAAGCGGATGTAGTAGGAAGTGAAGATGTTGAGGATAAGGATGATATATAAAGATTAAAAGCTAAAAGTAAACTAATGTGCTAAGACTCAGAAAGAGACAGTTAAATTATTTTGGCTATATCATGAGGAATTTTGGCGATATCATGGGCTTGGAGAATATGACACTCACAAGAAATGTGAAAGGCAATAGTGGCAGAAAGTAAGGGAGCAAACATTACTAAGAGGTACAAAGCTTATGAAGTTGTAGAGGGCCATCCTGAAGAAACATATAATACAAGAGAAGAAACTCTTATCGGGTATGTGTGGGTAGTGTAACGGTTATCGGCGCCGAAAACGGGATCGGTGAGCAGCGTTCGAATTCCGTCCTTTCTGTTCGCTTTTTTTTTTTTTCACTTTTGCACAAATGTCTTTGGGAAAGTACATATTCTGTATTCAGCTACAGGTAAAATAACAAGGCTAGACGGTAATCTCTAGCCATGGATCGCAATCAGTATGCGAGAAGGATTAATCTGGATTCAAAACGAAATTCAATGATTCGAATAAATCATATACAGCATAGAGACAATTCTTGAACTGAAAAAGCAAACAAAATTTATATAAAAATGCAATGTTTACGCATAAACTTTCTATTTAGCCGATACACGTGCCTGAGTAGACAGTTATGTGCTATGCATTATACACACTTAGGTGATTATGCATTTTTCGATACATGTCTGACGATTTTTTCCCGCAGTAGGTTGCCATTTCTTTCTGCGGTAGACTAATTGCCATCCAAAGCTATAGAGCCTAGGCTGTCCTGCTATTTCTGCATGCAGCTTTTGAAGCAGAGTTGTCCTTCTCCTAGACAAGTTGCCGTCCAAGGCTATAGAACCCAGTCTGTCCTGTTTATCCATAGCTGGAGGGAGAAGAAGAGGATTCATACCTTCCCAAGGGTATTAGCATGTAAGTTAATGTAATGGATTCGACTGGAATTCGAACTCGGCTCTCCGATTCCTCAATTCCAGTAAGATATTTATACTGGAACACACCTATTCTATAGTTAATAGACTCTCCCACCTATAATAAGTAGTGAGTTGGTCAGTCAGTCGATGTCGGACGACCGTTAGTCGGATATTAAAGTATCAGCCACCACAACTAGATTGCTGCGTCATTACCTATTATATCAAGTTCCTAACGTTTTGTACGTCGAACCTATTTTAGGACCGACTTAGTACAAATACAAGCCTCCACTGTGAAACCACTATCATAACAACTTGGCGACGAAGGATTCGAACTCATACGGAGGAAGAAAAACCTTTCGCCCACTATATAACAATATTTTTCATCATTTCTAAGTTTTATGGTAATTTAGCTACACACGCAAAGACTCTCCCAGCTATAAATATGAGCAGGTACTACCTTTTGAAGAGTGAAGTTTCCAGCAGTCAGCTCTGACAGTCGGACCGAACATTCTTGCTGTAACACTCTCGTTTGTATATGTTTGTATTACTGATTTCTGTTAATATATTTGTTTAACTCAATTCCTCTCTTGTGTCTTTATTTCTGGCCCTAACAAAGTCACAACATTTAGATACAACAGTTCAAATTTTAATCTAAGAAAGACCCGGTAGAAATTATTATAGACACTACCTAAAAAGTCTAACATTGAATATAAAAGGCTCCATAAAACTCACCACTAATATCCTTCGATGGTGTAGTGGATATAGGAGTTGATTATACATGTGTTACTGTTATCTAGTAGTCGTGAGTTCAATCCCTGGATCAGGATGTGAAGCACCGATTCAGCATGAAGGAGCAATAACTCAAATCACATGAACAAATATCCGATATCAACCAAACAATGGACACCTGATAATGTTGGGTTTATAATAAATTCTCTATCAATCAAGACATGAATAACAGTTCGAAAACAAGTATATTAGCAGTTAATCATGGAAATGAAAATACTCAATTATGAAAAGTGTAATTGACGTCTAATTGCTTAGAAGACAGATGTCTACTCAAACGCGTGAATACACGGAATATAACGTTTATAGGAATGTGAAATAATGCAATTTTATAAATAAAAATAGATTATTTCCTTAGAATATACATATATATTCTGATGATTGCGTCTAGAATGAAACAGTCTGTTGCCTCTGAGTGTTGACTTCACTTTTATATTTACATACGTTCTATCTCTGATCGAATGGGACGGAGACAACGAAAGACACTTTCTAAAATTTTAAATCTTAAAACCATATATATATATATATATATATATATATATATATATATATATATATATAT
Organism: Acanthosepion pharaonis; assembly: GCA_903632075.3. Lineage (NCBI taxonomy): Eukaryota > Metazoa > Mollusca > Cephalopoda > Sepiida > Sepiidae > Acanthosepion > Acanthosepion pharaonis. The sequence goes on along the minus strand of CAHIKZ030004573.1, from coordinate 1,516,912 downwards.
ATATATAAAATAAAAAACAAAGAACAGTAAGATATATAATCCGGTGTTCTTATAGATATTTTATTTTACAAAATAGTGCTCAATGTAAATTTACAGAGCATTAATATTATAAATTAATTGATTTAAAATGTTTTTCCGCTACACAATTCTAACCATGTTTCAAAAATAGAAGCTAAAAGCACCGAATTTAATTTTGCAAAATTAAATTCAGGGCTTTTAGAATTTTTCTAGCGGAAAAACCATATTTTAAATCAATTAATTTAATATATATATATATATATATATATATATATATATATATATATATATATATATATATAAGTAGGTATGCAGAAAATAGAAAAGAAACACGTTGGGTGCATAATCCGGGGTTCCTTAGTATTTTTTGTTTTTATTTTTAAGAAGACAGTGCTCCATACAGAAGTAGAGCTTATATTATAATATTTTTTAAATATATATATATAATTATAATTATACTTTTAACCAGTATTCCGAGGAGGATCTCTTTCTCTCTTTCTCTCTCTCTCTCTCTCTATATATATATATATATATATATATGTTCTAAGGAAATAATGAATTGTGTGGGCGCTGAGGTAAATATATATATATATATATATATATATATATATGTGTGTGTGTGTGTGTGTGTGTGTGTGTGACATGTTTCATTGAATAACCTAGAGAAGTTTTCTCTACTTATTTTCAGTTGGATCCTTCTGTATTCAGGGACAAGCATTTGGTGTCGTTATTGAAGGACGAGAGAAAATCGCAGTGTTGATACATATTATTTATTCCGAGTACTTTCGACTTGAGCACAATGTCGTCATCATCATGGTGTTGTTTATTGTACGACAAATATTGTAGTGTTCATTTTTTCCGAGGAGAAAAAATTTTCTCTCGCTTTCAATACCGACAACAAAATGTATAGCCGAAAGCTCTCGGAAAGAAAGAACAATTGGACAATTTTTATATAATTTATCCTCCGAAAAGAAAAAAAAAAATTACAAGATCACATGAGAAATTGTATAAAAAGAATAAATCTAGCACCTTGTCTCGTATTCAATGAAAAAGGATTGCAACTTAAATACACACACACACACGCGCACATATATGTATAAGTGGTCACTGACGTCGACAGCATGCGGTGAAAGTCTGTTTCATGCTTGAACGCAATCTCCAGGCCATCTGGGTATTGACCAGGCTCGACATTGCTTAACTTCGGTGATCTTACGAGAACCGTTGTTTCAACGTGATGTCGCCGTAAACTTAATGTACAGACAAGCAAACACATATACACATACGCACACAATTTAACTGAGTTCAAAATAAGACATTGAAATGATAAATTTCTTCCCCACTTAGTCTGGACAACACTTGTCCTAGTCTTAATGATAAAACAGTACACTCGGAAGAAAATTTAAATGTAGACGTATTGTCACTTATTTTCACTTAATTTTAATTTTTTTTTTTTTTTGTAGAGGCTTTGCAAACATTGTTGCCGACACTGTCTCCTCTTCTTGTTTCGATTTGATTCTCGGATGTAAATAATGTCCAGTCAAGTATATTAAGTATTATCAACATGAAATCACATTGAGGGCTAAGATTTCCCCCGTGATGGTTGCAAATATCGATTGTCCAGTTGTAGTGTATTCAACTTTCTTTTCTCTCTCCGTAAGCGGCCGCCAGCTCAAAACACGATGCTCTTTTTATTATTCAGTTGAACCAGTGTCCGTCGAGGAGCGATGTCGACTCGTTTAATGTCTTTGGAAATTCTAAGAGAGCCCGTGTCGTTCTTTGTTTATTTGCTTGTGTTTAGGGCTTAAGTTCACTAGACCTTGGAAGTCCGAAGGGGATAGTATAATCATTAAGTGTTAACGTAGCGAAAGCACTGCTTATTTTTACTATGAAAATAAGATATTGTTTTACATGCAGAAGAATGAGCAAGAAGAAATATTGAAAGGTAGTTGTGCTGGCAAGGGAAAAGAAATTCATTTATATTCATTTCCAAATCTTCTTCTATGTGTCGTGTCACTTCAGGACGTTGGCGATCATGGGTCTCCACAACTTCCTGTTCTTTGCAGCTCTCAATGAATTTTGTATTTTCGCTATCTCCCCCTAAAAAAACCCCTCAATTTAATCAATCTCACCAGGTAGGTCATGCGTAGTTTTTCTCTGTCCCTCTTACCTTCGATCTACCCTGTGAGTATCAAATTTTCCAAAGCCTCTTTCCTCATTATATGCCCTAGAAATTTCAACTGTTTCTTCCTAATGTTAAGAATAATTATCCTTTTTGTTTCCATTGTCTTTAGAACTTCATCATTGCTCACATGTTCTTTCCATGGTAATCTCAGCATCCTTCTGTAGAATCATATTTCTGTTGCCTCAAGTCTCTGCTTCATCCGTGAGTAGATGATGCAGCATTCTCTGTCATGATTGATATTACATAACAGTTTAGTACTGTTTTCTTTTGTTTGTAACAAATTCTTTATTTCTTAATACTTTGTTTAGCTTTTAACAGACATATTTCGCTATCTCAATGCAACTTTAGCTTTCAATGTCGCACTTTCCGTTTCCTGTTAAAACTCTTCTTGGATATTGTACTTATTTAATTTCCATATCTTCAATTTGTAATTTGCATGTTGGGTTGTTCAGTTTGCTAACAACCGTGCATTCTATCTTCTTGCAATTGATGTTTAGTCCTTTCTCCTCGCTTTCTTTCATCACCTTGTTTCGTTTCTGTGTTTGTCATCAACACCGTGTCGTCTGCATGTTTTATGGTGTTAAGATTGTGGCCGCCAATAATGATCCTATTAGGAATTTTAATTATCCCGTCATCCTCAAGTAAAATGATCGCGTTTAATCTGAGACGAAATATAAATCTTGCAAAACCAAAATTAATACCAGAAATATTATCTTTATCTGAAAATGGTTATGGGAAAATAGTCTCTAGTAAAATCCGATATTCGATGGGATTAAATGAAAGATTAACAAGAACAATGAGAAATAAAGAGAATCATGAAGAAGAAATGGAAAAAAATGTTGAAGGAGAAAGAGGACAATCAATGAAAAGAAGAAGAGGGAGGAGAAGAACAATAAAGACGAATATAAAGAAAGAAAAAGAGGTCAATGATAAAGAAAAAATGAAGTACAAATTAAAAAATGGAGGAAGATCGAGGACCGTCATAAAGAAGGAGCTGATGAAGAATTAGAAGAAAGGAAAATCATCATTATGAAGGTGAAGGTGGAGGACAATCATAAAGATGGTGAAAATGGAGGACAATGATCGAGATGAAGCATGGTGAAGTAGAAGAAAGAAGAAAATCATCGTGTGGAGGACAACTATGATGAAAATTATAGTGGAAGACAACCATAAAAAAGACGAGAAAAAGAAAGATGACAATCATTATAAAGCAGCCATAGGTTTAACATGAAGGTGGAGAACAAACATAAAGAATACGAAGGTGGACGACAGTCATAATGAAGATTATTGTGGAGGACAATCACAAAGAAAATGAGAAGACAAAATAGCGGACAATCATCATAAAGATGACATAAACGGAGAGTAATCATATGATGCTGGTGGAGAACAATCATAAAGAATGTGGAGTACAATTGTAAAGAATGTGGAGGACAATTGTACAGAATGTGGAGGACAATAATAAATAAGATGAAAAGAAGGGGAAAGAGAACAACCAGAAGAAAGGACAAACATAAAGAAGATGATGAAGAAAAGAAGAGAAAAAAATGAAATGAATGAAAATTATAAAGGTAAGTAAAACCCCTTAAAAATGAGAAATTGACACTGGCACTAAGAAAAAATATTGAAGCAAGAAATAATGAACGAAAAGTGGAAAATTCTGCGATGTTATTAAAAGTTTTAAAGTGAAAACAGTGAAAAGAGAAAATAAAAGCCTAAAATTCACGGAAAATATTTAAAGTGAAAACAATAAAAGGGGAAAATAAAAGCCTAAAATTCACGGAAAATATTTAAAGTGAAAACAGTAAAAAGGGAAAATAAAAGCCTAAAATTCACGGAAAATATTTAAAGTAAAAACAATAAAAAGGGAAAATAAAAGCCTAAAATTCACGGAAAATATTTAAAGTGAAAACAGTAAAAAGGGAAATAAAAGCCTAAAATTCAAGGAAAATATTTAAAGTGAAAACAGTAAAAAGGGAAAATAAAAGCCTAAAATTCACGGAAAATATTTACAGTGAAAACAATAAAAAGGGAAAATAAAAACGTAAAATTCACGGAAAATATTTAAAGTGAAGACAATAAAAAGGGAAAATAAAAGCCTAAAATTCACGAAATATATTTAAAGTGAAAACAATAAAAAGGGAAAATAGAAGCCTATAATTCACGGAAAATTTTAAAGTGAAAGCAGGAAAAAGTGGAAATAAAAGCTTAAAATTCACAGAAAATATTTAGCAAACTAAAGAGTAGGAAACGAAGAGTAAACAACTGTAGAAGCATAATAATTCTCTTAGATGCCTAATAAAAGGTGGCGGATGTTTAGTTATTTTTTGAGGTAATTTCCCAACGTCCCCGAGCTTATTAAGGCTTATTAACGCCACATCGTTTATTAATTTCGAACTTTTCGATCCTTTAAATGATTTTCAAACTTACCTTTTATTAAGACCCCATTTATTGTCTATTGGGAAAAAATGTCTTCCACAATTAAGATTCCTCCCTTGTATTAAACACGTAAGATTATTGATAATTATACGAGAACAAAACGCGGAGAAATTCTAATAAGCAGATAAAGAGAATTAAAAGGAAAATGTTGAACTAAAGACATTTTGTAGTTCATTATTTATCAATGACCTCTTCTAAAATGTAAAACAAACACGCAAACAACCAAAACAAAGATGTAAAGTAGTTATTAAAAACAGTGTCAAGTTTTTTTCGAAGTAGACTTTTGGCTCAGGGTGGCTCGTAGACCTGAATCCCGGCGTGGTTTGTTGATTTACTGGATGGTGTCTCAAAAGCTCAACTCAATTAGTTATCAATTAGATATTTGTCGGGCAAAAGCCAAATGATTCGATGTTGTTTTTTTTTTCTTTTGTCGAAATGCAAAGGACAGACTATGCTAATTATAATCCTGTAACAAAACTCTTTAAACGGACCGGTCAGAAGAAGCTGGAATCATCGGAGGAACGGCGCACTTAATGGAGACTTTCTTTTATCAGTGACATCTCTTTTAGCAGGAGGATGGTTGTTAATGGAGTGCGTATGGTCAGTAACAAACGAGAAAGAAATCGAGTAGGATTTAAAGAAAACATAAATAATGGAAAAAAAAGGTGAGGTTTACAGTTAAGTAAACAAAAAAGACATTAAGTATAAAGTTTGAATCGGCAGAAATAAACGAATCAAATAAAAACAGCAATCTATAATTCTAAAAGAAAACATGATTTTCTGTTCATCACACACTGATTGTGTATAACTTTGTATATCTGTGTTATGACTTCCATTTGATTGTGCTATTTAATATACACTCTAATATATGCACATTTCGCGGACAAGATGATCAAAGTTCAAATTTATATTCTTTGTCCATTTAAAATACTTTTTTTTTTGCTTAAGTACAAATGGCGTCATAAACAGATAACTTCAAGGGGGTTCACTTTTCAGCTCATAGGCTTTTCCTATTAACCAGGAATTGTTGCCAGATAAAAAGGGAGTCCAAACCTCGAAACCTAGATATCAATTTCATTCACATTGTGTGTGTATGTATATCTCCATCTATAAAAGGCAGGATGTGTGTGTGTGTGTGTGTGTGTGTGTGTGTGTGTGTGTGTGTGTGTGTGTAACGAATGCACGGCCGCAATTTTCGACGGATTTGCACCAAAATTTACATGCACATGCTCCAAGTTAGCGGGAAGGCCTAGACCGACTTTTGCATTTCCCAACTCCCATCGACAGTGTAAATAAACGATTTTTCATGCTTCTACGGCAGTTTTCATGTAGTTTGCGGCCATTTTGTACTGGCCAGAGTGAGATCCTATAGCTGGCTGCCACGAATAGGTAGGAAGATTCTATTGGCCAGCATGACAGCGAACAGCTGACTGACACGAATGTTAACTAGCATGCTAGCATGCAAAAAAAAAATCGATAGCTGCATTCTTCACAAGTGGGAAAAATTTAAATCTGCATGGCACTTTATTCTAATTGGCTCATTCGCTTGCTTAAACTCAACGTTGATTCTGATTCCGCAGAACTGGGTTGGGTGTGAAAAAGTATTTGTTGTTAACATTGTTTTTTCATTCGGTTTTTCCAGTTACGAGTCCTTTTTTAAAGCTGATCGTTTTGTGTTCATTATGTTTAGTTCTTTTTTCGTAATAGATTTAATGTTTAGTATAGAGCTTAGAAAATATTTTCAGTGTGAGATAGGCAAGAAGTAAGGCATATAGCAACATCAGCACGGAAAAAGGCACTCCTTTAACGGCAAGGAAGGGCAAAAATATTTTAAGTCAAATGATAGCGATTGCTGTATGAGACGTACGATTTTTTAATAAAGCACTGGCAACGCCGGGCCATGCTGCTAGGTCTTTATATATTAAATAGCCAACTGTTAACCATAATAATTACTACCTCTGTCCCATAAGATATGTAACATTTGCTGACACATTTTATAGTTTAAATTTAATGAATATCTTAAGGCAGAGAACTTCTTTAAATACCATATCCTTTCCGGACGTCGATAATAACGCTTCTCATCTGCTTCCGTTGCTTTATTTTCTCTGAATTCCCTTAAAGATTGTTGTGTCATTTCCTTTTGCTTTCTCTGCCGTTTTGAATTTAAAGTAATTCTACGCTTTGACCAGGCTACCCTTCTATTTAATTCATAGCTAGGTAGGTGGATAGAGTTAGTACTTAGACATCATTAGGGCAGTTAAAATTTACCACTTCAATTTTATAAGTAAGAAAGGCTTATCAGATGAAACTCTGTCATTTAAATGAACTCGAATTTATCTCACGAGTTTTGAAATTGCATCGTTTAATCTCCTTCATGGACGTTGGTTTAGCTATTTCAGATATGGAAACCTAGCGATTAAATAGGGCGCAAATTATCTGGATTTGTGCGATGCGAGTTCAAATCCATTCAGAAGTTACTTCTTGGTTTCTGGTTTTATTATTTTAGAAGTCGATGAATTCATCGACACAGAGTGGATAAAACACAAGGAAGAAATGGAGAGAAAAAAACCCCAAAAAACTCGTAATAAAATAAAAGTAATAATGAAAAGGCTTTATTAAAAAATTTAAACGACAATTGAAACTTTTGCTAGGGAATAAAATAATGATAAAAATTCGAAAAAGAAAGAGTGGCAGACTACAAATTTGTAATCGCGCCAATGACCGAAACAGTCATAACGACGTCCATCAAAAACATCAGCCTCCAACGATGGTGAATATGAGTTAACATCACGTCGAAAACTGTTGCTTTAATTCCAGGTTTCATGCTATTTACTTGCTCGATCGAAAAGTGTATACAAACAGGTTGATGTAGGCAAATCCTGTAAATATCAGTGGTTATATAGTGTAAGATTAAAAGCGGAAAACGAATGCTTGCTAACTAGAAATTACTAAGCACACACACTGAAAAATTATGTTAACCCGAAATACAGATTTGGTGATAAATATTCAGAAACAATTGAACACCTTGTAACAGGTTACAAGGTTTAGCATCCACTGAATATAAAACTCGGAATGATAGAGTAGGCCAATATCTGCACTGGAAAATATGCAACTTTTACGAGAAGGAAACTGCAAGAAACCCGTATGAAAACCACCCAAATCCGGTTATCAAACAATACACGGACAAAATAATAATGATAGTCCGTTTTTGTTGCATGAAAAATGCCTATAATTGGTAACAGAAACCTTTGGTTTATACCAACAACTTCCCATACTTAATACTTCTCGTTTTCACTCTCGCGTGGTCATGTGTGACGTCACGAGCTGCATGGGATTTTCGCTTCCGCGTCTCGTATTTGTCGTTGCTTTGAAATTTTTCATGCAACAAAAACAAACTATCATTATTGTTTATCCGTGTATTGTTTGATATATTGAAATGTAATTGTCATCTTTGATAACGGCTTTAAACATGTATCAATATGGTGATTTCCTTTCGTCTTTCAATGATAATGTTATTACGTTTATCAGACAATATGAAAGGAACTTACGTAAAATAAATAGACAAAACTTGTCTATATTATTTAATGAAACATGTATCAATATATATACATATATATACATATATATATATATATATATACATACATATATATATACATATATATATATACATACATACATACATATATATATATATATATATATATATATATATATATATACATACATAAATATATATCCACACACACACACACACACACACACACACACACACACACACACACACACACATATATATATATATATATATATATATATATATATTCAAATTTGTGGCTATAAACAACACCTAATCAGGAACAAATAAATAAAGCAATTTCCACACCTAGAGAAGACACCCTGAAGTTGTACCTCTTCAGGCGAATGGTAGGTGATAGGAAATTAAATAATTTAAAAAAATTTCAAGCTAAGTGTAATCTCTTTTCCGAAAGATAATAGGTGGGTTGTTTTAAGAAAACACAATCTCAGAATTAAAAATAGCCTTGTGGGTTTGTCTTGATCAACCAATTAAATTTCAAATCTGCTCTAAATAGAAAATTAAGCTCAGAGTATGGATGGTAAGTGGGGGGGGGAGATATTTTTTCATGATAAGATGAACCGGAACTCAAACAGGTCATCATTGACAATTACCGAAAACATGTAAGCAACAAATATTTCAACATGTTTTGTTCTATCTAAAATAAAATACTATATATATATATATATATGTATGTGTGTGTGTGTGTGTGTGTTTGTGTGTGTGTGTGTGTGTGTGTGTTAATGGATTTATTTTAATCCGATCTTTTTAAAGTAAAAATAAAAATAAGGCGTTTAATTGAAATATGTGCATGCACTATATTATCGTTTGAAGTAATATGTAAAAAAAATAATTTTTAAAAATCATTTCACCTCAAGCAAGGCAATGAATGCACTAAGAATCAAGGGTTTATTGAGTATTAGAAAAACAAAACAAAACAAAGTAGACTATTAAAGAGAGGGAACAATGAAAATCAGAAATTAAGAAGACAGAAGATAACGATTGACATTACATTTAAATTTTTGACTTAGAAGCCAGAATCTGGAAGATAGTTTCAAAAGCGAGAAGTGCAATAGAAGAAACTTATAGCATAGAACTTACGGTTACATCTAGCCACTTTAAATCTAAAATGATGAGATCTTGTTTCCAATCTAGTACTGCAATTAAATTTATAAACTCTAGGTACCATAGAGGAAATTAATATTTATTTTGTAAAATAGAAACATGTGTCACAAGGTCAAAAGGTCAAATGGGGAAGACTGGTCTTATTTTGTCTTCTAATTAAACTTAGCTAGCCACAATTACTGACTCAAACATACCACCGTATTACTTACACCAATAAGCTTCTTTTTAACGTAAAATCAAATTGTACAAAAGCATGTACAAAATTAATGGAAGTTAACTTTTATATACAAATAACTTTTTTTTTAATTATGTATCATTTAAAAATTACATAATCGATTTTTGTTTATTTATTTATGATAATGAATGACATTTTACCATAAATTAATCATAATGTTGCTTAATATACATTGAAAAGAAGCTTGTCTTCTGGCAAATAGAATTCACTGTTCTGATTGCATTTCTTTTTCACTTACACAAACTTTCTTTCAATGCATAGTCGACTGAGTAATATATGTTTTTGTTTTGTAAATGAGCTATGTAATTAGGAACGGCACTTTAGAAAAAAAACGCGCTGATGTTAAAGGTGAGTTAAGCGTCTTGTTGAGATTCCCTGTTGAATAATAATCCGATTCCTTTCATTCACTGGAGAGTAAGCGTGTGAAATATAAGCCCCTGTGTCAGTTCTTTGTTCATCAGAACATTATCGTTCCCAAAGGATGAATCGTGGCTACAAGAAACTCGAAACATCAAAGTAAAAACAAATCCGGGCCGACGCCTTCTATACCGGAGATTCTACTGTCATCGACGCTGAGGGCTATCTTACCTGCCCGTGATGCTTGATGCACGAAATAACGTTTCTGGTTGCATGTCGTCACTAGTCCCAGAACTCCTTAAGGTCGTTGGGGCGCCACCCGTATTGCAGCCATATCAGCGGTGGTGTTTCTCGGGCAAGATAGACTGACGGAGCCCATAGTTTTAAGTTATTTCTCAGATGCTGAATTTTCATAGCCTAATTAGTAAAGCACTGTTCAGGTAAGACAGGCTCCCAAGAATAAAACGTTCATGTTCAGATCTCACCGGAAAATAATATTTTAGCCAAATCGTTTATCTAATGGTCATAGAATAAACGATATAGTGATTTAGTAGCTTACATGTGGTACAAGGCCGAAAATACGGAGCACTCAGTGAAAATCGAAATCACTATTCTGTTGTAATTGATTTAACGACACAAGCATGCTAACCACTACACCACATCCAAGTGCCCAAATGAATTTCTAAACGTAGCTTAGATGCGGCACAAGGCTGAAAATACGGAGCACTCAGTGAGAATCGAAATCACTATTCTGTCGTAATTGATCTAACGACACAAGCATGCTAACCACTACACCACATCCAAGTGCCCAAATGAATTTCTAAGCGTAGCTTAGATGCGGCACAAGGCTGAAAATACGGAGCACTCAGTGAGAATCGAAATCACTATTCTGTCGTAATTGATCTAACGACACAAGCATGCTAACCACTACAACACGTCCAAGTGCCCAAATGAATTTCTAAGCGTAGCTTAGATGTAGCATAAGGACGAAAGTATGGGGCACCCAGTGAGGATCGAATTCATTACTCAGTGATAATTGATCTATGAAGACAAGCTTGCTAACCATTACAATAAGTAGAAGCGCCTCAAAATGATTTTCTAAGCGTAGCTTAAATGTGACACAAAACCGAAAGTGTGGGTCGTCCAGTGAGAATCGAACTCACTGTTCAATAATGATAGATCTAGCGAGACAACAGAATTAAATGATAATCTGATTGATTATAACAAATATGTAATAAAAGGTACGTAGAAAAATATTTTATCAACGAGCGCAAACAAGCCAAGAAATATTAAAGACCTACTAATCTCGTAAGTTCAAACATCTTTAAATGTGTTTGGGCGTTTATGGAAACGAAAAGTGAGTTCAAAACCATTATGTACTGGTCATTTGTGTCTTTGGACATTTGCATTTCTTTTTCATCCCGGATATTTGAGCCATATTCTAAAAAGAATTACATATATATTTAACTTTCATATATTTATATCATAAACATAACCAATATACGCATAGTTCAAATTTGATATAATTTTAACATTTTTTTACTCATATATATATATATATATTTATTAAAGACATTTTTATGTTTAACGTTCTTTTTTATAGATACAAGTATTTAAGTAAATGCTCTGTTTATAATAAACAGTATTAAATAACATTTACCGGCCTGTTTATTTAATACTGTTTATTATAAACAGAGCATTTACTTAAATACTTGTATCTATAAAAAAGAACGTTAAACATAAAAATGTCTTTAATAAATAAATTGTCGGACTTTGTACATTTCTTAATATATATATATATATATATATATATATATATATATATATATATATAAATTTAAAAGAAAAACAGACCACTTTGAGGTACCATTATAATAATTTATTTCACCAGAGCCTTTTTAAAGGACGCCGGATCAGATAGCACTTCCAAAAATGAAATGAAACGAAAAATGAAAATAAAATTGATGGGTAGTGTAAGTTTT
>CAHIKZ030004573.1:1355000-1500000 GCA_903632075.3 Acanthosepion pharaonis | reverse complement strand
TTTCACTGTCGAAACGGTTAAATGTAGCCGTCTCTTCCGCTCCAATAGCTTCATATCTCGCACTTCCCGTCAGTGGAACTCGCTTCCTCTTACTTGCTTCCCTGATAGCTATAATCTCCAACTATTCAAATGCAATGTCAATCGACATCTCCGTCCTATTCCCCGTCCTTCTCTTCATTCTTTCCTCTATCATGCCTCTTTACTCTTGCTCTCATTCTCTGTAAGCCCTTGCGTGCTAGAAGCACTCCTGCCTGGTTTGGGGTGAAAAGCTTTAAAAAAAAAACAAAAAAAAAACTCGAATTATCACCCTATTAGTATTTTGTCATTTTTTGGCAAAGGACTAGAAGCTCTAATCAACTTCGAATTGGTTAAGCCTCTCATTCCACACGGCGTCCTTTCTCTTGGATCTAACACCGACGTGTTATTAGTTATTACTGAATTTGTCTATCAGGCTTTAGATAAAAAATATGGTGTGGTTCGGGCTGTGGCTTTAGATATGTTCGACAGGTTTTGGCATACTGGCCTTCACCACAAGTTCAAGGGCTATGGTATCTCTGGGCGAATATTTTGCCTAATCCGATATTCTTAACAAATCGTGCGATGAAGGTTGTGTTGAATGGCCACGCTTCTACATCATTTCACATTAATGTGGGTGGTCTCACAGGGATCAATCCTTGGACGTACACTGTTTCCTATCTTTGTCAACAAGTTTTTCGTTGTCATTAGTTCCCATCTCGGTATTTATGCTGATGATACTACTATTATTTGTATTATACTATTATATCCCGTCTTAATGGTAAGTCCGATACTTCCAACAAAATAAAACTGGTAGCTTGTCTCGAAAACGACCTCCAACCAGTGGTTAACTGGAATAAGGAATGGCTTGTAAATCTGAACGCTTCCAAAGCACAACTGCTACCATTTAATCGCCATGGACAAGATTTTCTTCTTTCCACCTGCATGGCTGATGCTAATCTTCAGAGCAGCAACTTATTACACCTTTTTGGGCTCACGTTTGCTACTGATATAATGTGGAGTGATAATAGTGAAACAATTTCTAGATCTACAGCTAGACAAGTTGGCTGTGTCGTGCCAAACCTTTTTTTTCTCGTAAGAAGATATCATTCGTACATTGGTGTCTGGCTCAGTCTATTTATCTTGAAATTCTTGACAAAATCCAAAGGGTCTGTAATGTTAACCATCCTGACCTGGCATCTTGACTTCATTCCTTTTCCACCTGCCATAACATGGCTCCCCTTTGTCTTTTCTCTCAATATTTCCATCGCAATTGTTCTGATGAGCTTCCCCAATCCTTGGTACCGCGACATCATGAATTTAAGTGTACTACTAGATTGGTAACCAGTTCTCACCGTTTTCCTGTTGAATTAGCGAGATGATTTTTTTTTCTTATTAATTCACCTTAGGCAAGGCGAAATGGTTACTGCGAGTGAAAGAGGATGAGAAGACTTTTGAAATAAACAGAAACTAAATCCTAAATAGGAAATAGGGGATAAACCTCTACCCTTGTTCTAAAGATAAAGAGGGAGTGTGAACCGGGCGATAGGCAGATATATCAGCTCCTATTAAATTGTTTTTTGAATTCAAAGTTCTTGTTCACCTATAATAGTTGTAACACAAGACTAGAAAGCTCTAGCCGTTCGGTTATTTAACCCATTGCTTGGAGGAGAAGAGTTGGATTTCAAGTGAAAGTAAGCGCAGGGGAATCAATTTGAACTCGGTTCGCCGACACCATTTTCTGGGGTGACAATCTCTGCGTTACATGCACATCTATATGAAAAAAAGAAAAAAGTGAATATAAATTTGTTCCGTTTTTTTCCCGATCTATGAATTTTTGAATTGTGACTCATAGGACCAGGGCCGGTGCTAGGGTTTCGGGGGTTCTTCATCGAAACTTTGATACAGCTCCCCTCACCTCTCTCTGCTATATATCGATTTCAAAGTTTTCCAACTTGGGGGCCAAAAATCCACAAAGGAAAATTGGGGAGGATGGGTAACGCCTTTTTTTTCCTGTTTTGGAATCTTTAAACATTCTTATTTTTTATGCGATCAGTTTCTCATTTTTATCTTTCTATAAATGTAAAAAATAGGGACGTAATTTTATTTTAATTACAAGCTATGGACTTCTGTTTAGTATTATTATCAGTAAAAAAAAAAAAAAATCAAAGATCCTCCTTAGTGGAGGATCCCGGAATAAAAAATGATTTTACCAAGATATATTATCCTATTAATTGATTTAAAAGAACTGTTCAAAAAGAAAATTATAATATAAAAAAAATAAGCGCTACATAAATTAGCACTTCTGCCACTCTCTCCACTAGGCATGGGGTCCTCATGCGGTTGAGAAGTTCGGGGCAGTAAGCACCGGCGCTGTCGATTATTATAGTTGATGATTGACAATATAACTTAGGTAAAAAATGTAAAAAGTACAAAAAAAAAAAAAAAAAAAACAAAAAACAACAACAACAAAAAAACATTGTTAAAACTAGCTCTTTTGGGCCTTCAACCACGTTGGGGGTTCCTGCGTAGTACGCACCTCACCGTCCATGCAGGTACACGATGTATATTATTAGCTGATGACTGACAATGTAATGTCAGTATAAAAATAATTTAAAAAAAATGGCGGATGGCCATAAAACAGTGCTGAAAAAATGGCATAGGCCACAACGGGGACACAAAAATCTCCCCCAACCCGGTCGGGGTTTCGCGGGTAAGACGCGCCGGCTCTGCCTAGGAGAGACTGCTGGCAAGAGGCCCACAGGAAAGCAACTCACAACCTACTTGGCGAGCTTGAGGGAAACACTGGCAGAGCAGGGTTTGGGAGAGATAGCAGAAAGAGAAAATTTATTAAGAGCTACAAATAAGAGGAAATTGTGGAGAGCCATAATCGCCATTGTCCTGAAGGGATACGGCATATGGAAGAAGAAGAAGAAGAAGAAGAAGAAGATCATGCTACGAATTGTTCGGAATAACATTCTCCTTTGAATTTGTTTTATAAGTACATTTCAGCTGACGAACGTCAAGAAAGGCCGAAGAATACATCAGCCGAAACTTCGATAAAAATATTGGTCGGAACAACTCGACAAACAAATTCCTTTCTTCGAAGCTTTACAGAAAGGTTATTAGTTAATAGCGAGTCCTGTTTCGTTTCGTGTGACGACGATACTTCATCGAAACTTGAGAATAGGCTCAAGAGGATCACAATGAAAAAACAATTCCAAATAACGGAAACTACATCACTTGTAGACTTTCAACAGCAGCAACAGCGAAAATGGATAGCACATGTAACTCGAAAAGAAAATAATGGCATAATCAAGATGCAGATGTTCCAGACTAACCCAGACAAAAAGAAGGGAAGGAAAATCCCATCAATACCGGAAAGAACATTAAAAGCTACTGGATTTGAGAAACCTATTTTACAGAAAAAATATTTTAAGAGATATATTCTATAAAATTTTAACCAACGGCAGCACTTGCTGCTCGGTCAATGAATACTAAATGTTTCCTTATAAGGAAACGGCTAATATTACAATTGGTATTACTTTTAATTTGATGACAACTGAGATATCTACGTTGACAAGTTAAATATCTTGATCTTTAATTTAAAAAAAAAGAAGAATTATTTTCATTTTTTATGCGAATCTGTACTTGGTTGCCAATTGTTCGGCACGTGTGCACGTATAAAGTTTCGTCTATGAAATTCACAAAACTCTTGGCGAGTTTTAATGATTTTTACAATTTCGAGTTTTTTTTCCCTTTTTCTCATTTTTACACTCCACCTATGGACGTTTGTTTCAACACAGTCGAAAGTTAACACAGAATAATCAGAGATGCACGTGCAGTTCCACTTCATCCAACACACCCACACATGTACGAATGTGTGCAGTATCATATATATATATATATATATATATAATTAAATATAACAGACAATGAATGTTTATTGTGTCTGATCATGAGCCGTTCTAATGTTCGACTGTTTGCTTTAATTTCCGGTGAAAATAAAGGCAAAAATTGTACAACATTTGGATATTTTTTTATTAAGTTGGTCCTAAGCTTTCGGCTCACATGAGCCATCCGCAGAGTGGCTTTATAGACATGATACAACATGAAAGATATCCACCGTCAAAAATTATATATGGCTATTTTGACATACAAGATTTGCTATGTGACGATAACGGTCGTGGAATAGCAGAAGCAGAGCGAGGGTTCAAGATGAGGTTCTATGACGTCATACCACGTGATAGACCGAAGTATTACAACAGAACCAATGTCTAGATGCAGTGCAATGTGATATAATGTAATAAATGTAATTAAGACTGTTTAATTTACTTAAATAAACTGTATCTATAAAAATAACGTATAAACAGAAAACATATTAAATAATTGTCGGACTTAATCAATTTCAATACACACAAACACACACATATATATATATATGAAGAAATATAGTTTTAAGGTATGCTTTATTTATGAGATAAAGTGCTCAATATCAGAAATAGAGCATATGTAAATACAAAAGTGAACACTGAAGCAAACACTCAGAGGCGGCAGGCTGTTTCATGATAGACGCAATCATGATTGCGTTTAGCATGAAAGAGTCTACCGCCTTTGAGTGTTGAATTCAATGTTCACTTATATATATATATATATATATATATATATATATATATATATAGCCGTCTACTCAAATATGGGTGGCTTACGTTTCCGGTTCCCGTACGATTACCGACGTTAAGCAACGTCGAGCCTGGTCAGTACTTATATCGGTCACCGCGTGGGAATATCTTGAACTTTAAATGTGAGGTAAACGGGTATCCTCGAATACGAGTGGCCATATATATATATATATATATATATATATATATATATATATATATATATATATCCATTTGAAATTTTCATTTTATTTTCCGTTTGATATTGGAGAAAAGGGACCAGCGCTTCATCACAGACACGCGGACTCATGTGTAATTACAAACACATGGATGGATGCAAGAATAAAGAAGAAGAAATAGAAAAAATCGCCATCATTTTTAATCACCCTCTGGAGATGAAAAGTCAAAGAATTTCGCAACTGTTATCTTTTCTCTTCCTAAATCATACAGAGATGTTTCGAACGGCATGATCTCTTATCATCTTCAGGTGTTATATCATGTCTCTTATGTGTACATTGTATCTTGCTTCAACAGGTTGTTTTAAATCTGAAGTTGCGCTTTATCTGAGAGGCCATCAACGATTACGTCCCTTGGGTAATTAATGACACCACCATCATCCTATCCCAAAATGAAAACTCTATATAGCTAAAATTAAATGTGAACTATGGTGGATACAGATGATCAGATAGGAGAACGGGTTAAAACAGTGTTGGAAACAGGAAAACAATCGGCATAGATTGATGTTAAATAATTATTCAATGTTGAAGAAAAACGAAAGAATATTCAAGGTTATTTAATTTGTGGAACTGAATAGCTTATATTTCGGAACTCACATACTTTCTCTCTTTCCGCTGTTAAGGTGAAAACCTAGACTGTTGTCGTGACCGAAGAATGCAAGATTGGCGTAATTAAAAACAAACATAATTAGGAGCGTAAATAAACACATGTAACGTAACTGCTATGAGCAACATTATGGCGTAAGAGATTGTTGACTGGAAGAGATTGATATGTGGGTGGGAAAGAGTTTGTTAATTGAATGCTGATGTTTTTATGCCGAATATCTGTCTAAAAAAATGAACAAAAATTCGTAGTGAAGATTTTATAGTAAGAGATGCTGGATGATGTAGTGTGCTTACACACACACACACACACACACACACACACACACACACACACACACACACACACACACACACCTATGTGTTTGTTTGTGTATACAGTGCAAGAGGGCGGGAGAGAGGTGTTTTATTTCCATTCCATGCGGAGTTTAGGGTTATAGCCTCAACACGGTGTTGTGGTTTCTGCGATAAGTAGCCATTTCATGGGCTGTATTTACCAGCTCCACAAGTTTTGTCCTCAAACTTATCCTTCCCCTAGTTTGGTTTCCAACCAAGGCTAAACACCCCACTCTTCCCAGCTACTTAATTTTATTAATTCACCTCCTCGGGATACTGGAACAGTCTACCCCAGTGAGTGAAATAAAGGGTTCAATTCGACATTCCAACCACCTGAAGAAGGCCGGAGCGTACAACCGCCGAATCCTTGTAATAAATATGGCGACAAAGATGAGGATAATATTTGGAATAATGTAAATAGTGTTAAAAGCACTACATGTTATTTTTATTTAATTTTTTCACACGTGTATTGAGCCCTTTTTAATACTACTGCTTCCTGGTCTGATTCAACTTTGACCATTAATCTTATATATATATATATATATATATATATATATATATATATATATATATATACAGAGAGAGAGAGAGAGAGAGAGAGAGAGAGAGAGAGAGAGAGAGAGATTACAATGCACCACACGAAAAATCAGACATCTTGTGTATGACGACATCTAGAAGCAAAGCCTATGATCGGAAGGTTTTGAGGACTTATAATTATTAATGGTTAGTGTGGTAGTGTCCCACCTATGGTCAAATAGTTAACCCACAAACTGGGGTCCCACCTATGGTCAAATAGTTAACCCACAAACTGGGGTCCCACCTATGGTCAAATAGTTAACCCACAAACTGGGGTCCCACCTATGGTCAAATAGTTAACCCACAAACTGGGGTCCCACCTATGGTCAAATAGTTAACCCACAAACTGGGGTCAAAATGAAAGTATAAAAATACATTTTCATAATAAAATATTACCGGCAATACAGTTTTGAAAAAAAATGTTACATGTAATACATTTTTGTAAAAGAAGTTCTTAATGCTCCAAAGAAAATTAAATTTCAGAATTAAATGAACCATATGTTACCAAAGAAACCGATCAACAAACGAAGAACCAGTAGAATAAAAAAAAATTCTGTTTAAGAAAGTAAAATTTTTGCATAAAGAACGAAAAACTCAATGGAAACAAGAATTTCAGCATGAAAATATAAAGGTCAAAGATAAGATATTCTATTTTATTTTTCTTGATAATCCTGACAATATTAAAACTGCCAAAAGAAAAGAAATATATTTATCCCAAAATAAAGGCGATCCACGCCAACAGAAGCTTTTCGGAAAGCAGAATATAGAGAATATTCTGATGTTGGCATGCAAAAAACCAAAGTACAAATAAAATAAAGGGTAAATTTATTAATAAAGTAAATTTATTTATCTGTCTTTAAATGTCATCTAAATCTATTTCTTCGTTCCTTACTCAACACATACGTTATGCTCTGTACTAGTTTGCCACTCCCCTGCCCACAAATTTCAGATAAACAATTGGGGCATTCCTGAAAGCATGGATAGAAGAAGAGATAGATCAAAAGCGCTGAATGAAAAGAAAGAAAAAAAAACAGAAAAAGAAGATAGAGGGAGCAATAATTCTCTTATATATTTAATGTTTACTTCAGTGAAATGGAAACCTTTTCAATTTTTAATCTTTTCATTTGTACCCTCTTACTTCTTTAAATAAAGACCTGCATTTATATTTATGACTGTTATTGTAATATTTTGTTAAAGTTAATGAAGCAATGGGGGGGGATCTATATGAGTATTCTATAGTCATGGAAGTTAAGGAGCTGTTTCAAACATTAACTTAAGAATTAAGATTCTTCAGAAAATTCAAATAGGTAAACTGTGAAAGGCTTTGCTAGTATTTATATGAAATACAGTGTAACCCGAATATAAGAGACCCGGATATAAGAGAAAGCTGGATATAAGAGACTTCTTATCCGGTCCCGACTACTCTCTTATATCCGGGTTACACTGTACAACATAGCTCACCAAAAAAGTGAAAGATAAAATTATATTTACACGTATGCAGATCACTCAAAAAAAAAAAAAAGGAAAGAAAACATTTATGTATGTAGCTGTATGTGTGTGTGTGTGTGTGTGTGCGTGAAGGAAATATTATAAATAATATTATAATTCTGCTTGTTCCTTAGTTAGTTAGCACATCCATTATGCCCTGCCATTACCCCGGATAAATAATGAACCATTCCTGTTTGACTGCGAGAATAGATTAATAAAACATAGCTATTTGGTTTTAGAAAATAATACTCACATATGTTTAATGCCTGCTCCAGCGAAATAGAAACCTTGACCATTTTTAGTCTTTACATTTGTACCCTCTTACTTCTTTAAATAAAGACCTGCATTTATATTTATTATTTTTATTGTAATACTTTGTTAAAGTTGTTACCTTCTTACTTATTTAAATAATGACTTACATTCATACTTATAATTCTTATTATAATATTTTGTTAAAGTTGTTAAGCTCAACTAAGCAATACGGGAAATTTGTACGGGGATTTTAAAATCTTGGAACACACACGGAGCTTATTCAATCATTAACATTAATAATAGTGATAATAATATCACTATTATTTCTAATAACATTTTTTTTCAGTTGGCCTATCATAAATCCATCACAAATGAAGAAAAAATAACTAATTTATTTGGCGTCTGGGGTAAGACGATAAACTACATCTGAGTCCTGGGTAAGACGATAAAATACGTCCACCAGCAAGGCCTCTGATGAGGAGGTTTTGAAAAGCCTCTTAATTGCTGGTGTTCCCAGATCCACCCTAACCCGGGGTCGGAGCACCAGTTAGTGTCCCAGCTATGGGCAAATATTTAACCCCCAAACTGGGGTCAAAACACTATGAAAGTGTAAAAATAGGTTTTAATACCAGCTATCAAGTTTTTGAGGAAAAAAATATTACCAGCGATACATTTTGTAAATAATTATTGCCAACAATGCATTTTATATTATATCAGCTTTATATTTTTGAACAAAAAATATTACCAGCGATACATTTTGTAAATAATTATTGCCAACAATGCATTTTATATTATATCAGCTTTATATTTTTGAACAAAAAATATTACCAGGAATAAAAATCTTGTCGGCATTAAAGTTGATATGCCGTAAAACAAAACAAAACAAACCAATTTATTTGCCTTATTTTCCTTCTAATTCTGTGTCAAGACAAATAAAGTTTCCAGCATACCGTAGTCTAAATATCTTCTTACATAAATTTCGTCGTACTTATAAAGCTGCTTGTTCTTTAGAAGGCACGTTATGTAATACTTCATAGATAATGGACTATTCCATTTTAATTACGAGGAGAATACATATCAGAGATGTTTGCTTTAAGAAAAAAAAATGAAGAGGTCATAAAATTTTTCTGTCTTTAATGTCTTCAGTGAAATGGAAAACTCATCAATATTTTCATTTGTACCCTCTTACTTCTTTAAATAATGGCCGGCATTCATACTTTTGATTGTTATTATAATATTTTGTTGAAGTTGTTAAGCTCAAAGAATTAAAGACCCAATACGGGGATTTCCACGGGGATTCTATAGCCGTTGACTTGGCATGGTATTATTCAATTATTTATATGAGAGGAAAATACGAAAACTGTGAAATTTTCTAAAAGGATTTAATCTTTCTTTAAGAAAATAACAGAAACAAAACAAGAACGTCAACAGCAAACAGCAAGGCAAGAAGTAATATTAACTCATCGCGTGCTAAATTAATATACCTATATAACTTATTGATATGGCTTAGCATACGATGACTACCCTCCTGTAGAGGGGTAAGGTTTCTTTCTCTTTTACAATGATATTCACCCTATAAAAAGTCCAAGAGCCTCTCGAGGTAGAAGTTTACATAAGGAAAAAGGTTTCATAAAGAACTGGTAACCAGTCTTAAACAGGAACCAAAGAATACACATCTACTCCTGTTTAAAAGGACGGGGGGTGAGTGTGAATTGCACGATAGTGGAAAGCAGGAGGAATCAGGTATTTGCCGGAGCGGTAGACGAAGCAGTGATAGTCACGCCCACAGGAGACGCGTGCACAGGTGTGATACTCCAAGTGTACGTGTTTCGTCTACCCAGAAATCCGGGTAACAGAATTTCCTGAGTCAGAAACATCGTATCGGTCTAAGACCTCAAGTACAGAGACAAACTCGCTTATATAGTGATTTTCCAAGCGTAGCTTGCATTTGGCACAAGGCCGAAAGTAAGGGGCACCTCAGTCGTTTCTAGCGAGACAAGCTTGCTAACCATTACACCACCTCGAGGTGCCCAAAATGATTTTCTAAGCGTAGCTTAGATGTGGCACAAGGCCGAAAGTAAAGGGCACCCAATGAAGACTAAACTTACTACTCTCATTTGTTCTAGCGAGACAAGCTTGCTAACCATTACATCGCCACGAGGTGCCCAACTCGCTCATATATGTGGACTATTAAACCCACTAAAAAAGGGAGTACTATAGGTTGCTCTGGTGTATATCAGGAATCCCCAACTTCAGTAAGGGATCATCTTCTTGTTGGATACTTTCAAAATCGACTATAAACCCGACCAATGTCCATTTTTTAACTCTAGTTTAAACCTATGTCTACCTATCACTGTGATTTTTTGTCCATATATCTTATATTCTTATCTTCTTATTTGAGAGAATTTGAAAATTGTTAACTAGATCTTCTATTTTTCCTTTGCGAACCACGCAATGGACGATGTGGTAAGAAAACTGGTTTCACTGGATCTGATTTTTTTTTTATTTGCTGTCAAAATTTCATCGAAACAAGCATGGAATTGGTTGGTCCATGTCGTTAGCATTCCACGATGAAGTACCTTGACATAGCCGAGTGGATTGTGTGCTTTGATCCCTTGGAGAATTAGGCAGGCGGGAATTATTCTCCTGCTAAGTCCAATCTCGGCAGACATGTCAATGGGTTGAAACCAGAGAAATCCTTAGACACCTCGAGAAGTAAACCTCAATATTAAAAAAAATCCTTAACGTGCGTAGCAGTTTCCCACTTGCATAGATAAGCAAACATCAGCAGGCCACTTGATAGGCTTGATATGCAGTGATCGATAGTGGATGATTAGAGACATAGTCAACATAAAACATATATTCAGCTTTAAATAGCACAAGGGTTGACATGTCGTTGAATTAATCAATTCACTCTATCAATCTATCTAGGGTTCGTGGTGACGAAAACTTTTCGGTCTAAGTAAGAAGCCTTTTAAAAAAACTATGATGTCTGATCATGTGGTAAAATTTTAAGAAGTGGGTTGTTCTGAAAACATTTCAGAACCTCCTTGCAGCCATCTGTCCGCGTGTCTGTGTTTGGCCATTTCTGTGTATCATTGTTTTGAAATCATCATCGTACTGACATAAAGGTTAGTGAGAAAAATATAGTTTTGTATTTTAAATATAGACCTGAAAAACGCTAAATTCTCAGCTAATTCTTACAGTTTAAATTCATGTGAATGTTTTCTATCATATTTTATTTTATTGGAAAAACACAAAACCCCCGCCTTTGATCATTTGTGACCATCTGATCACGAAGTTACCTCTCTAAAGTAAAAATTAAAAAAAATACACGGATGTCGTAAGGAGTTGAGATTCAGGATACATTTGGAAGGCTATATTTAAAAGAAATTCCAGTTTATATTTTGACAAATATACATTCGTATGTGACCATTAATAGATAAGAATTACTACATATAAATTTGTTTCAAAATTTTCTTTTTCGGGGGTTCTATTAGCTTAAGTCATGAATAATTTCCATTTTAAATTCTTAAATTGAGACAAAAAATAATGTTCAATTAAATTTTATTCAATAATATTTTCACCATTATTTGCAATCACTTATCATGCAATAGATATCATTTAGATTCTGATGTGACTTTTTAATTTGGTTTTCATTAGAGAAATTCTTCCCCATCAAAGCATTTTGAATCTATCGAGAAAGGTAGGAATCGGTTGGTGCAACATCAGGTGCAAATGGCGGGTGGGGTAGAGCAGAACAAACAAGTTCGAAAGTTTTTTCTTGTTTTATTTTTACCGTTCTAGGCCTTGCAGTTATCGAGACCGAGAATAATTTTTATTTCATATTGACGAGCACAGTGCGTTTTCGAGCAAACCTTTATGGACACGTTGCAGCTGCTGGATGTATAAATGTGCATTTTGTGTTTCATTGCGTTTTAAGAACATTTAAATGATTAACACTTCGACGATCCGACCACACGCACAAAATTACCTTTTTTCCACGGAACTCATACTTGGAGAATTTTCTCCTTGTCAGTTAATTGCATTGGACATTGTCGTATAAAAACAATTTTTAGTCACCTATTAGAAATACTTAAAGAACAGTTAGTTAGAATGATACGTTCATCATTACAATTGGTTGCCAAAAATAGAATTATTTGTGACCTAACCTAATGCATAAGTAAGAATCGCGAAAATATTTATTAAATTTTGTCAGCTTTATTTTTAATTTTTTTTTTTTTTAACTATATTTGGGTTTAATCATTCGTAAAGAATATTTCTTTGTATTTTATTTAATAGATTTATTCTCTTCTATTTGTTTGTTTTGTTCAACAACTTCATGGGTCATATAATGCCGAAATTAAATTTTATTGGGCAATTTGAAGTAATAAGAATATTATATGTTATTCTGCTTTCGCAATTGACTACATGGTAGATGATAATCAGCTTTTATGCATATAAATTTTTGTTCGAACATACTTACTAGAGGTGGGGGATATGTGTGTTTTACGTTGTAGTTTTGTTGAAGTTATATTTTGTAATAGAGTTTGATTTCTTTAAGAAATTGTAGGATATTATATGGATTCATATCATGAAAGTGTTCTTTCATGTTTGTTATTTGGTTGATTTTGTTTTAACGACATATCAACAAAAAACAATCTGAGCAGCAACAATCGAATTTGGGAGATCAACCGAAAACAAAGTGTCCTACCTGACAGACGATTTTCCGCTCGTTCTCAGGTTCCGGGTTGTCGTACTAGAGTATCTGGAACCGTATGGTTATAGCCAACCAAAGTCCTTTGGTTCCCACTCTAGTCTCTTTCAATTTGAGTAGTTTAGACGCCGTGCGTTGTCCTGGTCGAAATTTATTCTGCAACTCCTGTGGCAGCGGCTGATCCAGGGTCTTATCCTGCTGTCACGGCACCAATTGTGACGTCCCCCCGGGGTGTCACTGCGCCAAATGTGACGTCCGCCTGTCTGCGTCAGTCGTGCTATCCTGTCTTGTGACGACCAACTGGCTTGGTATTGGTCGCGGCACCAAATGTGACGTTCTAACCTTTTGGTGATTCGGATGGGAATCTGGTTAGATTCGGTATCAGCCTCGTCGTTCCCAGCTCGCCTCCAACGTCTGGTTACCGAAGTAACTGCTTTGATTTCTAGTCTAACCTACCCACGTTGTGAATTGATCTTAGGCAGACGAAATCAATCAGTCGCCGGGCCGTAATGCAAGCTGAGTTCGAATAAGGGTGATATCGCACAAGTATATGTAAAATAAAATAAAATAACTCGAAAAGTTCAAATGTGTTAAAAAAAAGGATAACAATATCTTATATCTGGTTGCTGAATATAGGACTACGTCTTCTTCCCAACCCGCTATATGGATTCGTGACACTTTGTTTTTGTTAGGCGCGTCTTAACATCTTAAGTTGTTTGTTCTTTTAAGAAACTGGTTCTTGGTGTGTCTTCAGGCGATATTCGTAAAACTTGTTTTGTTGGTATGAGTCTAAGTCGTTCTTCAAAAATAAATTGTTCTTGATTAGAAGATGAGTTCGTGAATTGCGTGGAATCTTTTAAGTCAGCTATCTGCGAGGCTATTAACTCTGCAACTGTCTCTGCCAATTGCCAACTCCAACTGGAAGTGCAACTGATTTTCGCTCGCTGACCAAAACCGGGGTGGGCTTGTCGGGGTTTGAGGTTCCTTGATAATTCCAAACCCACAATCCACTTCTTTGTTGTCGGTCAGGAAAATTTTATTATTTTCCATTTTTGGAAGTCTTCTCGTCCTCCCACATTCTTCTGTTCTCGTATTGGTATCTCACTATACCCTCAGAGGGTGTCAACAGTTTTCCCTCTCTCTCACAGTGGCATCTCACACCTATCCCCTCAATGGGTGCCAGAAGGCCTCCCCTCCTGCTTCACATGATTACCTCCGCCCAATACTCCTGCTATCATTCAGCCAATGGGCGCTCAGCAGCGTGGGTGTGGCCAGACTAGCCTCGGTTTAAAAAAATCTTGCTCAAAGAAAAAAAAAATAATCTTTTTTTTTTTCACTTTTCCTTTTCTTTCTTCTCTTCGAGGAGACCTCACACCCTAGACTTTTTATCTTTTAACAGAATTACCTGGAATTCATCAATGAGATTTTCGCCAATTAACATGTGGGTGGTCAATTAGACGTTTCGCATTCTGCGTTATCTATTCCCGATTAAATAATTTCGCCACCATAGCCAGTTTTCGACACAAAACAGATGCCTTTTTCCAAACGACTTTCCGTAGATAATCAATGGTTTGGTCTTTTGTTTTGGCAACTGTGTGTGGTCCAAATGGACATTTTGCGACACAGTTAATGTTTATCTATTTAGAATTCTGTCTCTGAGGTTATTTGATCAACCTGGAATTTCCACAAGCCCCGTAACCTAAATCAAATTAATTCCAGTATCTTCCTTTTTACCTTCTCGACAATGGAAATAAAAATTTTTACCACTTTTCCTTGTCAGAAAAGTAACACCGCTTAGTGTCCTTTTCGTGATGGCTTCTTATCACCTAATTTTAATTCTCGCCTTTCTTTTTTTTCTTTCCTTTTTCTTTTCTCCTTTCTCCCTTTTAGCAAGCCAAATAGTGTCACATATAGGAATAAATGTCACTACTGACACTTTTGTTTGAACGTAGATAGCCAGTAAACAAACATAGGTGATCTCATTAAACTAGGTAAATCACGTGACCTTAGAGAAACGTATATATAGAGGAAGTCGCGTGACGTCTAGATGTATTTGCTATTCTAGGGGCATCTCGACGTGGTGTAATGGTTAGAAATCTTGTATTGCTAGATCAGTTACGACTGAATAGTGAGTTCGATCCTCACTGGGTGCCCCATATTTTCGGCCTTGTACTAAATCTAGGCCGCGCTTAGAAAATCACTAATTTAGCGTATAAATTCCTCCTTGGAGGAGTTTCTAACGCAGGCTTATCATCTCTGAGTTGCGTCTCTGCCCTTGGGCAGAGTGCGCTTAGAGGCTTCTCTGTCAAAGGACAGAGGGGCAACTGAGGAAATTATACTGAGAGGTGCCCAGTCCTGGGGAACAGCTTCCCGAGGCCGCGCCCTCCCATTGCATCAGAGGGAGGGATCAGTGCTCGCACCGAGGCCAGTGCAACCGACGGTTGCGGGGGATGTGGGCAATTTTGTCCTTTGCCTGGGTGCACGCTCTCGGGTCCCTAGACCTTGTGTCACAGCTTGTCCTGGTGGAGGAACGAGTAAACATCGTATCTGCTATTCTAGTCTATCCTCTCTTACTGTATTCGCTATTTCTCCTCTATCCCCTATACTATTCGGACTGATATTCTCTTCTTACTATACGAAGCACTATTATTACAAGTATTATCCTAAGACGTCTGATACGAGTATTATTCATCGGCGTATTATAATTGGTATCTGAGATTACAAAGTCTACGTTGGCATAGACGAAGTATCAAGTAAGTAGACGTTGTTATCACAACAGTGGCAACAAAATTTCGTTTTGACGACATAATACCGAAATTTCAACTACAGATAAAATGTATTGTTGGTCATTTTACTATAAATATGCGTTGCTGGTCATTTTGCTATAAATATATACTGCTAGTAATTTTAATATAAATATGTATTTTTATACTTTCATAGTGTTTTGTTTTTGTTAGGATAGCCACTGTCCTCCCATAGTTGGGACCCTCACTGGTGTTACCACCCAGGGTCAGAGTGAACTTGGGAACAACAACAATTAATATGTAGTTCCACGCTCCTCAGAATCTTCAATCTCAATCCGAGGGGTTTTCTGTCAGATGTAGATCGTTGTTATATCTAGGACAATAATCTGTTCTACATTTTTATTTATTTTCAAGATTTAATTTTGAATGAAGTTAAATATTAAAACTCCTAAATTTTGGAGTTAAATTGACAGCTTAATGTTTTTTCCCCCCTAAAGTTAACATTGATTCTTCAGTGGATTCATTTGCTTTTTAAATTTTTTTTCAATAAGGTAACCAAGATAACGTCTGTGTCGTATTTTCCGTCGTGTCGGAAGAAGTGATCACTGATACACCGGAAAACTGTATAAAGTCGCCGAATCGGTCAAACCTTTAGGGATAATGCTGTGAATGAACGTACCACCAGGTATTGATTCCAGAAGTTCAGGTCGGGAGATCTGTCCTTTTCTGATGAAGCCCGCAGTGGTCGATCATAGGTCCTAGATGAAGCCCTGGAGGAGGAGAACAGCCAAACCTGTAGTGACCTTGCTGAATGATTCCAGTTTTCTGATCAAACAGTCAGACTTCACCTGCACTACATAGGGAAGGCGTACAAGTTGAGCAAGTGAGTACCCCACACACTGTCGGAAGCCAACAACCAACAACGGTAACGTACCCATATTTCTCGAGCGTACTCATATTTCTCGGTAACATACCCATATTTGATCGAGCCCTTACCAGTGTCCTGTGCGACACTCCCAAGCGAGCCAGATATTCGTTGTCACCACGGGACCCTGTGCCTCACACCACAAGAACACCTCTACATCCACGCAAAATTATGCTTTGTTTCTTGTGGAGTAGTTGACAAGTGGTGCACTCTGAGCGGCTAACAACCGGCTAAACCATCCTTTACTCGCTGAAAATGGAACGTGTGCAACGGGTACCGGAGCAGAAGGAGCCAGCATTGGTTAATCGCAAGTGTGTACTGTTCCTCCATGACAGGCCTCATGTGGCGCGGATTGCCAGGAATAGCATAAGGCGTCTTGGCTGGGAGACACTGCAACATCCACCAACAAATTACCACCTCTTCCATTCCGTGAACAACTACATTCGTGGGAAATCCTTAACAAATGAGGCAGACTTGTGGCAGGCACTCACAGACTTCCTTGCGTCCAAGAGAACTGATTTTTATCGTCAGAGCATTGGGCAGCTGGATGTCGATGGGGATTACTTTTACGTTATGTCAAATTTGCTCTATAACTTTTTTGCTAATAAATAAAAATGGCAAGGATTTTAATAATAGCGCTAATCTCTAATTTAATATTAGAAAAACAATACTACTAACAACATATTTGATTCACACAGTTTATTCATAATTAAATGGAAGTCAATGCTTTGGATGGTTCGGGAGTTTCATATTTAGTTATTGACATTTAATCTTCATGGTTGAATGAACATTGTATGTTTCTGTATTGGTACAATATTGTAGAATATACGGGAAGATAGATCAGGATCGATTACATCAACTCTTCAAATTCAACAGAAAAACTTGGACAACTGGAAATTCAGACTTGAGCATAATGCAGCTGAACAATGGGCTTCACATGTGCAAACAAGAGCTACAGACTGCGTGGAAATGAAGCCGATTTGAAATTTATAACACCGGGAAGGAGAAGTATTTTTAATTTGGTGTTTGATTTCATAGGTTGTTTTTATTTAGCGGCATATCAACACCTCTATGGGTTATTTAATGCCGAAGTCTAAATATTTTGTACGCAATTTTATGCGTGTTTACAACAGATATTTTGCAGATAATTTTATACTTTCAGATCAGACGTATATTTTTTAGATATATTCTTTGTAGATGATAAAATGTATTACTGATAATTTTACTATAAAAATCTATTTTTTTTTTTACTTCAGTGCTGTATTGATTACCATTTTGCTAAATAAATATATATCTACTGGTGATTTTACTATAAAAATATATTTACTAAACTTTGAAAAAAAAAATCAAAGCAATATTTTCCCTTAGTTGGGACCCTAAAGAGGGCTACCACTTCAAGTCAGTGTGGACCTGGGAACAACAGTAATTAATATGTGGTTCTAAGTTCTTAAAAATCTCCAATCTCCCGACTATAGGCCTTGCAGCCAGAAGCAGTTTATCGTCATACCCAAATTTATCTAATTTTTGGGGAGTAGCTGTCTATTTGTTTGTTTATTCTTTTGTGTGTGTGTGTGTGTGTGTGTGTGTGTGTGTGTGTGGTCAACAATAGCATATATAAGAAAGGCATCTCGACGTGGGGTAATGGTTAGAAAGCTTGTCTTGCTAGATCAGTTACGACTGAGTAGTGAGTTCGATCCTCACTGTGTGCCCCATATTTTCGGCCTTGTGCCACATTTAAGCCAGGCTTAGAAAATCACTATAAGAAAGGCCTATGAGTGAGAAAGGCTTCTAGTCTTCAGCCTACTAAGCCTAGAGGTAAATCTGGTACTGCTTACTGGGTGACTCCGTAAAAGTTAGTCTAGCTGATTATCAGAAGTGAGCTCCATTTGGTTCATCATATTGGTTGCCTTGTGCCAAACTAAAGGGAGCCTATTAAACAATAAAAACATTAATACTATCTTTTTGTAGATCTGATGAAACAATCCTTCAAGCATAAACTATGAAAAGCTAAACTTCGTTCGTTTATAAATTGCAATGCATTCAATTCGTAAATAGGGTAATGACTCAAATAGTGTAATAGTACAAATTATGTTAGATAATACATAAAAATTCAAGGGCACAGTGGATAAAGACGTTGATTAGATCCAGTGACTAGACCCAAAGAGTTGTGAATTCAATACCAGGTCACAACAGTGGTGAATTAAAAAACTTGGAGAGTTAAAGGTAAATAACTGAGATATCCAGAAGAGGCATGGTACGTGGGACGAGAACACTCTACTCCGGTGGACGAAATAAAGGATTCGGTTCGAAATTCCAATCACCTGAAGCAATCCGGAGCGTACAACAGCCGAAACGTTGCGAATATGGCAATGAAGATGAGGATAACAGTCCGAATAATGCAAATAAAGTACCACCTTATGATCCTGCTTGTTCCTTACTTAGCATTTACATTACACCCTGCTAATACCTAATAAATAATGAACAATTCCATTTTGGTCGCGAAGAAAGACGGAAAAGACATCTCAAAGACGCTGTTTGGTGTCAATGAGAAAAAGAAAGAAAGAAAGAAAGAAAGAAAGAAAGGAAGAGAGAAGTTAGAAGCGATAAAGCTTCCATGTGCTTAATGTCTGCTGCAATGAAATAGAAAAACTTTTCAATTTTGAATCCTTGTATTTGTATCTTCTTCTTTAAATAATGACATGCGGTTATAATTATGATTGTTATTGTAATATTTAGTTAAAGTTATTAATCTCAAATTTTTCACGGTGAGACGGGGGAATTTTATTGATATTTTGTAGTCGCGGGTCGCGTTAATGAGCATACTTAAATATTATGATACATCAGGAAATTCAAATAGGAAAACCTTCAAATTTTCACGAGCACTATTCGCAATAATAATTATAGCATATAGATAATAATTATTTGATAATTAAAATATACTTATATAATAGTGAGGGCTTGCAGTTATAGATGTTTGTGTATAATTTCTCATTGAATGTTATTTGTTCTTTGTTCTTCGATATTACGCATGTATAATTCAATGTATCTCTTTTTTTTTGTTGAAATACAGAAGCTTTTTTTATTTTCGAAGTGTGTGAAAGGACAGAAAGCGATAAAATGCTTAGCAGAAATATTGTAGGTGTAGTAGCAGCAAACACAGTGCACAAGATAAGAAAGAAATGAAAAGCGCGGTAAAAAAGAATCATGTAAAAAATGTTTCAAACTATAAGAGAAAAAAAAGTGTTATGGGAGAAGAAAGAAGGAAAAGAAGGTAAAAAAAACAAAAACAAAAAAAAAAAATGAAAAAGAAAAGAGGAACGAAAAAGGAAAAATGAAACACTTTCATGCAAAAAAAATGATGAGACAAAACTAGAGGTTGTGAAGTGTGCTGGAGTGTATAGTGGTTTGGAGTGGGGCAAAACACGTCATAAATATTTCGATTGGGGATGTTGACAGGAGAAAGAAACTGGAAAAATGACAACGCAGTCTTAACAACATAAGGTAGGCGGATGACACAGTGTTGATAGTAGACACGAAAAGGAAATTGCAGAAACTCCTAGAGAAGATAGTAAAAGAACTCGAGAAGAACAGAATAACCATCAATCGTAAGAAGACAGAATTTATGGTTGTCAAAAAAAGAGACAACCAATGACTTCAAAACTACAAATTGGTGACACCAAGATAAAAAAAAAAAATACAAAAATTTAAATATCCAAGAAGAAGACAGAAAATGTAACACTGAAAATCGAAATCGCATTGGCATAGCGACAGATGCCATCCAAAAGCTAAGCAAAGTATTAAGAAACAGGAAACTTTCGTTAGAAACAAAGAGAATAGTACTAAACAATTACGTAATATCAGTTCTTCTTTGGGACAATGAATCGTGGAAAATCTCCTTACAGATGAAAAAGAAACCTAAGACAACAAAAGTATAGCTCTACAGTAGGATACTGAGAATCATAGGGACTAAACATGAAAGTAGCGATGAAGTTTTAAGGAAAATGGAAACAAAAAAATATATACTTATACTTAGAACAAGCAAGACACAGTTGAAATTTCTAGGATACATAATGAGGAGAGAGGGCTTAGAGAATCTGACATTCACAGGAAATATACAAGGAGGGGCAGAGTAAAATAGCGAGTAACCTACATAACGAGATTGTGTAAATGAATAGCATAACAAGGATCGAGAGCGATAATATACATAGAAATCTTATTAAGAGCTACAATAGGCAGGAAACTGTGGAGAGCAATGATCGCTCACATTCTGCATGGAAACGGTATATTGAAGAAGAAAATATCAGCAAGGAGAGTAAGGATGACTTTTTAAAAAGTAAGAGAGAATGAAAAGCATAAAGATAGGTTAGAAGTACATTAATTATACTGGGGAGGTACTGAAATGTTATGGATATACTGGGCATATGTAGATAGTATTGCACCAGTATTTCAATCAACTAACTTGAAAATCAGCATTTGACATTTTGTTTTTTTTTCGAGGTTTGATCATCGACTAATACTGCTATTTTATTGCTAGTAATATTTTTCTTTTTCAAAAATGTACTGCTGGTCATAATTTTTTACAAAAACGTATTGCTAGTATTAAAACCTATTTTTACACTTTCATAGTGTTTTAAGCCCAGTTTTGGGGTTAACTATTTGCCCATACCTGGGACCATAACTCCGGGTCAGGGTGGACCTGAGAACTCCAGCAATTAAGAAGTGGTTCCACGCTCCAGAAAACTTCCTGATCAGAGGCCTCGCTGTCGGATGTAGTTTATCGTCTTACCCCGCACGCGGATGTAGTTTATCGTCATAGCCAGGACGAGATACGAATCTATCTCAGCGTTAGTGGTATTTTCCTCGTTGGTAGCAACAGAACACAAAAAAATATATTTTCCAAGATTATCTTATTCTGGTAAAAGACCACATTGGTGAAGATTATGTTGCACCAATCCTCTAAATGATGAAACTTTTCAAATTATTTGAAATCGACCATCAAACAGTGCAAGATAGATAATATAGATAGCCAGATAGATTTATAGATACGAGATATGATAGTCTCATTGAATTTGATAAAATGACATTTATTTTTCAATATGCCCCCCTCCACTTTGCGTTTCACGCACTTCTTCCATCACTGTTGCAGTGCTTGAAACCAATTGGGGAAGTCATGAACAGAAGATATGACGTCATTATCACAAGGATACTGGTTCCCAGCCAAGCGTTTTTTCTTATTGGGGAACAGAAGATAGATGGAGCCAAATCAGAAAAATCAACAAAGACAGTCACACACAGCAACCATTGAAACCAAGGCCTTGTGTGGTGGAGCATTGTCCTGATGAAACAAGACCCCTTTTGTCAGTTTTTCTGGGTGTTTGGTCTTGATAGCCTTTCGCAACTGCCTCAGCAAGGTGGCGTAGTACTCGCCATTGATGGTGTGACACTTTTGAACATCGTCAATAAAGACAATCCCTTTTGCATCCCGAACCACTGAGACCATCACCTTCCCTGCAGATGTAACGATATTGGCCTTCTTTGAAGCAGGTAAAGAGAGGTATTTGCATAGATTGTCTCTAGCTCAAAGTGAGGAATCCAAAATTCATTATGGGTTAGGAAACATTCAAGGAAACCAGCTTGATCTGTGCCAAACAATGTTAGATTTTTTCTGTGATGAGATCAGTCTGGTACACTTTGATCGTGGTACCCACCGAGCAGAATCCTTCGTTGTATCATGTTCACTGTACAAAATATTCTCAACTCTCTCACGGGATATGCGAATAGCATCGGCTGTTTGATTTATAGTGTTACAGAATGCGAAGGCCAGGGCCAGAATGGTCAGCTATTGGCCGGAGTGACTCTTTGGCGAGGCATTCTGACAGTGATGAATTGTTTTGAATATAAGTCCAAAACGGCGCGAATTCAACAGAGTGTCTCAAGAATTCTGAAGCATCAATACACCTCCCACCCCGAGGTTTGCAACCGGCTAATCAACACCCTTTTAGTATTCTTGGATTCTAAAAGGCATTAGTCGGGCTGACAGGAACGCACGTTGGCTTAGCATCCCTCTTGAAGGTCAACAAGCGATGTGATTTTTGTTGTTTGGAACATTTCTTTGTTTCTGATTCTGTAGCGCCAGTCCAAATGGTTCAAAATAGTCCTCGCTAAGACCTACAAGATTCATTTGCTCGAAGACATTCTTAGTCAATGATTTGAGAAAGCGGTTGTGTACTGCTGAGTGCTTAAATATTTCTGAACGAGTTTGGCGTCAGGGATGACATCCATATGAAAGTCTTGATCTGACTAGGTATTTAAGAATATTGCTCGATTTTATAGGTCACTGTTTTGATTATGTAGCAACTGGCGGTATTGTGAGAAACTACCTCAAAAGCAATCTAAAGTGTGCGATGAATAAATTGTCGCTATATTATATTTTTAATTTTGCGTATGTTCTTTGTTCGTTTTTAATCTTGTCGAAAGCACGGTATATTAGGGCTAGTTGTTCACCGTTTGTAAGAAATAGAGAACCATGATGCAATTCAGTTCGCCAGTAATTTGGAAATGGTATGTTGAACTACTTGGCATTCGCACCGAAAGCTTCAATACAAACATTTCAGAGTGTTTGGGTGTTAATCTGAGGACAGTGCGGAGGATTCGGAAAGAGTTGGTTGAGTCTAATTGTGATTATGAACGTGTTTGGAGTGGCGATGTTATGCCTGCATTCATCTTCCCACAGGGCCTCAGACTCAACACGAAGGCCTGAGTCAAGAAGGTGGCTGCACCATGCCACAGAAGCAGGAGAACCTAGACATGGCTGTCAGATAATTTCTGCGGCCACATCACCCCTTACATCTGGCCACGTAACTCCCCAGACTGCATCACTCGTTAATTATTACTTGTGGGGCGCAGTTGAGCGAGAGAGACCAACAAAACTCCTTGTAACACCAAAGATGAAGGCAAGGATTATGTCAGCATTCACAAACTTAAACGAAAAGATCGTCCAGAAAAGATGGAGGTGATTCCAAAGGCGTCTGGAGGCTGTGGTTGAATTCAATGGCGATTTTATTGAATAAATTTACTCTTTAGTATTTCAAGATATTTGGGTGTAATTTTGGTAAATATATCTGTTAAAATGAGATGTTAGTGTTATTTTCATTTTTGCGTATTTTAGATGACAATTTTTCCATCGCACCCTGTATTCTAAGTTCAATTTCCTTATTTCCTATACTAAATATGTTATAACTGATCCATACAATGAAGCGTTTAGTATTTATTAATTCCAATTTAAACTATGTCGAAATATATCAACACTTAATAGAATGAACGCTTAAGAACATTTGCAACTATAAGCAACACGTAGCTTTCTGTACAAGTTTCTTAATAAAAGAATAAATAGAAGAAAGAAATAATTCTTGGAGACTGTTTTATTAGAAAGAAGCATGGAAATGCACAGTGTTTTCTTTGCGAAGAAAAGAATGGAATTAGATTTTAGAATGAGATAAGATTTGCAGATAAAGAACAAAGATGGAAAGAGATAGCGAGGATGTAAGAGAATGATGGTGATTGGAAAGATGGACAAAATTGTAAACAAACGAGTGAAAGAGAAAGAAAGGGTGAAATAATGATAAATCAAGAACAATGTATATATATATAACAAAAGAGAAAGGCAAATAACGAACCAACGTAAAAATAAAGAGGAGAGAAACAAAGAAATGAAATTAACAAAGAATAAAAAGGAAGAAACGATGAAGGAAGAAACAAAGAAGAAAGAAGGAAGAAAGAAAGAAAGAAGAAAGAAAGAAAGAAGAAAGAAAGAAAGAAGAAAGAAAGAAGATGAAGGAAGAAACGCAGAAGTAAGAAGGAAGGAAGAAAGAAAGAAAGAAAGAAAGAAAGAAAGAAGAAATAAAGAAGAAATAAGGAAGAATCAAATAAAGAAAGAAGAAACAAAGAAGATGAAGGAAGAAACGCAGAAGTAAGAAGGAAGGAAGAAAGAAAGAAAGAAAGAAAGAAAGAAAAAAGAAAGAAACAAAGAAAAAATAAGAAAGAAAAAAGAAAGAAGGAAGAAACAATAAAGTAAGAAATAAAGAAAGAAGACGAATAAAAGATATTATGAAGAAATTAAGAAAGAAGGAAGAAACGAAGTAGAAAGAAGGAAGAATCAAAGAAAGAATGAAGAAACTAAGTAGGAAAAAAACGAAGAATAAAGAAGGAAGAAACAAGTAAGAAGGAAGAACGAAAGAAAGAAAAAAGAAAAAGAAGAAAGAAAGAAGAAACAAAGAGGTAAGAAACATAGAAGAAAGATGAAGAAACAAAGAAAAAAAGAAATGAAGAAGAGGGAAGGAAGAAACAAAGACGAAAGAAGAAACAAAGAAAGAAGGACGAAACAAAGACAGATGTGTCAAAGAAAAAAAGGAAGAAATAAAGAAAGAAGGAAGAGATAAAGAAAGAGAGAAGAACCAAAAAAGAAAGATGAAGAAACAAAGAAAGAAGGAGGAAACAACGAAGAAAAGGAAGAAACAAAGAAAGAAGGAAGGAAGAATTAAAAAAAAGAATGAAGAAACAAAGAAGAAAGAAACAAAGTAGAAAGAATGAAGAAACAAAGAAAAAAGACGAAGAAGGAAAGAAAAAAGAAAGAATAAGCAAATAAGAAATAAGGGAAACGAAAAAGAAAGAACGAAGACACAAAGAGAGAAGGAAGAAACAAAAAAAGATGAAGAAAGAAAGAAGAAACAAAGAAATAAGAAAGTGTCAAAGGAAGAAGAAAGAAATGAAGAAAGAGAGAAGAAACAAAGAAGAAAGATGGAAGAAACAAATAAGAAAGAAGGAAGAAACAAAAAAGATGAAGAAACAAAGAAATTGGCAAAGAAAGTAGGAAGAAACAATGAAGACAAAGGAACAAACAAAAAAAGATGAAGAAACAAAGAAGCAAGAAACAAAAAAATAAGAAAGTGTCAAAGGAAGAAAGAAGAAATGAACAAAGAGAGAACAAACAAATAAGAAAGAAGGAAGAAACAATGAAGAGAGAAAGAAGAAACAAAGAAAGAAGAAATTGTGAAGAAAGAAGGAAGAAATAAAGAAAAAGAGAGGAAACAAAGGAGAAAGATGAAAAAAAATAAGGAAGAAACGAAAAAGAAAGAAGGAAGAACAAAGAAAAAAGGGAGAAAACAAAGAGGAAAGAGCGAAGAAACAAAGAAGAAAGAAGGAAGAAAGAGAGAAGAAACAAAGAAGAAAGATGAAGAGAAAATAAGCAAGAAACGATGAAGAAAGAAAGAAACGAAAAAGATAGAAGGAAGAAACATAGAAGAAAGAAGGACGAAACAAAAGGTTAAATATAATTGATTCATGATAAATAAAATTGTGGCGAGATGCAAGATGAGAAAGAAAAGTGGAAGAAAAAGTAGAGAGAAAATAAATGAAGGGAGGTAACAATTAAAAAAAAGAGGAAAGTTTGGAGAAAAGTAAAAGAAGAGTAGAATAAAAACGAGGAAAAGTGAATATAGGAAAAAACTGGTCAGGAGAACTATGAATTTTTTGGTTAGTAGGTTTAAAGACCTATCAACCCTAATGTCGGATATGTTTTATAGGACAAAAATCTCACTTTCTCAGTAGATATAGGTGCCATTTACAGTATAGTGGAAAAAAAAGAGGTAAAGATAGGTCTGCTTTACACAGGGCTAAAATAATTATACAAAAGGTCCGATTTACACTGGAGTAAAACTGAAGTCAGAAAGGTAAACTCAAGTCTCGTTTACACAAAGGTAAAAAGCTTAGGCATATAGGTTCGATTTACACGAGAGTAAAACTGGATCAAAAAGTTAAACGCAAGTCTGGTTTACACAATGGTAATAAAAAATAGACATAGGTCCGATTTAAACTTGATTAAAACTAGAATAAAAAGGTACATTTGCCCTTTGAAACGGGTATATATATATATATATATATATATATATATATATATATATATATGTGTGTATATATATATATATATGTGTGTGTGTGTGTGTGTATGTGTGTTTTGCAGACTTGACGAGAATGCATGTGTATCTGAATCAATATATCGGTAGCCTAATATATGAAAAGGCAATTGATTTTAGACAGAAATATTTGTCTTCAGCATGATCTTCGTTGTTAATGCGCTTAATTCAATGGTGAACATTATACAATTAAAATTTCCGATCAAAATTAAGCTAACAATCACATTGAAGTTTACGGACCTACTGAGCCATTGTTATATTCCGTGGATAGTTATACGTGTATGAGTTGTTCTAAGTATGCATATTTAGGACACATCGATGTATCTGTTTGCGAGTAGGCACGTGTGTATTGTTCTGAATGTATTATCTTAGCCTTATATATGCATGTGCGCGAACGAGTGTATTGAAATGATAGGAGGCATTCCCTGGTCACTTGTACTGATCAAGCGTTGTATGAACAAGTGCCCGAGGAAATAGTGGTGGTGGGTAGAGATGGTTACCTGGGTATCTCTTAACTGTGTTCTTGCTTTGCCTTTTCCTTCTTTACTTCCCGCACCGCTGTGTCCCACGTCTACAAAACTACATAGCGCCAAGGCCGAACTACCGACAGCCATCTTGCTCTGAGAATGATAAGGCGGACAAATTCGAGTCAGTCGAGATAAAAAAAAAAAGTTGGACCTCTGAGATGACCGCCAGCCATTTTCGCCTGTGAATTTCCAGAAAATCTTATCGAGTAGCAGGAGACGTGTACGTGTATGCGTGCATGTATGCGTACACGGTTTTGGGTATGCAGGTGTGTGTGCGTTCCCGAGTTTCCGTTCTACCTCAAACGTAACCATGACAGTAGTTGAATTGTTAAGCATGTATACGTGTGTGTATGTGTGTGCAAGCTGACATGTTAGAAAGTTTGTTCGTGTGTGTTATCAAGTGTATGAGGATAAAAAGAAAGTATTTGTAATAGAATAGAAAATGCAAACAAAAATTACAATACATTTGATTTGAATCTGAAAAAAAAGAAAAGAAAAAAAAAGAACTTGCGACAATTTTTCTTTTCTGTTTTAGAAGATTTTATTTCGAGGCAATTCCAAAATACTAATTAGTTCATTTAGTGATTAAATTTTTATTCTATTTTGAAATGAAATAAAACACTGAAATTTGTCGATTTTTGAACTTGCGTAGAGTAATGAAAATATTATACCAAAAGTTGGACGACATAGTTCGATTGTGTACAAGTAGAAACTAATAAACTGTTATCAAATCAGTAATTTAATCATGGCGAACTGAATGTGTGTACAAAGAAATGCCGAAAGCTCATTGATGTAACAGACATCCCTAAACCTGACTAAACCATGAATTTTTTTTTGTTAAGCTTCATGGCCGAGCTAAGAACCTTTGAAAAAAACCACTTAAATTGCTGTTTTCAAGTTTTAATTTACATTGCTTTTTTCTACTTCCACCGAAATTTTTTTTCGTTTACTCACCTTTATTTCATTCTATCTATATTTTTCCAAGTAAAGCCTATTTGTTTAATTTAAAGAAATAAATACCAATTATTAAGAAGTGTACGTTTTAGGATCTGTTTTCTTCAAAACCTGTTTGTTTTGCTTTATTTTAAAACCTAATTCTTTCATTTAAAGAAATAGTCATTATTAAAATGGATAAATGTCTAGTCAATTTTTTGTCCACGAAATGCTACATTCAGAAATTAAATCATATTTTCTTCCTGCTATCAGAAATCTGCATTCGAGGATAAATTGCACCAGATATCAAAATATGATTATAACTATATTTTCACCCCTTCTTGAGCTTGTATATTTATTCCAGCTTTGCAAAAGAAAATATCTCACACAAAATTATATATATATATATATATAGCTGAGCAATACTGAGCAATATATATTTACCATGAGCAATACTGAGTTAACTGGTTTTTTTTTAATTAGAGTAGCTTTTTTAATCAAATATATGGTCAGACACATTATGGTGAGTAACTAATGCATCTAGTGCGTTATTTTGCAAAAGAACTCTTTTCAGTTCATATAATCGTATATTTAAATTCCTTGAAGTTTCTCCTATGTATTCCTTGTGGCAATTATTACAGGTAATAGAGTGAAAACCTCCTTCAAGTTTTACCTCATTATTTTATTAGTGTGTTTATCTAAAAATAAATACGCTTAAATTCACCTTCACCCTTGCCATGCGCCAAAGACTTTAGTGGTAGAATCCAGTTGTCTCTAGCTAGGATTGAAACCCGACTGAACTGGCCTCAGTCGGGTTTCGATCCTAGCTAGAGACAACCGGATATTTAGCCACATTGCTGAGCTGTGATACAGCGAAACAATCTGTCTGTGGATGACTATATATATATATAAACATTTAAATTTTCCAGTGTTCCTTTTTTTCGTGTGCATGTGTAGTCAGTTCAACGTAAACGTCACTTTAGCCAATGAAGCCTTAATTATGAATGAATTGATCCTTGTTTATATAAACGGATCTGGAGGTTTTTGTGTACTATTTGAATTGTTTGCGATGATGGATGTCTCGCCATTTAAATCATTAACCTTTGAATTAGTTTTGTGTGAATAATTCATGTATTTGTAAATTGATTGCACGTTTATTGTAATTTAAATAACTGATCCATGTGCGACTTTTAGTTAATAAGTGCGACATTACTGTAATTATTGAACAATATAGTTCATGCCACTTTGACAGTAAAATTTACCAGTAAAAATTTGTTCAACACCATATTTGGTATAAACGCAAACATTTTAAAAACTCAGCGTTGCTTTGGCGCGTTCAAAAACCAATAACTCATTTTCAATAGCATTTCGGATACAATAACACATATATTTTCGATGTCCTCTTATTACTAAGAGAAAAAAAAAAAAGAACAACATCTATTATATACCTGAAGATGTCTGTAGGAACAGACGAAAGCTTGTAGTAAAAATAACAACTAATACGGCAGAAATTTATATAAACAAGGATCAATTAATTCATAACGGATCTGGAGGTTTTTGTGTACTATTTGAATTGTTTGCGATGATGGATGTCTCGCCATTTAAATCATTAACCTTTGAATTAGTTTTGTGTGAATAATTCATGTATTTGTAAATTGATTTCACGTTTATTGTAATATATATATATATATATATGTGTGTGTGTGTGTATGTAATTTATTTGTTTAAACGTTATATATATAACGTTTAAACAATATTCAAGAAATCTTGTCAGAAAAATATGCGTCCTCCGGCAGGATTCGAACCTGCATCCCCTATGGAGAACAATAATTGGATCTGATTTATTATAAATTTATAAACACACCCCCACATCCACATCCACACACACATATATATATATATATATTAGATAGAATATACAGTACTACAACCACACTCTCACGAAGACTCACCTGCCACCTATCGGACAATAGTGTTATCAGGCGACACATTAATGAACAACATAATTATCATAGAACCATTAGACAGCTACTCATAAACAATTCCAAATTACTAGCAAAATTAAATAGTAAAAACAGACCTATGCTACACACGTCACACCTCACTTACGTCTCAACATTATTAGCCTACGTCACCACACTCACTAGTTCTACGACACTAATCAACTGTATCTACCTACCCTAATGATGACTTAAGAAAATTGAAAGCATGGGCAATATTTCTTGTACTTTTATTCCGAAAATAATTTCGGACAATTTCTTAAACCTTGTCTGAGAAGGACTATTCGTAATTTGGAAAAGTCTATATTTAAAATTAATTGACGCAAAATGTCTCTTAATGTTAATAATAGTTACCTTATATATATATATATATATATATATATATATATATATATATATATATATATATGATTTAAAAGAAAAAACTGACCACTTTATGGCTCCATTTCTAATAATTTATTTCACGAGAGAATTTTATTTTCTCTGGATCTTCAGACTTGACTTTCAAAAGGTGAAACGAAAAATGAATTTAAAATTTACACTTTTGACGGGCAGTATTAAGCTTATATAATTTAACATAGATGGTGGTGAGTAATAGTGTGAAAGACATGGTCGAGTTTAGAGAGGGAAAGGAGAGTTTTAAAATTTATTTTTATATTTCTTTTTATTATAATACATAATATTGAGGAAGAAGGGGGTAAGGATCAGACACTTTATAGTAAGGTTCATCCTGGACAAGGTCCGGGGGCCACTCGAAGTAGAGGGTTATGATAAGGGTCAGTTTATATGGATAGAAGGGGAAGATAACAGTTAACTCGAGACTTGAACAGATTAAGATTGTAGTGACCGTGAAAACATTCTCTTGAGTGTCGATTCCACAGAGAAGTGGTTCGACGGAAGAAGCTGTTCATGTAAAACTTACTTCTCAATGATGGAATACGGAGGAAATGTGTGAGGTATTTACTTTTTTTTTTATTGCCATGGGAAGTTGGAAGTTTAAAAGCAGTAAAATCGATCTTGCTAACCAGACGCTCCTTCGTAGCTAAAATGTTATAACACGTCAGACTATGATGGTTCCGTGTAGGATACAGGTTCGATTCCTGGTGGAGGACGCATATTTTCTATGAAATTTCTCGGACGTTCAGGTCGATAAATGTTGTTAATACTGTTTATTATAAACCGAGCATTTACTTAAATATTTGTGTATATAACAATAAAATATATATTAAAAGAGTTGTTGGACTTAGTCCATTTCGTAGAAATAATGTCTAAAAAAGCTATATCTTAAATTAACTGAATATTATTTTACTTCTATATCACCTGTCTTTTCAGAACGCAGACGATCATGACTCTCCACAATTTCATATCCATTGTAGTTCTTAGATTTGTCATTTCAATAAATTTCTTCCAATCCCTGTTTTAGCATCCATTTAAACACAGGCTTTAGGTAAGTCACTCGCTGTTTTCCTCTGTCCATTTTGCCTTCACAATGTCATGTAAATATTAGATTCTCCAGGATTTCATTCATGATTATATGTCCGAGAAATTTCAATTGTCTATTTCTGATTACAAGTAGAAGTTTCTTTTTTGTTTTCATTTTCCTTAATGCTTTTTCGTTATTCATAAGTTCAGTGCTTAATGGTCTTAAAGCTTGTTAATGTGTTTTAAGAATATCGCTTTATTTAAAAAATAAATCCACTTTACAATCATTGGATCTTTTCTGATAATTCACCCCAAAATATTAATTCAACCCAAAACAAAAAGAATTTATATTTATTAAAATTCACCCCAAATTCTCCCAGAGCGAAGCCCTTCCATTGCACTCCGGTTGAGTTGACCTTTACGATCACCCCAAATGTGGGCGACTCAGTTACGCTATTTTTAAGTGTGGTGTTTACGTTCGCGCTCGCCTCGATAAACAAGCCAAAAACAGATTTAAAAAAAAAAAAAATTTAATTATAAAAAATTTCTTGTAAGTATCTCGAATATCATCCGCATTTACGAAACGTGAATAACTTACTGATTTTTGGTAATTTTTTATTCTGAGTGTTGGAATTTCTGCGAGGCAAGCTAAACAAATTTTGATTTAAAATTTATAATTTCTTGGGGTAAATTAATATTTGCGATAAGTAACTTTACATTATTTGAGGTGAAAAAGATCCCAATAATTAAACTCTTAGTTTCAATGACAACATATAATTGTTTTCTCAAGTTTACAAATGAAATATTTGTATTATTTAACACATTTTTCGAATGAGTGTTTTCTTTATTTCATGTGAATTGATTTGTTTTGTTATCCCAAATATTTCGAACCTTTTACGTTCCGACTTCCT
Source organism: Acanthosepion pharaonis (assembly GCA_903632075.3). Taxonomy (NCBI): domain Eukaryota; kingdom Metazoa; phylum Mollusca; class Cephalopoda; order Sepiida; family Sepiidae; genus Acanthosepion; species Acanthosepion pharaonis. The sequence goes on along the minus strand of CAHIKZ030004573.1, from coordinate 1,467,683 downwards.
TTGGGTGTCTGTTGTATTCTGGAATGATTAACCTTGCTTTGAGAAGGCATACGCTTCTTCTTTCATAAATGTCATGACCGGTGTTTGCGCCTGTGTTTTGTGGGAATTGTCTTCTGAACTTTTCACTTAAACCATGACCTTCCAGTGAACTCCGTTGAAATTCGTTGAACTATCCATTCTTTAAATTTGTTCCTGATGCCGTTTTGTTCTCCTTCTTTCATTTTTAGTTGATTCAATCTTAAGTAGCTAACACTAACTTCTGAGAAACAGAAATACCCCTCCCCCCCCCACACACACATAAAATCGAGCTTGGACAAAATTCGTACCTTGAGAGTGTGTATATTATGGATGACGTAGCAACTAAGTGAATGGCTAAATCAATCAGTAAGATGCAGTATTCTTATATGTTTTCGCTTAAATATCATTGTCATGAACTCAGGGCGCCACAAAAGATACCTCATGATATCATCGGCTTTTATGCATTCTCTGTTACAGAGTGTGACAGAAGTGGGAAACTCTTGTTCTATGTGCCACGTCCCTTCAGGAAGTTGGCGATCATGGCTCTCCAACATTTCCTGTTCTTTGTAACTCTTATTAAATTTTGTCTTTTTGTTATATCTCCTAAGTCCTGTTTTGCCACCCATTTACGCAAGCCTGCTGGGTACGTTAAGAGGTGTTTTCTACTGTCTTCCTTGCTTTCAGTATGTCCTGCCCGTGTCAAAATTTCTAAGCTCCCTTTCCTCATTATGTGCCCTATGTTTTAAGTATAAGTGTTCTTTTTGTCTCTATTTCCCCCAAAACTTCGTCACTGCTCACATGTTCTGTCTATTATTGTAAGTAAGAAAACAAATCTGACAACATTTATAGGAAAAACTTGATTTAACTTACCTCGATTTAAGGAGCATTGAACTTAAGGGACATAGGTTATAACAAAGTGACGTTTTACCGAAGCAAATTACATACGAGGATGAATCATTTATCGTGTCCGTGTTAGGTTACTAGGTACATGTCAACCTTCTTAGCTATAAAGTTAGCTGGATATGAAAAAGCTTGTTGATTTCAGCTATTTTAAAAACAGCTTCCACTGTAAATAACAAAGTCTATTTAAATAATAGATGAATTTAAATTCAATAGTTTTGTTAATTATAAATTTATTTAAATAGCAAATGAGAGAGAGAGAGAGAGATAGAGATATAGAGAGAGTGAGACAGATAGAGAGAAGGTGAGAGAGTGAGAGATAGAGAGAAGGTATATGTGTGTATGTGTGTGAGTGAGTGAGAGAGAGAGAGAGAGAGAGAGAGAGAGAGAGAGAGAGGGCTATTACAATGTTTTGAATTGCTGAATGCATAGCCAAGGTCGGTTGCTTGTTAAAAACAACTACATTTGCGCACTGACTGTCCTGGATTTAACAAAATGATGTTCATTAAATGCGGTGATCTACCGAATTTGTTTCTTTAGGAAATGTGGGATTCATCGGATTTAAGGAACATATCAGTTCACTTTAAGTCGAGGTCTTGCTATACTTCTCACTAGTGGTTGTTTCTCTTCGTAGTAGGATCCCCTAAATACAAATCAAGCATCTTTGGGTTGTTGAATTCCCGCTTTAATTTGCCTTTTGGTTACAGAGAGAACAAACGCTTGACGAGGGTTCTTCTTTAGTCAAATTATCTGTCTATTACATGGTGTAGTTATTTTTGTATGTGGGTGTATTTAACGACGCTTTAATACCAATGTATAATGCTGTATCCTGAAGGTTCATCTTTTTTTATTAAACTGATTATATATATAATATTTTAAGACATTTTTTATGTTTAACGTTCTTTTTATAGATACAAATATTTAAGTAAATGCTCTCTTTATAATAAACAGTATTAACGACATTTACTGGCGTGAATGTCCGAGAAATTTTCATAGAAAATATTCCTGTCGGAGAACGCATATTTTTTTATGAAAATTTCTCGGACATTCAGGCCGGTAAATGTCGTTAATACTGTTTATAATAAACAGAGCATTTACTTAAATATTTGTATCTATAAAAAGAATGTATGAACATAAAAAATGTCTTAAAATAATTGTCGGACCTTTTTCATTTCATAATATATATATATATATATATATATATATGTTTAGTGATAGAATTTGGAGGGGATTTGACTAATCATTCGTAGTGATTCATCGAGTCTAGAAGAATCCTTAACAGAATGCAGAAAACATTGGACGGCCGTTTCGTCCTATTTGGGACTCCTCAGCAGTGCGAATCCATTTAATCCCGCCGAACAAAAATTTTTATCACTTACATATCCTTGCTTGATCCACCTTCTAATGCTCTGGAAGGAGAAAGACGTTGCTCTTGGAACTCTACCTGTTGACTTATGTATACTTGGATGAGTATCACCACCGGAATTTATTGAGTAGGTGCGCTATATTGAGTCTAGTTAGTTGCTTTGTCACCGAGGCCCGTTGGTCCAGTGGTATGACGCTTGCATCGTATCCTAATGGCTCGGGTTCAATTCTCGGTAGTGGAAACGCACTACCAGATAGAATGAAATAGTCATCCAGTGCTGTCTTCATTCTGTTGATGATTCTTCTGGACTCGCTAAATGAGGTGTGTGTGTGTATTTAGGAAGCAATCATTCTTTCATGCACATTTTATTGAATACGACAGACAAGGTGCTTTTATTTTTTTATACAATTTCTCATGCGATATAATATATTTTTTTCTTTTCGGATGATAAATTATATAAAAACTGTCCGAATGTTCTTTTTCCGAGCGCATTCGGCTATACATTTAGCCATTTTCCAGGATTAAGTATTTTAACTGTTAAATAAGAAATAGTTTGTTGTATGTATGTTTTATAAAATGTTTTTCATTTTTCAAAACACGATCAAGATATTGCGTCCATGTTCAAAGTTAATATTATTAAGTGTTAGTTTTTTGTTTTTATTAATAAGGTTTCATTATTTTTAGCCTTTTATTGCATGTAGATGATGCTATTATATTACTGTCATCAACAAGTATGTTCCGAATAGTGTCCGGTAGGTCTCCATGAATATTTAAATGAGATCTAATTAAGCTATGGTCAGAAAGGTGTAGAGTGAGCCTGCATGTCAAACATGTAGTGTGACCTATATAATTATTTACGAATTTTGATTGATCAGGAATGCAATTCCTTAACGGGCATTTAAATTCGTAAATAATATTTGCCCTATTTAATTTTGTTGTGGGAGGTGGATTATTATTTTTATCTATAAGGTTAGAGGTTTTAAATTTTTTGTAATAAATAATTAATCAACTGGTGACAAAAAAAAGAGAATATTCAGATAGATTTTACATAATTTATCATCCGAAAAGAAAAAAAAAATTATTATATCGCATGAAAATTTATAACAAAACTAAATAAAACGACCTTGTCTGTCGTATTCAATGCAGTGTGCATATATATATATATATATATATATATATATATATATATATATATATATATATATATATATATATATATATATCACAATAAACGTTAGCCTTAGTGGAGTAGGCACTTCGTTTTATTATACTATATTTATTTACACACATACACACATATATATATATATATATTGAAAGAAATATTGATATGAATTACAGCTCTGTTAGTATACATCGAGCACTATTTTATTATGGCTCACTGTGCAATATATATATATATATATATATATATATATATATAAGGCCCAAACACTAATATTCCCTGGTTATAATTTATTATGTTGGAATAAAAATCACGATCCAATTCATCAGACCTACAAATCGTGATTCCGATTCCAATGTAATAAAATATATCCATGAAATATTAGTGTTTGAGCCTTTTATATAAAAGGCTCAAACACTAATATTCTTACTCTGTCCTGGACATTGAGTTCCACCTGAATTCTATCGTCTTGGAAATTTATATATATATATATATATAGATACACCTAGTGAGCCAGACAAACCTACCTAGGTTTCACCTAAACGGATCGTCAGGGAAAGTTTGGCTAACGAGGCAAAGAGAAACACATATTTATAGGTGATAGCTAAAATCATACCACGTGACAAAATAAAAAAAAACAAAAAAACAAAACAACCTAAGTGGGGGGGGATATTTATTCAACAAACAAACAAAAAAAAAAAAAAAAAAAAAAAACCTCAGTGGAAAGTCAATAACGGGAAAACGTCTAATTTAGTAGCCAAGATTTTTTATGTCTACATACATTGAGAATTTCAGTTTTAGAGTTTAATAATTGGTTGGCTTGATCATATAAAGCTATGGCTAATTTCTCCTCAGCACATAATTTGCAAAATTTATGGCCTGCTTTATATTTTGGGCATTTTTTAATATTTCCCATTTAAGGATGGGGTCTATATTATCTTGTTTGGTTTTTCCATACGTAGGTAGATAGCGTGGTACTATGTTTAATTTTTTGCATTCTTAAAACTACTCGTGTGGTTATAATATCTTTTTTAAATTTATCCTGAGTAGCACCTATGTATGTTTTAGGATTAGTATCCTCAGTATTTTTGTAAATTTTCACTTGATACACCACGCATTCCTGCTGGCATTTTCCTGTAATGGACAGATGTTTTTGTTTCTACAATTACAAGTAGGAGATTACTACGTGGATCATTCCTAGTTTTTTTTCTTATTCAATGCTTTTATAATAGTCCCTACGTTCGGCATACAACAATAACTAAGTTTTACATTGTTTTTGTTAAATATTTTATGTAACTCAGTTTTTTGGGGGAAATGTTGTTCCAGTAAATTAAAAAATATCTTACCAATTTTAGTTTTTACCGCTAAATTGAAAGGGGGATTAAACCACAAAATTTTTCTTTGCCTATTATGTTTATTCCGAGTAATATTGTGGTTGTCTATATATTCTAATTTATTTTTATGTCCACTCTTAATTAGGGCTTGCTCATAACTTATTTTGTTGGCCTCAAAAATGTCCCTATTAGAGGAATTAGTAGTATTTTGTCACGTGGTATGATTTTAGCTATCACCTATAAATATGTGTTTCTCTTTGCCTCGTTAGCCAAACTTTCCCTGACGATCCGTTTAGGTGAAACCTAGGTAGGTTTGTCTGGCTCACTAGGTGTATCTAGGTCTGCTCTACGGTTGTATTGAGCTCTTTTGTTAGTTAGTTGTTACTCGTATCGGGGTTTTTTCTTTGGGCTTCAGACCTGCATCTGTGCGATTTTTTTTTGTCAGCAGAAGTCCATGTTTGTAGCTCTTTCTTTTTTAAAACCTTTTTTCCTCGAGATTGATTTGATTAGCAAATCAAAAATTCGAGGTTTTCAAAACGAGTCTAGTTATCTATATTTATATATATATATATATATATATATATATATATATATATATATATATATATTCTATCCTTTGAAATTTATATATATATATAATATGTATATATATATATATATATATTTATATATATATATATATATATATATATATATATTGACCATAATATTATCTATCTGTCACACACACACACACACACACACACACACACACACACACACACACACACACACACACATATATATATATATATATATATATATATATATATATATATATATGTCTTGAATAGCTACTCTTCTAGATCTTTTTGTATTAATGCAGGTGACCCACAGGGTTCTATCCTTGGACTTACATTGATCCTAATTTTCATCAACGACCTTCCTGATGACATAAGTTCTCAACTCGCTATCTATGCTGATGACGCTGGCTTTTTATTCTTGTCTTAATAGCAAGTCTTATTAGTTAGATAAGGACATATTGGCGGCTGATATCCAAAATGACATACAATCTGTTGTTAACAGGGGAAAGTCTTGTCAATTTTATCACCACCGAAACGAAACTGCCCTCGATAAATCTCTCCCTTTCTCCCTTTCATCATAATGGCTGATGCTAACCTCCAGGAGGATGACTCATTTCACTTTCTCGGGCGAACATTTTCCGCTGACATGTAGTGGAAAGATTATTTTGAAGCGCTTACGAGTTCTGATGCTAAGACGATTCGTTCATTGTGTTGTGCTAGACAATTTTCTCACCGGAATCAATCCTACTTATTTAGTCTACCATTCGACCATGCTTTCAATATTACTACCGTATATGGTCTGGCGCTCTAGTTATACATTTAGATATTCTTGATAAAAACCAAAGAAAAACTGAAGAATCTTTAATGTTATTGAGTCAGATCTGGCATCCGAATTTCAATCATTTTTCCGCCGCCGTAATGTAGCCTCCCCGTGCCTTTTCTATAAATACTTTCAGGGTAATTGTTCTGAAGAACTTTGTTCTATGGTATCTAAACTTTTTTAATGTAAGCGCAGTACTAAATTGGCAACCAGGTCTCATCATTTTGCAGTTGAATTGTGTAGATGTAACCGTAAGTTCTAACAGTTTCTTCTATCGCACTTCTCGCTTGTGGAACTCTATTCTGGTTTCCTTTTTTTCCAGACAAGTTTGATCTTCAAATATCTCAATGCGATGTCAAAAAATTATATTCTGTCTTCTTAATTCCTGTTCTTTTATTGTTCCCGCTCCTTAATAAAGATTTTCTTTTTCTGTCAAAATCTGTCTGTCTGTCTGTCTGTCTGTCTGTCTGTCTCTCTCTCTCTCTCTCTCTCTATATATATATATATATATATATATATATTTATAAAGAAATATAGTCTCAAGATGTGCTATATTTATGGAATAAAGTGCTCAATATCAGAGATAGAGCGTCTGTAAATATAAAAGTGAACATAGAAATCAACACTTAGAAGCGACAGTCTGTTTCATGCTAGATGCAATCGTCAGGCCACTGACGATTGCATCTAGCATGAAACAGACTGTTGACTCTCCCTCCTCCCCTCCCTCTCTCTCTCTCTCTCTATATATATATATATATATATATATATATATATATATATATATATATGAATCGTGTTTTATTATTTCCATCTATCTCTCTGAGGTTTTTCATTATTTTTCTATTTGAGTTTTTTATATTAATAATTTGTATTTGTATCTCTGCCGGTGTAATGGATAGCAGCTCGGATTGAGGAATCGGAGAGCCGAGTTCGAATTCTTTTCGAATCCATTATATTCACTTATGTACTAATAACCTTATTATGAATCCTTTTCTTCTCCTTCCTAGCTGAAAAAGAGGTCTCTGTCCTGCGTAAATAGCAGAACAGACAGAGACCTGGTGCACTACCTGCCACAAGGTTCCCAAACGACCCACCTTATGTTTTGATTTCAGAGTTGTCCTTCTCCTAGACCAGTTGTCCTCCAAAGCTATAGAACCTAGTCTGTCCTGCTATTTACCCATAGCTGGAGGGAGAAGAAGAGGATTCAAACCTTTCCCAAGGGTATTAGCACCTAAGTGAATGTAATAGATTCGACTGGAATTCGAACTCGGCTCTTCGATTCCTCAATCCGAGCTGCTATCCACTATTTGACCACATGTAGATATATATGTATGTATTTATGTGTATGTGTACGCATTATTTGGGAATAAACCGGAGTTTCTAATAATGATGGATGCAGGTAGGCTTTGAGGCAATAGACTTACGTACTCTCATTTATTTCTCTAGCTAAAAAAAAAAAAAAAAAGAAACAAAAATTATTTAAAATCACCTGGGATTCCTTTTTGCACCCTTGTACAAGAAATAGTGTAAGATATACATCCTCTTTGATGCAGTTCGACGGAGACAGTCACAGCTATTACTGGAATTAATGCTTTTTGAGAAGCTCAAGAAAAGGCCGGCGATAAATATGATTAAACTTATATATCTTGCTGCTTTTTCTTGAATAAATATATTAATATGTTTGTCTAAAAAAACAACAAAAAAAAAAACAAAAAACAAAAAAACAAAAAAGAAACAAACAAAGAAACAAAGAAACAAAAAAATAAAATAAATGACACAATTGAAAGGCCTTTTGGGTTGGTTATAAATCGATCTCCAAGTCGTTTCAAATTACTGATTGATACTGTCTGGCTTGGTGGGCAGGGTAAATATTAAAAATAAATTACTCGCTTTGTCATCACTCTCATTGTAAATATAGGCTCACGTTAAAGTTATTGTTCTATATTTCCACTAAGAAGCTCGTAAAAAATAGCTGACCCTTAACATATAATTCAAGTGGAAGAAAGAAGTCTGTATCCATATTTTCCATAGATGTTTTTGTTTTCTATCTATCTATCTATCTATCTATCTATCTATCTATCTAGATAGATAGATAGATAGATAGATAGATAGATAGATAGATAAATAGATTGATGAATGAGAAAGAAAATTAATCTGAGAAAGACGTTTTTTTCATCAAATTGTTAAAAGGATCAAATCAGAGAGAGAGAGAGAGAGAGAGAGAGAGCGTCTATTTTCATTATACACATTTTAGGTTGTCTGTAGAGAGAGGAAGAGAGAGAGAGTGGGGATGATAGAAAAGTGTGTGTGTGAGAGAGAGAGAGAAGAAGGAGAGGAGGGGCGAGAGATGAAGGGAGGGAGAAAAGAGGAGGGATTTTATAGTCATTATCATAAATATTTCAGGCTGTCTGAATAGAGAGAAGTAGAGGAGTAAGAGAGAAAAGGAGAGAGAAAAACTGTTTTCATTATTACACATATTTCAGGTTGCCTCAGAGAGAGAGAGAGAGAGAGAGAGAGAGAGAAAGAGAAAGAGAGAGAGATGGGGAGAGAAACTATATAATCATAAACATTCAGTTTGAAAGAGAGGGTGAAACGGGTGATGAATAGAGAATACTTTAATTCTTACACATATTTCGGATTGTGTGTGTGTGTGTGTGTGTGTGCGAGAGAGAGAGAGACACAGAGAGAGAGAGAGAGAGAGAAAGAGAGAAAGAGAAAGAAAGAGAGATTTGTTTTTTATGGCTTCTCATCCTTTTGAAGGTTATTTAAAGCCACAAAATATTTCTAGATTCTAGATTGTGAGAATTCTTTGGAGAAAAAAATGATTAACTGTCACAAGTCTTACTAATTAACCTATAGCTGGGGGAAGAAAAGTAGAGTCATACGTTTTCCAAGGATATTTGCGCAGTAAGTGGATGTAACAAACCCGACTGGAATTGGAACAGGGATCTCCCATTTACAATGACAGGTCATTCTTCATTATGAAGCATCTGCTATTTCAAACCGGTTACCCATTTAGGCTCGGCGTTGCTTAACTTCGTTGATCGTACAAGAACCGGTGTTTCAATGTAATGTAGCTGTAAGCTAAGACGCTGTGGGGAGAGGGAAGGAAGGTGAAAGAATATATGAATTTTCGCGCGCATCAACAAATTCAGGTTTGTCCTTAAATTAAAATTAAATTTTGAGAATTTACAAGTAGCTTCGAATGAGAACACACACGCATATATATATATATATATATATATATATATATATATATATATATATATATATATATATATATATTAATGCTCTGTAAATTTACATTGAGCACTATTTTGTAAAAATAAAAATATCTATAAGAACACCGGATTATATATCTTACTGTTCTTTCTTTTTATTCACACACACACACACACACACACACACACACACACACACACACACACACAGACATATATATATATATATATATATATATATATATATATATATATATATTTAAACAGATTTGGTTAAATAATTTAGACATATCATGTCGATTAGTTTTCGTTGTGATCCTTTCAATTTTTTGGTAGACTTAGAAAATCGAGTAAGAAAAATATTAAAATTTTGTTTCTAATAATTTTATTTTCACAAGTACTTTCAATGTCATCTGAGACCATCATCAGGGTCTAAGTTATGTTTGTTTGTTTATATATATATATATATATATATATATATATATATATATATATATATATATAATAATCGACTCTCCTGTATATATATATATATATATATATATATATATATACATACATACAAGTTTTGTTGTTTATAATAATCAAAGTGTTGCAGTCTGGAGAGTTAGGTGGCCAGATGTAAGGAGTTATGTGGTCGTAGAAATTGTTTGAAAGCCATATTGTCTTCTGTGTCTTGGTTCAGAGTCGTGTTGTCAGACAGAGTTTTCCAGTTACCACTCTCTTGAACCAGAGCATCTGTACCTCCTCAATGCACTTGCTGCAGGCCCCAGGGTTGAACCTGAGACACTCACCAACAAATTCGGGAATTCTCTTTTATCATAATGATCAGAGTGAGTTTTTTCCAAGCTCCCATACCTTTTTAATCACCATTACACTCATCCAACTGTTTCCGAATACTTTGCACTGTCCACAGATTGATACCCAAACACTGAAAATGTTCAAAGGGGAGCTTCTGGTGCGAAGGCCAAGCAGTACAGCATGACGTTTTCAAATTTCTAGCGATTTGAATTGCGCCAAGGTGCTCTTTTTCTCGCAGACAGTGCCCAACTGACTGTAATATTGTCGACAAAATCAAAAAAACATCAATGCGCAAACGCTTATATCGTATACCACCACACGCTTATCATGACGGCTGACCTTGCATCACCATATGGGGACATTTAAATCAGATTGTAAATGTACCAACGTTGATATACAACATACTTATAATATGATACACAACTGCAAAAATAAAAACAAAGGCAAAGAACAGCAAACTTAACATCAACGATTAATACTACCACAATATATTCGGGAATTAAGAATATGTCTACATTTCAGTCACTTTTAAACTGTTCACAATAGCACAAACAAGGTGGTTGAAAATGTCTGATAGATTAGCCGAAAGCGCTGAGACGGAACAATTATTTGTATATTTTCTAGATTCACTAAATACCCACAAATCTTTTCGCATACAAGAAAAAAAACAAAACAAAACACACACATACACACACACACATAAGAACCTTGTTAATCATTTTAATAGAAACATAAATGAAAGATGGATTATGGCCAAAATACACACACAAACACACACACATATATATATATATATATATGCGTGTGAATGTGTGTATTTAGGCAGCAATCCTTCTTTCATGCATGTTTCATTGAATACAGCTGACAAGTTGCTTTGATTTAGTTTTTATACAATTTCTCATGTGATCTAATAATTTTTTTTTTCTTTTCGAATATAAAACCTGTCCAATTGTCCTTTTTATCCGAGCGCTTTCGGCTATACATTTAACCATTTTCAAGGTTGAAATATATTAACCGTTAACAAGAAATAGCTTGTTGTATGTATGCATTTATATAGTGTTTTCATTTTCAACACACGCTCAAGACATTGTGTCCATGTTCATAGTTGATATTATTGAGTGTCGTTTTTTTGTTATTAATAAGGCTTCCATTATTTATATAAATACATTCAGAAAATTCAGATTATAAGAAAAAAGAATTATGAGAAATTGCATAAAAAACAAAATCAAAGCACCTTGTCTGTCGTAATTTAAAGAATATATATATATATATGTGTGTGTGTGTGTGTGTGTGTGTGTGTGTGTTTGTGTGTGTGTGTGTGTGTGTGTGTGTGTGTCTGTGTGTTTGTGTGTGTGTGTGTGTGTGTGTCTGTGTGTTTGTGTGTGTGTGTGTGTGTCTGTGTGTTTGTGTGTGTGTGTGTGTGTCTGTGTGTTTGTGTGTGTGTGTGTGTGTGTGTGTGTGTCTGTGTGTTTGTGTGTGTGTCTGTGTGTTTGTGTGTGTGTGTGTGTGTGTGTGTGTGTGTGTGTGTGTGTGTGTGTGTGTGTGTGTGTGTGTGTATTCTAAAGTATTGGATGGTTTTTTTAATTTATTAAGCCGACATATTTTATTGCTTAAATGTTATTTTTAGTGGATACTCGTATTTGAGTAGACGCCTCACTGATTTATTAAAAAGTATATTTATATTAGTCTACCGGCCTGAATATTCGAGAAGTCTTATTAGAGAAAATCTGTGTTTAAAGGCAGGCATGCAGAGAGGTTTAAAGCACGTCAGATGTAATGATGGCTTCCCCTAGGGAAATTCAGGTTGTAACCCTAGCGGAGAGCGCATATTTTTCTCGAATATTCATGCTGGCATACGAAAATAGATAAATATACTGTTTAATATATAAACGGAGCGTCTTCTCAAATTTGAGTATCCACTAAAAATAACGTCTAAATAATAATAATAATAATAATAATTTATATTTATATTTATATATATATATATATATATATATATATATATATATATATATATATATATATATTAAAAAGAAGAGAGGTGCCGCAAACGTTTTTGGTTGTAATGTGGATTTATTTAGAAAAAATATTATGCTTTGTTTTACATAATTTTACATACTAAAGGAAATAAATTTTACTTATTCATAATATAAATTACTTTAATATGACTTATTTTAAAATATAACTTATTTAAATATATCTTATTTTTAAATGTAACTTTTCTTTGAAACAGTACTTTTAAGTATAATTTTGTATTTTTAAATATAACTTTATATATTTTAAAACCCTTTTTTTATTCCTGTCTTAGTTCTAAATTAACATTTCATTTTTCATATAACCCCAATTCAATGTCATAAGGTTAATATTTAATTTTATAAAACATCTTCCCTTTAAGATTAATACCTTCCACCCTCCCCTGACCACTGTCTTGTGCCTTTTCTCTGACTGAAATATTGAAATGGATAAATTCTGTGTTAGTTTTTCGATGGTTTTTTGAAGCTTTCACAGTTAAATATGCTAAGATTAGATTGGATTTAACACCTGGCGCATAAGGAATGGCTAATTAGTAATTTCTTAGGTAAATTAATAGGTCCGTCACCTAATGATGAAGTCAGTATTATACAACAAATATTTACTTTTCAGCATAAATTTCCTTCTTTGTCACTGCACTTAATCTGGTAGTGAATATTGATTACAAAGATTAAACATTATCCGGTGGAAATTTCAGATCAAAATTCATTTAATAACTACGTATTATACTCTGGACTTGCTCAGCTACTCTCGAAAAACATAGAATTTAGGCAGTCAGTTATTTGTCATGAGTGATACACGCTTAGCTGATCATATATTTTTCGATACATGATTGACGAGGCAAATTTTTTCCCGCAGTAGGTTGTCATTTCTTTTTGCGGTAGACCAGTTGCCATCCAAGGCTATTGAACCCGGTCTCTCCTACTAGTTCTGGGAAGAGGATACATAACAATCAAGGATATTAGCACGTAAGTGAATGTGATTGTCCTGGCTGGAATTTCCAGTTTTTCAATCCGAGGCGCTATTAGAGAATTCACGAAGTTCGTAAAGAAGAGGTAGATTTCCAGGAAAACATGGTCTTAGAATCATAGTGTTTTTTACGAAGAGAATCAGTAATTTTCTTAAATTACAAAACTAGCAAGAAAAAAAGTATTAACGCTGAGTGTTTACAATTTATTTGACTTAAGATCAAATATTACAATATCACATTCCTTAAAACAAGCAAAATATTTAGCAATCATAAAGAGATTGAAAACATTATGGAAATTTAAGTTCGTCCTTCTCCGTTTTACAATTATTTTTATTTAACTTATAATAATAATAATAATAATAATAATAATAATAATAATAATAATAATAATTTCTGTTTGTAAATCGATCATTGATCGCACTGCAAACACAAAACTTGGTTACGCAGTTGAAGCTTACGGTTATATTTGATGCGTTTATTCTCCCTACGTTTATTGACTTCTTGCTCAGAAGAGCCCAAGCAATGCCACGCCCCTTCCGGCACTCCTGCCCTCTGCTCTTTCACCATGTTCTGCTTTTTTTTTTTTTTCCTTTTCTTGTTTTTTTTTTTCTCCTTGGAGCGATATTTACTCCGGGTAAATAACAACATCTGCTAATCGTGACAAACTCCAATATTTCATTTTTTTTTTTTTCTAATTGAATGATTGTAGCCGACGAGAGTTTTTTTTTTGGTGGGGGAATGTTCAAAACGAAAGTGAAAGTAATAAGAAAGAAAAGAAAGGAAAGTAAGAAAGTAAAACAATTGAAAAATTGTGAAAAAGTAAGAGACAATGAGTATAAATATTAGGAAAAGGGAAACGGCAGCAGAATAAAGGCGCCAAACAAAAACGAAGAAGAAGAAGAAGAAGAAGAAGAAGAAGAAGAAGAAGAATATATCGTTAATATAAAACGGCATCAGAGATATTCTAAAAATCAGGAAGGAATAAAAGAAAGTGGAAGAAGAAGAGTTAATGAAAGTTCGTGCGGAAAAAGAAAAGATAGTAAGAAGAAGCATTATAAAAAAGAAAGAAAGAAAGAAAGAAAGAAAAATAATTAGTCAAAGTTTTTGTGGAATAGGAAAAAGAAAATAAGAATATGACTTATGTGAAAAAAAAGAAAGAAGTAGAAAGAAAGAAAGAAATAGAAAGAAAGAAATATAGAAAGAAAGTAAAAAAAAGAAAGAAAGTGAAAAAGAAAGAAAGGGAAAAGGAAGAAAGTAAAAAGAACGTAAGGGAAAATAACGTAAGGGAAAAGAAAGTAAGGGAAAAAGAGCGTAATGGAAGAAAGGGGAAAAAGAACGTTAGGGAAGGAAGGGAAAAAAAAAACGAAAGAAAGAAAAGAAAAAAGAACGAAAGGGAAAAAGAACGAAAAGAAAAAAAGATCGAAAGGAAAAAAGAAAGAAAGGGGAAAAAGAAAGAAAGGAAAAAAGAAAGAAAGAAAAAAGAAAGAAAAGAAGAAAAAGAATTTATCAATGACCGTGCGAAACAGGAAATATATAAAAAAGAAATATAAAAAAACGAAAGAAAAGCAGAAAAGAAGAGAAAGAAAAGGAATATGAATTAGTCAAAGTTCATGCGAAACAAGAAAAAGCTATTAAGAAGAATTATGAGAAGGATAAGGACGAAAGAGAAATATAATACGAAGAGAATTATAATATAAAAAAAAGAATTATGAAAAGAAGAAAAAAGAAGGAAAAAAGAGGAAGTAAAGGAAGAGTGAAAGTTTTTGAAAAGTGTAGAAAACAATAAAGGAAATTTAAAGTTGAAAAGTAGAACGAATTTTCTGACATAAGGTGGTTCACAGGAAAGGGGAGAAAGAGAAAGAAAAAAAGAATGGGACTTTTGACTTTATGGTTCAATCCTATTGTCTTCCAGGACATTTCTGTTTCTCTTTCTTCTTATATGATCTCTATACGTGAATAATCTATTGTGTTAGAAAAACTATCTCCCCCAAATCGCAGCCGAGAGAAAGAACCCCACCCTCCATTCAAATCTTCGCCAGCCAACTAACCCATTTTTCTCTCTCTTAAGCAAGCCTTGAGCGTATTAACCCTGTAGAGATTTGTCCGTGCGCTTTTCGCCGGAATTAGACAGAGTTCTCCCCCCTGGCAATTTCTTTCTCGTTGGTCGAGCGGGAATATACAGCCAGATGAAAATTTGTTTTTGCCGAAACGAAATCACCATGACATTATCTTGGCTGTTGTCCTCTTTTACATATTGGGATTCCATAAAGGGAATCAACCTGATAGTTATCATTTCTCTTCGCACGAATCAATTCATCTAATTTATTTGAATTTTTATTCTCGTATTAGCATTCTTTGAAAGTTACATAATTTATGTTTGGGGTCATACAGATTGATTTTTCTGATTAAAAACAAAACAAAACTTAAACAACAAAAAATAAAAACAAACAAACAGGCAAATATAAGATTTTACCAGAACTCAAGTGTATTTTAACATATAATCTCACCGACGTGATGTGGCTTACCTTTGTCTTTTCTTCCCCTGGTGTCCCGATTACATGAATTTAAGCGTTCTACTAGACTGGCATCTAGGTCTCACCCTTTTACTGTTGAAATAGCTAAATGTAACGACCACTTCTACCCAAACAGTTTATTTTTCTCGCACTTTCCGCTTGTGGAACTCCCCTCCGCTTATTTGCTTCCCTGATAAATACAATCTTTAAAATATTTAAATGCAACGTCAATCGCCATCTTCTATCTTCTTGAATCCCGTTCAGCTTTTATCTTTTTCTCAACCCCCACCCCATAACCTGATTTTATCTCACTTTCACTCCCTGTAACCCCTTGCGTACTTGTGGTCTTCCCGACTTGCTTGGCGTGAAATGATTAAAAAAAATAAATAGCCTACGAATGAAGTTGGATCAACATTATTAATTTTCGACTAGTCTGTTTATTTTTTGCTTTTTTTTTAATTATTTCACCCAAAGGGGATAAATGTCTCTAAGACGCTAAGACTTACTGAGGGTAAAAAAAACAAAAACAGAGAAGACAATAAAAGAACAAAATTCAAGGAGGGAGATGACGACTGACAATGAGAGTTCCACAAGCGAGACGTGCAGAGAAGAAAATATTAGCATAGAACTTGCTGTTACATCTAACTATTTCAACAGTGAAATTACGAGACCTATCTGTCAATCTAGTACGACACTTGAATTCGAAAAGTCGAAGCAATAAGAAGGAGAGCAATATTTATTTTGAAAAATACAAAAATGTGACACAAGGCCAAGGTGGTTAAGGTGAGTCTGACCTTTAATCTGTCTTAGCAAATCACGATTACTAACCTAAACATACCACAGTGTTCCTTATGCCAAAACACATTCTTACTACAGCCACTATAATACCTCACAGTCTCTATGTAGGTCTAACTAATTCCCATATAGACGATATCTCTAGGGGAGGGGAATAAAAATAACAACATTTAAAAATGAAACCACAATGAAGGAAAGCTCATCAGAATAATTACTGTAAAACTACTTATAGAAAAGGCAGAAGGAAGCCACGTTACGGTGGGTGGGAAAGTGACTGAAGCCGAGATGCCAGGTCATGACTGATAACGTTGTAAATTTATTTTTGTTCATTTTCAGGAATTGCTAGATATACACTGATGGCAAAAATGTTGGGTCAACTAAATAAAATGATTATACACCTTTATTTTATTAAGAAGTTATGATCGTTTACCAGTATGCTTTTATCGGTAGTATCTGTTGACCTTGGGGATTGGAAAATAAGTTGTTGCGTTTCTGTACGTACCGTGTAACAAAAAGCACATCACTTTAAGTCAGTTGAAGCACAAAAACGCCATACAAAACTATTGGATCTCAGGTAATAGAGTTATTATAATATACAAATTTGTTTTAAATAGAAATTGTTTCATCTTATGTACATGAGTGTAAAGTTGTCTTGGCAAAGTCATCGTAGTTAAATATTAATTTGCTATTTTAAAATAAAATGATGGCTGGATTTTCTACTGAAATAAAGATGAAGGTTATGATTTTGAAGAGGAAGTTGACTTAACAAGAAATAGCCAGGCGGTTGGAAGTTTCCAGAAAAAAAAAATTATTCAAACCATCAAAAAGACGCGTGTTACTACTGGAAGTGTTTTATATGCAAAGAAAACCGGAAGACCACAAAAATTAGACAAACCAGATGAAAGAAAGATTGCGAGATTATCGGAGGGCAATCCAAAATTAACAGCCAGACAAATCAAGAACGAATGCAGTGTCTTAACAATGACACAGCACGCAAAAATATTACAAGAAAATAACTTGAATGGGTGTATAGCAGCAAAATCATCACCCATAAACAAAAGAATATCGGAATAGAAAAGTGAAGTAGTCAATACAATATCTAATATAGAATGCTGGGAAGTGGCAAAAAGTAATTTTTAGTGATGAATGCAAAAGAGAATTACATTCTAATGGAAGCAAATATATAAGAAGACCTGTGGGAGAAAGACGTAGCGTGGGGTTGCATCAAAAGTGGTGATAGAAGAAAATTGGTAAAAGCTGATGGAAACCTAATTTGTGAAAAAATATATTAGTTTACTACGGTCTAATCTTCTACCAGATTATGAGGCTGCAGAATTTTTTTCAGAATGACCTTATTCCTCGAATTTTCTTGGGAAACTTTTGGAAGATTGTCTAGTACTAAGATTTGATCTAAAAAATAATTGAACCTCTGCGGTGGGAACTGAAGAAATAAGTGCTCCAATGAAAACCAAAAGCTTTGGGATTACTACCAAGAAAAATGGGAAAATATTCGGAATGAGAAAATCTTGACCTCCTTCCATTCAATGCCACATCGAATTGAGGCAATTATTCGAGCCAAAAGCAGCAAGAGTATTTGCTAACTCCATAAATACAACTAATTCAGTCAGTTATATGCTATGCGTCATACACGCTTAGGCGATCATGTATCTTTCGATACATGACGAAGTAGATTTTTTTTCCCGCAATAGGTTGCCATTTCTTTCTGCGGTAGACCAGTTGCCATCCAATTCTATAGAACCCGGTCTGTCCTGCTATTTACCCATAGCTTGGGTGGAGAAGAAGATTAATACCTTTCCCAAGGGTATTAGCACGTAAGTGAATGTAATGGATTTTTCTTAAGAAAAGAGATTGTACAATCGTATGCAAATTAGATAGACAAGTATAAATAGAGAACAAATGGTGAACATTGGGATTAGCTATACATAGCAAACCCCGTTGCTATTTAGGACACGGAGAACTGTACTACGACTACTACTACGCAGAGAGATATGCAAAATATAACAGAGATCAAAGTTGAAATTTTCGCCTTTTTCCAGCTTCTCTATGCTTAAGATGCTCTGTCATCCACCATGCCGGTTCAAAAGTTTTGCCCGCCACTGTATAGAATAAACATTAGACCACATGCAACAGCAATCAGCAATATTTCATACACGGACGAATTGAAGTCTTATAAATGTGCAAGATAAATTCTGTAGAGAAAAAATTCTCTAGCAAGACATATTGAACCAACTTTCCTACCAGCAGACCTAGCAATTGATTCAATATAATTCTTACGCATCCTGTCAGTAGAAAACTTGAGATAGAGAATGTGCAGTGATTTGCTTTTCCGGAGATTAACATTAAACATGCGGAGGGGACGTAAAAACGTGAGTTAGAAGGAGCAGTTTCGTTTTGGAGCCATTAAAATTAACAAACTATATATTGTCCCAAGCTAGAAAATACTAGAGGTCACAATGTAGCTTCTTTCCACACACACAAACACACACACACACATAAATTTTAACACATGATTTACTCTTCCACGTTAGTGCATATCTGTGTTGTTTATAGTGCTCCCAAGCAGGTACAATCATTTAAGTATAACATACTACGGAAAACATGACGGATACGAATAATAAAAGACATCTTCAGGAATCTAGGCGAGGTATTATGACAGGCAAGTATCGTTAGAAACAAAGAAAAATACTGAACTGCTATGTAATATTTAATCTATACGGCAAGGAATACTGGACTATCTTCTCGCAGATGAAGTGACGGGAAGCGACTCAGACGTTCTACACGTAGACGAATGGTGAGAATACAATGGAAAGAAGATGTAAGCAAAGGGACAGTCTTAAAAAATAGGAACAACAAGGAAAGCAATCGCTAAAATAAGAAAACATAATGAGGAAAATGGGACAATCTACTTATCAACCGTGTGTGAATGGACGGCAGAACAAGAACACTAATGAGTGATGGCAAACCATAAAAATTAAAGTATTAAAAGACAGGAAGTTTGTGGAGAGCCATGATCGCTCACGTCTGGATAGAATTTCGAGATGTAACAAGAAAAATCATTAAAATATGATGCAAGATATACGTAAAAAATTAATAGTATTTAATCTTATTTTTTTGAGGTTTAATGTCGAATATAGTGCATTTCCCCGAGTAAGCGACCGAGATTCTAATTTGAAGGAGCCCCTCATTCAGGGTAAGGGGTTTAATGAAAAATCACTAACGCATGAAGCGATTGGGGCACTTATCTTTTATAATTTACAAATTATAAAATCAAAATATATTTTCAAAAGAGAATCGCAAAACATTTTTCACCAAGACATGTGAGCCCTTTAATATACAGTATCAGTCTCAAACATTTCCCCCCAAAAATGCTCGAAACGGACGTACGCACGTATATACTGAGCAATAGAACAATAGACTGGAGCCCCAAACCGATAACGGAAACATTTCCTGTGAAAAAAAAAAAAAAAAAAAAAAAATCGGTGAATCTTAGGTCAAATGAAACTGAGTATCAAGTGAAGTTTTGAGAAATAGGAACTATTTTTTATTTTGTTGTCGCTTAGAAAGAAAGAAATGAATCGAGAGGATTTTCATTGTTTTATTTAGCATTTTAAATAAAATTTACAAAAGCAATACTTGAAAACCAAAAAGGAAAATAGACAAAACTGATATGAAAATGTTTCTAGTTTCCCTTTAATAGCAGTATATATATATATATATATATATATATATATATATATATATATAAACCATTTTCTTTTATTCTTTTGTGAGACCATAATAAAATCGCATAGTTTTAATTTGTTCTGCCCTTGTAAATTGATATAAGCAAATCTTATACACATTTGAAATAGGCTCGCTTATTTGAACTTAAAAACACAGATTTTCATCACGAAGGGTGTTTATTCGAGGAAAGGATTTCTTCATATTGTATTTACTCATTCTGATCTTACAGGTTTATGCGGTCTGTTTGATGGATGAGATTTTTCCTACTGGGATAGTGGCCGACATTTGATCAATTTCCTCCACATGAGAGTCTTGGCTAGAACTATGATCTTATGACCTATAAAAATGGCTATTTGCTGTGTAGTAATTGTTAGCAAAGTATTCTTCTGGTCAGTTCGCTAGTGAGTTCGACTCATACTGGGTGTCCCACTCTTGCGACCTTGTGCCAGACTAATTGTATTTTCTAAATGCCAAAGACACTTCATTTCATTGTGATGTAAATTTGAATAAAATTCGACAATAAATGTTTCTAAAACAAATTCATTACATTATTCTGTTTCATTTAAATGCACCCTAAAAATAAATTACCTTATAATTATATTCTAAATGCACCCTAAAAATAAATTACCTTATAATTATATTCTAAATGCACCCTAAAAATAAATTACCTTATAATTATATTCTAAATGCACCCTAAAAATAAATTACCTTATAATTATATTCTAAATGCACCCTAAAAATATAATTTAATTCGTTTGTACCGCTATCGAAACAGTGCAATTCATGTACATACCAGTCATTACATTACAAACAAGTAAAACAAAAAAAAAGACTATTAAAATACGACTAATATTAGAAGATAATAGTAAAATACTATATAGTACTCTCTATAAAGGGAGACTAAACTACGCGAACTTATTAATGAAAAGAAAAAAAAAACATTAAATACAATATGTCTCATCACAGGGTCTGAAATTTTAAAATGTACTTAGGAATTAATATCTTCCTCTGCAGGCGTTGTTAAATAAATAAAATATTTTTCTTGTGCTTGTTTTTACGAAAAAAACAAAACAAAACAAAAACAAAACATGACAACAACAAAAAAAAACAAACGTAGGAAAAATATTCATTAAACTCATCTAAAAACACTCCCTACTTGAAGCAATCTCCACAAGATATTCAATAAAAAATGCAGTAAAAATTACCTACATTTGCACGAGAATATAACACAAATAATAAAAAAAAGCACAGCAGAAAAATATCCAACAAATCACCCATAGAGACGAAAACCACCTGTAACTGCAGCGAAAAATACAAATAGAATTAAGCCCTCACTTTCCCTGTTGAAAATCATCTAAATTAAAGAACAATAACTCCCCCCAAATTCTTAGACTTTTTAAATATTGTTCT
This sequence comes from Acanthosepion pharaonis, assembly GCA_903632075.3. Lineage (NCBI taxonomy): Eukaryota > Metazoa > Mollusca > Cephalopoda > Sepiida > Sepiidae > Acanthosepion > Acanthosepion pharaonis. The sequence goes on along the minus strand of CAHIKZ030004573.1, from coordinate 1,446,032 downwards.
ATATGAGGATGCTACAAGTAAGTCTTTATGATGTTATTAATTCCAGATGTGAAACTGTTACTGTCTCCAAGAAATCCTAGAAGTCTGTTTGGTGCTTTGGAATTCAGATTTTATACACAAACTTTTTTTCCAGGGGGCGTTAAGTTGGTACATTCGTATATTTACAAAAGCTTTTATTTCGCCTATGCATACAACCAATGTATGTTTTTTCTCTTTCTATCGATTTACTCATTATATCGATTACACAAGAAATCGTCATTCCTGGGACTGCATAATGGCTCAACAATCAAAGCTGAAATAAGATGAGGGTAGGCAAGTGCCATTTAATATAATAATTAATCAAAAACTGAGACATTGGTTGTTTTTTTTCTTGGGGAACTAATGTCTTAATATATGAAAAACAAACTATCAATATTCCGTCTTGCTTAATTGCTTTTTTGTTATCTCACAAATTATTTTTTAGGCACCTTTTTCAACTATTTCTAGTTCCATTCTTTCTATTATTTCATTCTTATATCCTTTCTTTTCACTAGTTCGTTTTTAGTTCCTTTCTTTTCACTAGTTCATTTTTCGTTCCTTCCTTTTTACTAGTTCGCTTTTAGTTCCTTTCTTTTCACTAGTTCGTTTTTAGTTCATTTCTTTTCACTATTTCGTTTTTAGTTCCTTTCTTTTCACTATTTCGTTTTTATTTCCTCTCTTTTCACTAGTTCGTTTTTAGTTCCTTTTTTCACTATTTCATTTTTAGTTTCTTTCTTTCCACTATTTCAGTGTTAGTCCCATTCTTTTCAATATCATTCTTAGTTCCTTTCTTCTTTTCACTATTTCGTTTTTAGTTCCTTTATTTCACGAGATCGTTTTTAGTTCCTTTCTTTCCACTATTCCTTTTTTAGTTCCTTTCTTTTCCCTAGTTCGTTTTTAGTTCCTTTCTTTTCACTATTTCGTTTTTATTTCCCTTTTTCCGCCATTTCGTTTCCACTATTTAAGTTTTAGTTCCTTTTTTTTCTGGTATTTAATTTTACTTCCACAATTTCATTTTAACTCCTTTTTGTCCATTTTTAGTTCCTTTCTTTCCATTTTTTTTTCATTTTTCGTGTTTTTTCATTTGTTTTGTAACCCACTCAATATTATTTTTTATTCTTTTTCAGCTCTTTTTCCATTCTGCGCATTATTTTTTCTTCTTGTTCATTCTGTATTGCTATTTCGTATCCATTAATTCAATTCCTTCGCTGTTTCTTTTTACGTTCAATTTTGTTGTTGCTATTTCTTAGTTCATTCATTGAATTTGTTTATTCAATCAAAATCTCTATACACAGTTTCTTCTTTTTTAGGAAGTATTTTAAGAGAAGACGGAAAATGCGACATCGAAATCCCAATGCATTGTTATAGTGAAAGATGCCTCCCAGAAGCTAAGTAAGGTATTAAGAAACAGGGAATACTCTCATTAACAACAAAGAAAAGAGTACTTAACTGTTATATAATATCGGTCCGCTAATGTTGGGCAGGGCACAGATGAACAAAAGACTTACTGCAACAGAAATGTGATTATACTGATGGATACTGAGAATACGATGTATTCGACATGTGATCAATGAGGAAGTTTTAGAGAAAATGGAAACAATTAGGACAATTATAATTAACATCAGAAAGAGATAGTTGAAATTTCTTGGGTACATAATAAGGAAAGAGTGCTTGGAGAATTTGACACTCACAGGACATATTGAAGGCAAGAAGGACAGAAGAAAGAAGCGCATAACCTGCCTAACGAGCTTGTATAAATTTGCTAAGAGCTACAAAGGACTGGAAAATGTGGAGAGCCATGATCGCCAACGTCCTGAAGGGACACAGCACAAAGAAGAAAGAGAAGAAGAACCTAATATTTTTTGTACTTTTACGGATGATTTTTTTAAAAACCTTCTCAGTTTCTCCTCCTATTTTTCGTCTTTCAATTCCTTGCTTTCATTTTTCACTTGTTGTCACTTTTGTAATGTCAACGAATACCCGTTGTCACTTTCGTAATGTTCGTTGTAGTAGAGACTTTGTAATGGAAGATACAGCTATAGCAACGCCGTTGAACAATACTGGTATCAGATGCCTTCCAATAACACTGGCACTAATATTACTTGCTCGATAATACTCGCTCGAAAAGTAACCACCGAACAGTGATCCGTGGAGTGATCAGTATAGAGAAATAGTATAGTATAAAGAAAGAGGATAGTGTAAAAAGAGTGATCCGTATAGTGTGATAGAGTAGAAATAGGGATCAATTAGACGCCATACTAATTCGCATATATACATTTCCTTTGCTATCACGTGGTCTACTTATTAGAAATGAAATCACCTGTGTTTTCTCTCTGGTGATCTGTGTTCAAACTCCACTGTCGGCAGCGACATTTATTCCTATTTAAAACATTTCGTCCTTTTTGTCATTGGAATTTCCTTCACTTCTTTCATTTTGATCCTTTACTCATTTATTTGATTTCCGAAAATCTTTTCTTTATTTTTCATTCCTTTTTCATTCCTTATTCGTTTCTTTTACCATTTCATCCTTTCCTTTCTTCACTTTCTTTTGTCATATTCCTCTTTCGTCTTCACTTTCATTTGCCAAATTCTACCATTTGTTTTCTTCTTTCCTATTTATTTCCCTATTATTTTCTTCTAGCTTCTTTCTTTTTTCTTTCTTTCATTCTTTCTTTCATTCTTTCTGTTATTCTCTATTATGTTAATATTCTTTCTTTCTTTCTTTAGACGCTGCTTTTCGTTTTTCTATATTTTTTGTTTCTCTTTTCTTTTGGCTTCTTTCTTCAGTATTTTCTTCTTTTTTATCCTTGTTGGAGTAATGGATAGCGACTCGGATTGAGGAATCGGAGAGCCGAGTTCGAATTCCAGTCGAATCCATTACGTTCATTTGCGTGCTAATATTCTTGGGAAAGGTATGAATGCTCTTCTTTTCCTCCAAACCCAGCTATGGGTAAATAGCAGGACAGACCGGTTTCTATAGACTTGGATGGCAACTGGTCTACTGTAGAAAGAAATGGCAACCTAATGTGGGAAAAAATCTGCCTTGTCAGTCATGTATCGAAAGATACATGATCGTCTAAGCGTATTTCACGCATTGCACATAACTGACTGAATGATTTATTCTCACCTTTTTCTTTCAATTCTTTTCTTTTCTCTTTTTCTTTTTTCTGTTTACACTTTTTGTTTCACTTATTTTTTTCTTCAGTTCCTTTTTTTTTTTAAATTATCCCTTTCAGATAATTTTATCTCTTTTCTCTTTCTTTTTTTGTTCTTGTTCCTTTTTCTCTTCGTTTCAATTCTTCATTTTTCCTTTGCTTTCATTCGCGTTCCTCCTCTCTTTCCCACTTCCGTTTTATAAACCCTTTCTTGTATCTTATATTTTATTCCTTTCATTGTTTTGTTCACTTTCTTTTTATCACATTCCCCTTTCCCCTTTATTTTAATTATTTTCTTTCAATATTATCTTCAAGTCAAGTTTCGAATATAACAGTTTTGAAACTCACCTTCACTTTTCAACATTGGTACGATAAACACCGACACCGGAAGTGGCCGGATTGTATACTTCGCATTCGTCAGCAGAAAGAAAAGAAAGACATGACAAGTACACACGATGGAATGGGGCTACATCAGAGATGAATCAATATGCATAGAATTAGAAACGATAAGAACAGATGGCCAGCAAATTTGTAATAAGACGATCCGTTAATGACAGACAAGTTTAATTCTAAGAAACAGACACGGACAACGAATACAGTTAGGACGTATTATCTTTTGGTGGTGAAATTAAGATGGCGGGTGCAGGGAATGTACTTGACGGCGTTTTGGTGAGCAAATGAAGTTTTTAGTTGGCGGCAGGGAAGTTACGGTGGCGGTCAAAACTGGATATTGTATATTTGTATTTCTAATATATTTATATTTGACATGGAAGAATTGTTTAGAGAAACCGGCAGATTGAGAGAGAGAAAAAAATGGAGGGAAGGAAGGATTTTAAGAAGAAAGGTAGAAGATAAAGTGTAAGAAAGGACACAAATTGAGGCGTCGACATTGTATATTTTTTAGTGTTTTGTCTGCCTAGTTCGAGACAGTTTATAAGTAGAAGAGCTACCATCATCGACACAAAAACAAATACAATTCAGACAAAAAAAGGTGGTGATGGCGATGAAGAGGAAGAAGAAATAAAAGTGTTAGCAGCAGAAATGTTCGTTAAATTATAGTTGAATGAGTCTGAAAGGGAGATAACCTATTTCTTAAAAGGTTACACAGATTTCTCTTTAAAAAGTACTTTTGCTTTCTTGATACTAGACTAGATTTTTCTATTTAACATTTTATGTATATTGCTTTTAGAGTAACAGATTATCAAAATCAGCCGGAAATAAATCAACAACCTTCGCTGATATTTGAACTCGTATCGTGTACCCTTAGGAGAACATCTGATATAGACAGCGGTTTGTCAATTTGACCACAGGGATTTGTTAAAAGACCAAATTCAAATTTATTCATGTAGCTAGATTCTCTGAAATTTCGAATGTTGTGATGAGCTTATGCATACATTTCCCATTTGCGACTATGGACAATTTAATTTTTTTTAAAAATCATTTCACCAAAAGCAAGGCAATAAAACAATAAAAAAGCAAGGCAATAAAACCACTAAGACACAAGGGGGTTACTGAGTGTGAAAGAGTAAGAACAAGAAAAACATTATTAACCCTAGAACACTAACCATCAATTAAAGTTACACCACTACTAACCATGGGTATATCATACCAGATTTTGAAAATATAAAATAAAATATTAAATATAAATATTTATTTGAGATATTTTACATGCAGGCACTTCAAACGTTGTACTTTGAGTTAACATTAATAGGAACTGAAAAACATTATTTAGGTAAGAAAATCAGGTACTGAAAATTGTAATTAAAAATAGGAAAATTTGCGGTGTGTACTATATACCGATGGTTAGTGTTCTAGGGTTAAGGAATGAGAACAATAAAGGAAGAGTAATCAAGAAATCAGCAGATAATGATTGATATTGCATTTAAACTTTTGAACATCAAAGTTTGGTGGAAACAAAGAAACTAGGAGAGAGTTTCACAAACGAGAAGAGCGAATGAAGAAACTGTTAGCATAGAACTTACGGTTACACCCAGCTATTTCTACTGTAAAACGATGACCTTGTTGCCAATCTAGTACTGTGCTTAAATTCATTAAATCTAGATACCATAGAATTGATCAGAATAATTACCTTGAAATTATTTATAGAAAAGGCACATAGAAGCTACAATATGGCGGCAGGAAAGTCATTGAAACCTGGATGCAAGGTCATTGAAGAATCTTCTGTTTTTTATCAAGAACCTCAAAATATATCGCCGGAGCACCGGACCATATGTGGCAGCAATATTGGAAGCATGGACGAATGGTTTTCTTATAAATACGCAAGATAGATTCTGTTGAAAATTCAAAGTTGTCTTTTTCCTCGAATGATTGCCAATCACGGCTAGAAATTTCACTCTACGTCGATATATAACCCATAACTAGGGGAAGAAACAATCAATTTATACCTTTCCCATTGGTATTTGTGTGTAAGCGAATGTAATGAACTCGATTGGAATTCGAACTCGGATCTCCGATTTTGAATTTCGAGCTGCTACCCATTAATCCACCAGCACATCCTTATTTTATGATTTTCATCGGGGAAAAAAATTGATGTCCGTACTTACCTTATTGATTTGGTCGCAGTGACATTTTAGCTCTGTCGGAAGAACTAATATGTTACTGTGGCTTAATAATCAACGTATCGCCCATGTCAGACGGGATCCCAAGGATGCGAGATAAAAGGTTAAAAGGCTGAATTTTTTCTAATTCTTGTTGATTACTAATGGTCGTAAACAGTGAAAATGATCTCAATGTTATAATAAAAACGTAACAAAAAATAAACGAAAAAACCTTAATAAGGCAAATATTTTATCTAATAAATTTTTATTATTTTTTATTTTGTTGATTTCATATTCAGTTGTTCTCATTGAACTGAAAAATGAATAAAAGTATTCGTAATTTACTTCCACACACAATAGATATTTTCTCACGTATAGCAAAAATATGTTTAGATATTGAAGTCGTGTCAATAATTCGCAATCCACAATCTATATATATAAAACAGAGGATGTATGTATGCCAGTGTGTCTGATACCTTTTCACACGAGATCCATCCAATCGATTTTGACCAAACTTGGCACATACATAGTACAATGTAAAAAATAGGTTAAAAAAAAAAATCAATAACCGATAAAGCCGATCAAAAATTGATAAATTCAACTTATATAGGTTACTTAAATCATGACGAGCTCAACAACACCTCCTTTTTATTTCTACTCCATTGCGTGTAGCGAAAAACCGCGAAAAAGGAAAAAAAACTTATTTCGACATAAATTTAAAACTAAAAACTCCTTCAATTTTTAAGCACTTTAATACAAACTTTACTCACTTGTTGCCAACAATAAGTTGATTGTCTAATAGTCATTTAACTTGATAATTGAGTCTACCCATATTGTGGAAAACCGCGTAAATAGCAAAAAATGGCGATTTTTTACTGGTTTTTTTCTTATTTTTCGTTGATCTTTCAACCAATTTTAATCAAACATAACAATTGCTTTTACACCTCCGGTAGCACACTGGCAAATTGAATTTCAAAACTCTAAAATAATTGTGGTCTGAAGTGTGTCTTCATGTTGCCTGTTTTACTGCTTCATATTCTCGGCTAACTTCGATTAAATAAATACAGACGACTTCTGTTATATCAGTAACTGCATTAATTCAAAATGTTTTTTTAATGAAAGTACTTTAAAGTAATTGTAGAAGATAAACTCTGTTACATCTAAACATGACGCTGTTTTTGCTCCATTCTAATTGAACGCTTTTTCTGATCGACCAGTTTTTGCTTTTATCAAACTGTTTTAGTACGTTACTAGCAACCATACCCACCGTTGCCAGGATATGAGAAAAATATCATTTTACTATTAGTTTTTGTCATAGTTAATTTAATTGTTGTAAAACACATTTTTTTCCTGTGCAGTACGCTGTTTACAACAGATTTCGCTCTAAATTTGGTTGATTCTGACTTGAATGAAAATAAGTTTTCATCCTATTTTTAAAAAACATAGAATTACATTTCTTTATACCCAGGCAACGCTAGGTATGATTGCTAGCATATACTAAAGAAGGTCTTATTGATGAAAACCTAAGGGAAATGCACTAAAATAAAGTTTGATGTTTTGTAATTTGCTAAATGATGCAGACTTCTGAGTCATTTATCGGTGCCACCTACGTGTACTTGAATTCATCCGCAAACACTGACGTTGCATGATTCTCAGAATGAATCAAAGAGACTCCATAACGAGCACCGAACCTTACAAAAGTGTTAATATCTTCTGCAATGAGGCAATGTTGCAAAAATAAAATTGTGATGGAGAGACAACCCCTTGAAGAGAGATGACCATCGAGAAAGATCGTATTCTTCGTTAAGCGACTAAATGAAGTGAAATGCAGACTGAGAAAGAGCAAAGACATCGCAAAATTGCTGCTTCTGTCGTTCACCAGTTATTCATAAAATGTGATTGCCAGAACACTAAATCAACCCATTGCCTATTACAGCATTTATGATATGTACGTACAATATGATACCTGAAAAGGAGACAGCAAACAAGACCAAGATATGGTATAAAATATAGAACATTGCACCAAGAAATTAGGAACAAAGGCACCTAAACAAAAAAGGTATGACTCAACGAATAGCGTGCAGAAATAAGAAAGGCGTGCTCATCAAGAGGATGCATACAATCCAAGGAATGGATACTAACAATAGAGAAATAAAAATACTTCAAAGATGGAAAAAATACATCGGAGAACTCTTCTAGGACGAAGGAGGAAACACACAATACAAAAAATATGGAAGCACCAGAAATATTAAATCCATAGTGAATTCAGCACTAGCCAGAAATAAGAAAGACGTGCTCATCAAGAGGATGCATACAATCCAAGGAAGGGATACTAACAATAGAGAAATAAAAATACTTCAAAGATGGAAAAAATACATCGGAGAACTCTTCTATGACGAAGGAGGAAACACACAATACAAAAAAATATGGAAGCATCAGAAATATTAAATACAAAAGTGAATTCAGCACTAGCCAAATTGAACAAGGAGAAAGCAGTCGGAGCAGATTGAATTGTTATAGCGATGCTGACGGCTTTTGATGATTTCAACATTGATTAAATTACACACACAATAGTGGTAATATATCAGAAGGCGTAAGCAGATCCATTTTTCTAGCACTGTTTAATAATCCCAGTGCAAAGTCCGTCGGATAATCAGCCTACTAAAACCTATAGGGTGCATAATGAGGAAATAAGTCTTAACAAATTTTGATACTCACGGGACAAACTTACTCTTACTAAGAGCTACAAAGAACATGAAAGAACATGAAATTATAGAGAGTCATGATAACTCACGTCTTGAAGTGACTCCACATAGAGAAGAAAAAAAATTACAATTTTTCTTTCAATAAAATTTCGTTATCAATCCCCAACTCTTTATCCATGTTTTAAATAGACCATTAATAACAGTGCATGTCTATCGTGTGAATATAGTATTGTAGTAAGTGCACCCCCACTACCCCCCCCCAAAAAATGAAAAAATTAATTCCTTTTGGAAATGGAAATGCATAAGGAGGCAATATTTGAAAAAAAAAATGAGACAAACACTGTTCCTAGATATATATGCAACATTATCAGTAGAAACTCTTTCATAATTGGCTTATGAAACTTGAATGCATTTTGAAATATCTGATCACCCCGCTCCATTACTCTGTATTTTATCTTGTTCAGTCCTTAAAGAAAAAATAATTTCTAGGTCACTCTATCGGCTCATGTTTAATTCCTCCTTCTTTTATTTCTATTCTTTGCCACCCTATCTCACTGTCACACTCTCCCTCCCTCCGACTCTCTCTTTCTCTTTCCCCCACAATTTTTTAAAAAACCTTATACTGAAAATTTTATTTTTCTTTCTTCTTCTCTTAATCTAAAATTTTTTTCCTTTTCTTTTTCCTCTCCTTTTTTCCTTTCGTCTGGATAAATTGATTTCATTTATTAAAAGAACCTCGGCCTGAAGGGAAGAATATTTGTATATTCATGAAATAAATTATAACCGAATGGATTTTTAAGGATCGCCTGTACTCATTATATATATATATATATATATATATATATATATGAAGAATATATATATATATATGAAATTATTTTACATATTAAAAAGTCTGCCATTCTTCCATGCTTTGAATGTTACTGCCCCATCTAGTCTGATGCTCCTGCTATATATTTAGAGAGTTTTGATAAAATCTGAAGAAGAATCTGCAATGTCACTGGTCTTGATCTGGCATCTCGGCTTCAGTCACTTTCCGACCGTCGTAATGTAGCTTTCTTGTGCCTTTTCTATAAATACTTTCATGGTAATTGTTCTGATGAACTTTCCTCTACGATACCTAGTTTTTATGAATTTAATCCCAGTACTAGATTGGCGGCAAGGTCTCATGCTTTTACAGTAGAAATGGCTAGATATAACCGTAAGTTCTATGCTAACAGTTTCTTCTATCCTACTTCTCGCTTAGGGATCTCTCTTCCAGATTCTTGCTTTCCAGTCAACTTTGATCTTCAAAAATCTAAAAGGCAATGTCAATCGTTATCTACTGTCTTCTGAATTCTTTTTCTTCTATTGTTCTTTCTCTTTAATAGTGTTTTTTTTCTCATATTCTCTCACACTCAGTAACTCCTTGCATCTCTAGCTTTATTGCCTTGTTTGATATGAAATGATAAAAAATAAGACTTTTAAAAAAAAAATTAATTACCCATTTACAGCCTGTTTCATGAATAGCAATTTTCCAAAGTGGGTATTTGTTTAATTTGAACACTTCCGACATCTATCGTTTTTATTAATCTATTATTTTAATTTTTTTGCAAGATTCAAACTTGTGGAAGATTGACATCAGAGCAACTGTGAAAGAATTTAAAGAAAGATATGCATACACCATCATTTACTATCATTCAAATATGAAAGACATTCAAATAACACCATGCAATCGAAATATAAATATAGAAACTAAAAAAGAAAGCGAAAACTTCGTTAGCAGAATGATACATAATTTAAAAAAAAGAGGAATAAATTGCAATCTATGTCTGGAGGAGAAAATGAAAATCATAGAATTAAAAAACGTGAATGAAAAAAAGGAAATTATTTTAAACTATCCGCATTACTTTTGAAAAGCTGTATATATATATATATATATATATATATATATATATATATATATATATATATATATAAATAAAAAAACAGATCTCAGGGGCGCCGAAGATAAACAAACGTCCATTTTGAAAAAATTGCTCAGCAGCAAAGAGATTGCAAATAAGTAAGTAAATAAAAATGTTATATTTTATGTGCATTGAAAAGGTTTTAAAAATATTTGAAATTGAGCTCTCTTATAGATGTAATAAAAGGTAACACACACATACACACACACACACACACACACACATATATATATATATATATATATATATATACACACCTCCTTTGCATAATCGAGAGAAAAAAATTTAATTTAAAACACTTTAAACGAACAGCGAAAAAACATTTTCATTTTACGTAGCCACTGTATACACATCCACAGATATTTTAATCCCCTGAAGATGGTCTCAGATGAGATTGAAAGTACTTAGAAAAATAAAAATTATTTGAAAGAAAATTTTGGTATTTTTCTTGATAACTTTTTACAGTAACCAAGAAATTAATTCGTGGATTTCAAAGGGTTAAAGCAAAAAAATAAGTAGACATAATAGGCCTAAATTATTTAACAAAACCTGCTTGAATGAAAATATGCTGCCTAAATCTACATCTCTCTCTGTCCCTCGTATATATATATATATATATATATATATATATATATATATATATATATATATATAAAAGAGAGAGAAGAAATGGATATAAACAGTCTTTGGCTAATGAACGAAACTTTTTTTTAATGTCCAGTGTCTCTTAAGGACGTGTATGACCATGGCCCTCCACACTTTCTATTATTTGTAGCAATATTTGTCCCTTTACTATCCTTCTCAATCACTGTTCTGTCACTTATTTACACAAGCTCGTTAGGTAGATAGTGTTTTTCTCTTGCCTTCCCTACATCCTGTGAGTGCCATTTTCTTCAAGCACTCTTTCCTCATTGTGTTCCCCAAGGTTACAACTTTTATTTTTGTTCCCATTTTCTTTGTTCCATCAACCGTATAGTCGGATGTTAGCACTGAAGAATTAATGAGGAAATACTTTTATTAGTTTTACTGTTAACTAGAAATATCCGTGACAATTTCACGGTTTTCCTATTTTAATTTTCTGTTGAATCTTAATTCTGAATTGATTTTTTTAATCGTTTCACGTCACGCAAGGCGATAGTGCCACTGTGGTTACAGGGTGTGAAAGTGAATGGGAACACTTTAGTGGGGAGGACTTAGGAAAGGACAATAAAGAAACAGCGTTCAGGAAGATAGAAGATGGTGATTGGTGTCGCCTTTAAATTTTGAATGATTGTAGTTGGCAGGGAAGCAAGAAATCGGAAGGGAGTTGCACAGGTGAGAAGTGTGAGAAAGGAAACCGTTAGAATAGAAGTGGCGGTTGCATCTCGCTATTTCAACAGTAAAACGGTGAGACATAGTAGCACGCTTAAATTCATGTCATCGAGGCACCAGAGGGAAAAAAAGGGCATCAGAACCGTTGCCATGAAAACACTTGTAGAAATGACAGAGGAAAGACACATTATGTCTGGTCAGGATCGATTACATTACCGAACCTCCTCTGAATTTTGTCAAGAATCTTGAGATGAATAGCAGGAGCACCAAACCAGATATGGCCGCATTATTCAATGCACGTCAGTCAGTTATGTGCCATGTGTGATATACGCTTAGGCGATCATGTATCTTTCGATACATAACTGACGAGGCAGATTTTTTCACGCAGTAGGCTGCCATTTCTTTCTGCGGTAGACCAGTTGCCATCCAAAGCTACAGAACCCGGTTTGTCCTGTTATTTAAGAAGAAGCGGATTAATATCTTTCCCAAGGGTATTAGCACGTAAGTGAATGTAATGGATTCGAATGGAATTTGAACTCCGATTCCTCAATCCGAGCCGCTATCTATTACTCCACCATGCCTCACTGGACGAATAGTAGATTTTTAAATGTGTAAGATAGATTTTGATAAGAAAAAAATTGTCTGGCATGACACAGTGAACCAACTTTCTTTGCATTAGATGTAGCAATTGATTTTATCTGGTCGCTCTACTTCAGGTCAAAGGAAAACGTGAGACAAAGAAGACATAGAGTTTTACCCTCCTGGAGTTTAGTATCAGCCATGCCTATGACAGGCAGAAAAGATTCTTAGTGGGAATTAAATAAAAGCAGTTTTGTTTTGGGGGCGTTAAAATTTACAAGTCATTTCTTATCCCAGGAAGCACATGGCGATTTCTCCGGCGATAAAATATCCGTAGAAATTTCCCTATCGCATCGTTAAATATTTGAGCTTAACAACTTTAACAAAATATTGCAATAATAATCATAAATATGAATGCTGGTCTTTATTTTAAGAAGTAAGGGGGTACAAATGAAAAGATTTGACACTGACAACTTTTCCATTTCACTGAAAGAAACGTTAAACACTTCTACCTCTTCTTTCTTTTTTCTTCTTCCTTTGAAACCAAGTAGCGCCTCTGATATAACTTTTATGCTTTTACAGGCGACCAAAACGGAATAATCCATTATTTATGAGGAAGTATCATGAGACTTTAAACAGTTATATCTGACCTTTTTGTCTTTCTTTTTTCTCATCGAAACTAAGTTGCGTATCTGATATGTCTTTTTTTTGTCTTTACACGCGATCAAAAGGGGAAAGTCCATTATTCATGAGATACTGGCAGGGCGTAACGGTCGTGCTAACTAACAGTCGGACAAGCAGAATTATAATACGATAATAATAATAATAATAAAATATTTTTCTCAGCCGTTTTGACAGTAGAATTTCATGAGAGATTTTTTCTCTCCTCTATCTATCCTTGCAAAACCACTATCCATTTTCCCAACACCTGATTTTCATTTCTTTTTGAATTTGTTACTTTTTTTTTCTTTCCCATCCTTTCCAGATTAAGTATAACTGAGATTGTATCAATTTCTTCTTTGTAATTTGGTTGCTAACAATTTTCGAATACTCAACCTCTACATATTTCTAGCAGAGGCGGAGGGGGTTCAAAATCGACGATTCCATACGTACATGGCTGATCAGATTGAAACATTGCTAAAACTTTAATTTTTTCCCCCCCATTTTTTTCTTTGCCGTTTTTTTTTTCATCTCTTGAGTAAAATAAGAAAACAGGTAAAAAAAAAAAAAAAAGAATGCTGCTTAATATATTTTCATCTGATAAAAATTCGTTTTTTTTCCGTTCATTTTTTTTTTCCCCGCTACAAAATTAAACTGAAGTTCACATGTGAATTCTCGAAGGATCACCTTTGAAGGACATGATATATACATGAAGCAAGGCTACAGTTTTGCGATTCCCTCCGTCGATATAAGGCATGCATTGTGTATGTAATTGGCAGTAAAAACCATGATGGAGCACGTGCGCTCCCAGGTGCTGTCAAGCGGGAAGTGACGGCGGCGGCGGCGGCGGCGGCGGCGGCGGCGGCGGCGGCGGCGGCGGCGGCGGCGGAGGCAGCGGTGGCAGCGGTGGCGGCGAATTCATTTTCTATTCTCTCTCTTGCCATGCCACTAATTTTTATTTTATTTATTTATTTTCATGAATAGTGCGTCTTAATCAGGATTAGAAAACCGTATCGTGCCCAAATGTAATTATCGGATTTAATCTTTGCATAATCAGAACATTTTACACGAAATTTTATAGAAACAATCGACTGCAGTTCAATAAGGAAACGACTAATTGTGTCAAATCGTCTCACTGACAATTTAGGATGATATACATGGCTCTGGTATTTTTGTTTTCAGGCTATACATTTTTTTTTTACTCCCTGCTGATAAACACTTCTTTTCCAACTGTAAACTCTATTAAAAAAAACAAAAACAAAAAAACAAAACAGATTTTCTGATTTTATATAAAGAAATATGGAGCGATATTTATTATTTCACTCTAAGGAAGGCAATAAAGCTACTAAAACGCAAGGGGGAGGTTACTGAGTGTGAGAGAATATTAGGAGAAGAAAACATTAAGGCGAGATAGGAATAAAAGAACAGGAATTAAGAAGAGAGAAGATAACGATTTATATTTCATTTAAATTTTTGAAGATTAAAGTTAACTGGCAGAGTTTTCCACAAGCGAGAAGTGCGAGTGAAGGAACCGATAACATAGAACTTACGGTTAAATCTAGCCGTTTTAGCTGTAAATTGATGAGACTTGTTGCCAATCTAGTACTGCGTTTAAATTCATAAAGTCTAGGTACCATAGAAGAAAAATCATCTTAACAGTTACCATGAAAGTATTTATAGAAAATACACAGGGGAAATACTTTACGGGAGAGGGAAAGTGACTGAAGCTGAGATGCTAGATCAGGACCAATAGCATTGCAGATTCTTTATATTTTGTCAAGAATCTCTAAATATATAGCAGAAGCATCACAACATATGTGGCAACAATATTCAATGCATGGATGAATGGTGGACATATAAATATGTAAGATGGATTCAGTCGAAAAAATTTATTTTGTAAAAGGAAAAAGATACCTTTTTTTAAAAGATACCATTTTTAATTTAAATATTTCAATGTGTAACTGTTTTTGATTTTTTAAAACATTCATTGATGTAGATTGTTAAAAGAGATTGAAATAGAATAAATGGCAACAGAACGAATAATGAAATCAGCGAAACTGGTTCTGTATCAGGGACCTTCTCTCGTACACAATACACAATCTAAAACCATTCTGCTTTGTATGTCGACATATGTTAAATTAAGAGAAGCAAAGCAATTCCATTCTACCTCTTTAATCACAATAGTCGTTACATTCAGAAAATTCCCTCTGTACTCAGTAAGGCTGCTGCTCACAGTCAGTTTCATCTCAGTCTTCCCTTTCCACTGTCGATAGAGTCCAAAAGCGGCTTTGCCTTCTTTTAGGTGACGAATTATTT
Source organism: Acanthosepion pharaonis (assembly GCA_903632075.3). Taxonomy (NCBI): domain Eukaryota; kingdom Metazoa; phylum Mollusca; class Cephalopoda; order Sepiida; family Sepiidae; genus Acanthosepion; species Acanthosepion pharaonis. Next base: position 1,430,784 of record CAHIKZ030004573.1, on the reverse strand, counting down.
GGTTAATTTGCAGTATAAGCACCAAAAGCCCCCAGTATTGAGAATGTACCATTCTGGTGTGAAATTGCCTGGTTATTTCGAAAATGACATTAAAACATTGCGCTCATTTACCGTTTTCGATTTATCGTCAATGTAAGTTCGAACTTTTTCGCGTTGTCCGGCCGCCATTACTGGTCTTGTTTACATACGTTTTCCTCTAGTCGTAATGCGTGGATGCTTACTTAGATAACGGCCTTTTTACAGCTTGTATCTTATTGGTCTTGATTTATGCGCGATTTTCGCAGATGTTATTTTTAAATGCGCTTACTTTTTAAAAACTTTTAAATGAGCAGCATTTTTTCTTTATTGTCCTCAATAAATCTGCTTATAGCTAATGAAACAGAATCTCACCCTAAAATGTAATTTATGAAGCTTTAAGTTCAAGAAAATTTCACGACAAATAAAAAAAAAAACATCGCTGAAAAAAAAAAAAAAAAAAAAACATCGCTGAAAAAAAAAGGAGAAAAATCATTTTTTTACTTTTCAGGCATATAATTTTTATTTTATTTTAATTGTCGGATTTTACGCTTATTTGCGCATTATTTCAAACTTCGCTCATTCCGCAGTAATCAAGACAAGTGAAGCTTCCACGCCGCATGACTACTCGAGGCAAACGTACGTAAACAAAGCCAGTAATGGCGGACGTTCTGTGTAGGCGACGAGAAAGAAGTCGAACTTACATTGTCTATAACTTCTAAACGGTAATCGAGCGCAATGTTTTAATGTCATTTTTGAAATAACCAGGCAATTTCACACCAGAATAGTACATTCTCAATACCGGGGGATTTTGGTGCTTACGCTGCAACCTTAGCATTTTCCATTCTGCAATCCCTTTCTCACAGAGGAAACGTCGCAAGCTTCTCGCTGCTTTTTCCCTATTTTCATGTAGAATGTTCAGATGAACTACACTCCTTAGTTCAACCAATCCTAACGTTCACGATTAAAACCTGCCATGCTACGCACATTGTAGCGAATCACATTCCTCTCATAAGTTCCACTCTAGTAGCTTCTTTGCACGAACCGCTACCTTGTGGGAACGACTCTCAAAAGGTTGCTTCCCCGATCACTAGAATCTTAACCTGTTCAAGTCTCGGGTTAACCATTATTTTTCCCACATCTCCGCATAGACTGTGCCTCTTACTCTGTAACCCTCTACCTGCTTTGTGAATCATTTTAACTCAGTCTGTTTTTCCGTTGCTAGATTATTGTAGATGTTTTGCTTCGCTAAATTGTGTCGTACTAGGAAAACCTTCATAAAATATCAAGATATTTGTTTATGAAGAGCAAAAGGATTTAATTAGGTTTTAGTTTTTCGACGGAAGCCACCATAAAAATGTAAGAGAACCTTTTCTTTGATAAAATGAATAATATGTTGACCATATTTGGAATTACCTCACAGTTTATCTGAAACATTGTCTACCGGAAACAAGTTCATTATTATCTAATTTACAGGACGCATCTTTTCCTATTTCGTTAAACCAACCTTTTTTTCTGTAAGACAGAATTTGAGACTTTGAACTCTTATTTACGATAATCTATTAATAATTTATAATGAAGGGGTGTCACAGGTTTTCAATGGATGAGTTTTTTTTGGTCTTAAGTTCGTAGCGGATAGGCATTAATTTTTAGTAACGGATGCAAGTTGTTTAAGAATTGTGAAGGAATAAGGTTGGAAACTTTCAGAGTAAATATATCCAACAGGTTGAAAAGAAATGAATTCCAGCACGAGGAATAGTTTTATACACACATTTATATAAAGAACAATAACGCTCACAAAAAAGAAACGAAAAATATTTAAGGGATAGCGTAGTGTGTGTGTGTGTGTGTGTGTGTGTGTGTGTGTGTGTGTGTGTGTGAGTGAGAGAGAGAGAGATCCACGTGGTTTGTTTAATATTGAGTAGTCGGTTTCACGGGGAAAGAAATCTCACCCGGCGGTTGTCGCAACATTGCGGATCAAAAAAAAAAAAAAAAAAAGAAAAGAAAAAAGAGTAAGGAGAAAATTTTATGGCATACATTTTGCATCAATGCAAGCTAGAGTGTCTTAGAAGACAAGTCAGGGATAATATCTACATATTCAAAGTAAACAACAAATATTACATTCGAATTTAGAGAATTTACCTATAAAAACTTCCCTGATACAGGTTACAATACTTCTATATAGTTTGAATTCAGTGGTTCTAATCTTTAAAATATTTCCCTATTTTATTAAAAAATTGAATGTATGGTATATATACACACACACACACATACATACAGATATATATATATATATATATATATATATATATATATATATATATATATATATATATATATATTAATAAATATATATTATATATTTATAATTGAATGTTTAGTAATATATATATATATATATATATATATATATATATGTGTGTGTGTGTGTGTGTGTGTGTGTATATATATATATATCACAAAAAGGAACCTTACAAAGCAACAAATTAAATGCATTAGATGCTTCCCATAACGAATCTGACCAGAATTTTGATTTAAAAAAATGCTACTCTAATTACGAGAGAAAGCAATTTGCTGAAACTGCTTTAACCACTAGATTATCTACAGCAAATTTACGTCCAGGTTTTTACAAAATTTCACCATACTTGGCTGATTTTCTCACATAACAATGTCGTATATTTAATAACAAAAGGGATAGAAACATGAACAAAAGAAACAAACTTAATGGCATCGGCTAGACTATGTACCCAAAACAAATATAAAAAAAAAATAAAGTTTATAAATTTCAGCATCTCCTCTCCTTCCTGCGCATGCGCAGTCGCATCAGCGTAAACATTACTTTAGTCTGATGAAATCTTAAAGGTCAAAACGCGTTACACAGACCCTTTTCCAATTTGTCGTTAGCTTTTTTAACAATATATATATATATATATATATATATATATATATATATATATATATATATATATAGGATGTTTTTACATAAAATTTTTCCTTATATATAAAAATGTATATATAGTTTTTACATGTACACACGCACACACACAAAGAGAGAGAGAGAGAGATGGCATGAAAACGTATGAAAATGATCGTCGTGGTTGGTCACTGATCACTGTAAAATCAATTAAAATATATCAAAGCTCTGCTATTTAATATGGCATTGAGCTCTTTTTCTCCGTCGTGCCTCTATAGCAGACTGTCTTCGGTAGATGCTTATTTCATTCATTCATATATATATATATATATATATATATATATATATAACACTTCCAACATGGAATTAATCGGTGCTTTCTTTATGAGCAGAAGATATATATTGGTATTGATATCCGACAACTGTCGGTCATTGGCGCATATATAAGAGAGGAAACCAAACTATTCCAAAATAGTTTGGTTCCAATGACTATTTTTGCAGGTATGTGTGTACTCATAAATATGTAAAAAAAAAAAAAGTAGGTTAGTTCATACAAACTTTACACTGATATATGAGTATACTGATGAGTAACCCAAAATAACCTGGTGACTGTCGCTACTGCCACGGATTTAAGATAGTACTCATATCTCTCCAAAAATAGGTTGTCTTCTACGGTCATTGTCAATCAGTCAGTTATGTGCTATGTGTGATACACGTTTAGGCGATCATGTATCTTTGGATACTGGTCAGTCATGTATCTTTGGATACTGGTCAGTCATGTATCTTTGGATACTGGTCAGTCATGTATCTTTCGAAACATGACTGACGAGCCAGATTTTTTCACGCAGTAGGTTGCCATTTCTTTCTGCGGTTGACCTGTTGCCATCCAAAGCTATAGAACCCGGTCTGTCCTGCTACTTACCCATAGCTATGGGGGAAGAAGAAGAGGATTCATACTTTAATCAAGAGTATTAACACGTAAGTGAACGTAATGGATTCGACTGAAATTCGAACTCGGCTCTACGATTCCTCAATCTGAGCCGCTATCCATTACTCCAACATTGTAACAGAATTAATGGTGTATTTATTACAATCCGAAAAATAGCGAACGTCGCAGATATAAATATGCATTAATGACTATGTAAATATAGTGTGGATATTATCTTTGCAAATGTAAGAATATGTTCATTATTCTCTCCAAAATAGCCTACATCGTACGGTCACTGATTCAGATATAAATGCGTACATATGAAATGTGAGTATTGTACGATGATTGTCGCAGATATTAGACTCGATTATGACTCCAAAAATAAGCTGTTTTTTATGTCCATTGACTGAAACGCGTTTATATTCATTTAGCAGGTATAAGAGTTTACTATTCTAAAATAGACTGTCTACTACTGTTAGAGTCGAAGATATAATAATGTGCTTATGACTATCTAAAAATAAGGTAGATCCTACGGTCACTGTGTTAGACATAAGATGATTATTATTGACGTCAAACGTAGCGTAATCGTGCATAACGCCAATTTCATCGTCTCATTTAAATTCCGCTCAGGCCGATCGTTAGTTGCTAAAGCTCTGTGTGTCACCCTCTGAGTCGCTTGCTTGTGGATATAATTGACCCATTGATCGGAAAGTCTCCTTCATATGTCCGAAACTCCACCCACTCCGTGAAAATAATCAAAGATGCTCCCATCCTATCCAACCAGATGGTGAGCTTGGATGTGGTGAGTTTGTTCATCAAGGTACTCATGGAGGAGGCACTCTCAGTCGTCAGAGACAGATTGGCCTCTGACTCATCCCTAGAAGAACGGACCAATATTCCAATAGATAATCTGATGGAGATGTTGACTTTCTGTACACTTCGGAATGGGATCACACATATATCAGCAGGATGAGGGCTAAGGAATGGGCTCGCCATTTCAGCAGCAATGGCGAATATATACATGAATATTTGAGGAAATGGCATTAGAATCTAAATCTATAAAACCAAATCTATGGTTAAGGTACGTAGATGACACCTTCTTACTCTGGCCACACCAGGAAGATGTTCAGGTTCTACTGGACCATGTGAACTCAATAAGACCTTCGATACCGTTCACGATGGAGAAAGAGAGTAACAACACACTCCTATTTCTGGATGTTCTAATATCTCGAACAGAGCATGGGTTCAAGACATCAGTATACCGTAAACTGACATTCGCCAGACAGTACCTCAATTTCAATTCCCACCATCCATACAACGTAAAGAAAGGGATCCAACATCATGTGAAAATTCGTAAACTTAAGGAATCAGCACATATGCTAAGCCACAAAAATCTCATGAACCGATGGAAATGAATACAATATGGCAACCAATAATAAGGAGTGCCAGAGAAATAACAACAACGAAAATTGCAATAAGAGCTCTGGTAAAAAAAAAAAAAAAATGCAATGATAACAACAAAAATTGCAATATGAACACTGGTAAAAAAAAGTTGCTGAAGATATTAGGTTTATAATACCCAGAAATACATACACAGATGTCCTCATAGCACAGTGGATAAAGGCGTTAGTTAGATCCAGTCACAGGACCCAAACAGTGTGAGTTCAATATCTGGTTAAGACGATGGAGAACTTGGAGTGGCGAATTAACAGGAGATAACTGATAACTGACACCCATTGGACATGGCACGTGAAAGTAGAACAGTCTACCCCAGCGAGCGAAATAAAGGGTTCAGTTACACATTCCAAACACCTGAAGAAGGCCGGAGCGTACAACAGCCGAAACGTTGTGATAAATATGGCAACGAAGATGAGGACAATAGTCCGAATAATGTAAATAGTGTACATAATACTTAATCTCAGAAATATAGACATATACAAAACAAACAAATGATTTAATAGTAATAAAACCCATATTGGGTTAAGACAGTATTCGTAAAATGCAAATTTTAGATTTTAAAACATTTAAATTGTTTTAATACTCCAGATTATTCATGTGGAATATTCCAGAATGTTCCAATAATGTTATTGATAGTTATTTTTAGTCTAAAAATGCAAACAGAACATTCAGTAATTGATATTCGTGCAAGAAGGTTATCATCATGGCAAGAGGTAAAGAATTGACAAATTCGCACAAAGAACTGATTGTTAAGCACTGGAAAGAGGGTAAAAATTACAGGAAAATCTCAGACAACCTGAATTAGAAACTGAAAACTGTTGAAAACCAAAGAAGAGCAGGTGCTCCATGGAAAATTTCTCCAAGATCTTCGAGGAAATTAATGCGTCGAATTAACCAAAATCTAATGATTACTATAAAAAAGTTGCGTTGCAGGATGATTTGCTTTCATCAGGAATCTCTGTCACTAAACGAACAATAATCAATGAAATTCATAGGAACACTCTAAAGTCACGCTTCCCTCAAAAAACTCCATTGCTATTGAAAAGACAAAGAGATGCCAGGTTGAAATTCCTTCGTGAACATAAGGATAAGGAAAAATCGTATTGGGAAAGAGTAATATGGATAAAGGAAAACAAAATTGAGTTGTTTGGATGTGATCCTAGATATTTTGTATGGAGGAAATGGCGATGCCTTCAAACAAAAGAACCCAATTCCAACGTTGAAATTTGGTAGTGGCAGCATCATGGTTTGGCGATGTTTTTCTGCAAAAATATACTTTCAACATATCAGTAATAGATGGTAGAATGAATGCCGCAGCAGATCAAAATATTTTGGAAGGAAATTTAATGATTTCGGTTGAAAGTCTTGAACTTCCTGCTGATTGGTTCTTCCAACAAGATAATGATCCTAAGCACACTGCAAAATTTACGAAGAAATGGCTTGCTAAAAATAATGTAAATATCCTGATATGGACAAATCAGTCCCCAGATTTGAACCCAATCGAAAATCTGTGGCTTTATTTGAAAATGCATATTCAATCGAAAGCTCCAACAAACATCCCGGATCTGAAGACCATATGCAAAGAAGAATGGAACAAAATACCAAATAAAATTTGCAAATCTTTAAGAACTAAAAGAAGAGTTCGGTTGCTGTAGAAGTGAATAATGGCTATTCTACAAAGTATTAAATGAAGATTATGTATTCTTTTTTGTATTGTACCAATACTTTTTCACCCATTAAAGTTTTCTTTCTGTTTTCTATGGATTTTTAGTTATTATGCATCTGTATACAGTTAATTATATGAAAAGTATATTTGTTCATTAGTTGGAAATACAATAAATTAAAAATTTGTATGTGTACGAATATTTGTTTCCCCCTCCCCCCCACTGTATATCTCGTAAATTGAGAAAGGCAAACTTTTAATATTTGTCTTTAATTCTGACCGATTTTTGTCAATTGATATGAAATCTGGTTTACTAACTTTTCAATATTTCTTCAGGATGACAAACAAAAAACTCCAGTTGACTGACTGCCTTAACAATACAGAGTTGTATAATCTTGAAAGACACTTCATAGATTTCCCTAACATAATGGAAAAGGTAGGAACTTCTGCATTAACCTAAAATATAAACATACATGAATACCTGTGTGTAAATACAGTTAATAGACAATTTCAAGTTCCATCTGCTACAAATGATTTTGTTCTCTTTTGATGTTAGTGTTTTCCAATTGGCTGTACCGACTTTAGAAAATGAACCTCACTCATTCGGCCCCAATTATTGAACAGTTCATATCGTGTTATATCTTTTTCGTCACTCAATCATTCTAACCACTAAGTTCTCCCTTTCATTCTTATTGATAAGTAATTGGTTTCTGTTTGCTATTTGGGTAGAATGTCGCCAATAATGTATCGAAAAAAGAAAAAAGAAAAAAAGAAACTAAAAAATTACTAAGAATGAGAAAAATGAAACAAAAATACCCTCGCCAAATAGAAATAGCGAAAGAAAGAGTTGAATAAATAAGGCTCATATATATATATATATATATATATATATATATATATATATATATATATATATATATATATATATATATATATATATATATATATATATATCTACATATATATATATTTATATATATATACATATATATATTTATATACATATATACATATATATATATATATATATATATATATATATATATATATATATATATATATATATATATTTTTTTACATACGAAAATTTGCAGTTGAAAAAAATATTACACACACGCAATAATATAAAATGAAAAAGACAATGATAATATGTCAATTTCCATTGTATGTCAGGAATATATCAGAAAATGGGTGAAAATAATTTTAACACCTCTAAAAAAAACAAACAAAAATCTATAAATAACGAAAATGAAATGTTTTTCATTCTTTCATACGCAAACACACTCTCTGATCAAACAAATAGAGAAAAAAAGTTTTTCACCTAATTTTACTAATTCTGGTTGCATACTAACATACGTCATTGTCATTACGTAGAGCGTGACTTTGTATGTATCCGAGTAAGTAATTACCATAGACGATGGACGAGTCTGGCTCTGCCTCTTCCAAAACGACCGTCATGTGTAGCGAGTAATCACCAAAGGTGCGATAGTGGAGCACACAGGGGACCCGCCGCTGACCTACGCACAAACTTTTCCTCAACCTAAACTAGTAGAGAAGCGATGCATCAGTAATAGCACAAGCACGCGCCGCTGATACGTTTCGTCAACACAAAAATTAGATTTCGAGTTTTTAGAAATCCCAGACGACAACAATTCGTTCGACTGGCCGGTACATCAAAACGACGTTTTTTTTTTTTTTTTGTTGTTGTTTTTTTTTTTTTTTCCATTTTTTCCAGTGACCGCACGTTGGTCTTACAACGCGTTCGCACTTTCCATAATATTATTGTATAGATTAAAAGTACTTGGGTGACCTTTGCAGAATATATCGTTCGATGTTTGATTTTTTTTTTTTTTTTACATACATATATTTCTTTCTTGCACACACGCCTATCTCTTTTCAACTTTAACATATAAACCACCACCACAACCCCCACCACTCATATTTTTGTTCGATTTTTTTTTTCTTTTTGGTTTCCAGTAATTTTGTTCTTTTCGTTTTGTTCTCCAGACCCCACCTTATCTACACTTTTTTGCTCACCCTGCCTGGCAAAAGAAAACAAACAAATAAATACATAAATAATAATAATAATAATAAAAAAACTGCAAATACACACATAAACACACAAATATCGACCAATGAAGCCGATAATTGTATTTGATTGGGGAAAGTCCTACTGCGCTAAAACCCATCAAATATTCATCGAGGTGAAACATTTTCGTTGACGCCAATGTTAAAAAAAAAAAGGAAAAAAAAAAAGCCTTCCGATATAATGAAAAAAATATAGTGAAGAAAACAATTAGCTCAGACTGTCTTCCTTCTACATATGGCAGATGTCAATGAGATGAGGACAGTCTAATTTAACACAATGCATACAATGTAATACAATCGTATCTTTTGTCTTCTTTTTTTGTTTTTGCAGCACGGGTGGCCTGTCACTGTTCGACTCGCTGCGGGTATAATATTATATATCTTATTACTATAGTGATTTTCTAAGTATAGCTTAGATGTATCACAAAGCCAAAAGTATGGGGTACCCAGTGAGGATCGATCTCACTATTCAGTTGTAATTAATCCCCCATCTTATTACTATAAGCGTTATATTTACTGGAAACACGTGTTTGAGTCAGTATCCAATGAAATTAATTTCTGTCTGAATTTCTGGGATGAGGAGTTATCATTATTTACATTTGGACTATTGTCCTCATCTTTGTTTGTGTTATGATAACGTTTCGACGGTTGCGTCTTCATCAGCTGCTTACCAATCAGGATAACCGTCAGGGAATTTCGAACTGGAGCTTTTATTTAATCTACGTGTGTGTGTGTGTGTGGTGGTAGTGGGGGGCAAATTATTCTCGTCCCGCTGCCCATGTCTCGGGTATCTCGTCTGGTTCTTCGTTAGTGCTCACCCCGTTTTCCCTGAATCCAAGTACATCCGGTCCAACCCAGGGATTGATCTCGCAATTACTACGTCACCAAATCCACTGACCAAATCTTTAATCCAACAGGCTGTTGGAGCTTACTCGGATCAACAAGCAACTGATGATGGGCACAACAGTCGGAACGTTGCGATAGCAACGACAAAAATGGGGATAATAGTCAATATATAAATAATGTAAAGATTTAAATTTATGTCTACCAGACTAGAGATTGAAAAAAAATGAAAGAAAATGTGCTTCTCACCGCCAAACGAGAGTTATCGAACTTGTACTTCCTTTTTAATCAGGCAAACCATTTTCAAACTAAGTGTGTTTTACCATTAAAGGCTGTTTCAGCAAAGCAAAGCATAGTCACCTACTTAAGAAATGTATATCTCTTGTTGGGACGTTTCGAATCTATATTTACTAACTTTTAAAACGATAAAAAATAATATTGGATTAAAAAAAAGTTAATTGTTTTAAAATTACTTTGATTTCGTATCAGAAACGTAAAGTTAGCTGAGATATAAACTTCGAAATGTCTTAACAAGCGATACGCATTTGAAACTTAATAAAATGATTAATAGTTATATCCTTCATTCACACATTCAAGCGTAGTATGTTTTATGTCTAATATTTTATAAAATTTGTGCTATATATATATATATATATATATATATATATATATATATATATATATATATATATATATATATATGGGGCTGTTGTAACGCGTCTTCCTTAATGTAGCCCTTATCGCTCACCCCTTAACCACCGTTATCTAGAGACGAGACGCGTTAAATTTGAGCAACATCCAGCCGACACACTGGGGTTAAAAATAGGAAACTGAAATGATACATATGACACACTCATATCCTCTCTCCCACCTCACTTCCTCACTTCGTTAACTTTGCGTATACTTGATGAGGTCCATAAAAAACGCGTGAATTTCTTTTCATTTTTCATTTCAGCTTTTGGAAGTAAAGTCTGATGATCCAGAACCCTGATAAAGGGGTTATGGTGAAATAGCTTATTACATGGAATCTTGACGTGGTCTGTCTTTTATTCAAACATATCTGCTCTGAATTTTACATTGAGCTCTCTGGATATCATCCTCCTCAGGTCTACCCATACGGATTACCTAAATTTGAATAAACTAAATATATATATATATATATATATATATATATATATATATATATATATATATATAACTGATTTAAAATATGATTTTTCGCTACACAGTTCTAACCATGTTTCAAAAATGGAAGCTAAAAGCTTCGAATTTAATTTTGTAATTAAATTAAAGACATTAGTTCCATTTCATCCTCAAGCGAATTTTGGAGTAACTTATTTTTAAATTTACAGGGTTTTTAAAGGCACGGCAAAATCATAATTTACAGTTTCCAAGGACACAGAGAAATCCATTCATCCAGACAAGGGGTGGTTGCCTGTTCATTTAATTAACTTTTGTTGTATAAGTTATTAGTTACGTTTGAAAAAGGGGTTATGATTAGGTAGGGGTGGGGGATGTATATTTCAACGAATTCTGACATCCGTTAAATGCATTTCGTCTGGATTTTTTTTTAATAAAATCTTATTGTTGACGGCAAAAATTCTTTCGGCATTGTATCTATTTGATACTTAAAGATTTTTTGGGATGTTTAGGTTACAATACGTTTTATTTAAAATGTGGATTATATATCTGTTTTTCTTTCTTATTATTTATATATATATATATATATATATATATATATATATATATATATATATATATATATATATATATATGGAAGAGGTTATAGTTGCTTCAACGAGAGAAAACTGTATTAAAAGAAGAGAGGAAGCGGAAACGTTTTTTGTTGTAATATGGATTTTTAAAAAAAATATATATTATGCTTTATTTGCCATAATTTTGAAACACGTGTTTCGGGTCTCACGACATTCTTCAAGCAAAGAGTTGATATTTCCATATATTATTAAAATGAATTAATTTTCCTTATGTTTTTCGATGTTAAACATTCTCTTCTTTGTGAGGTATTGACACAGATGTCTTTGTTGGATTGACACTGAGAAAGTTTCTCTTTTCTTTTTAATATATATGTATAATATATAAATATATTAAATTTAATATATATATATGTATAATATATATATATATATACACACACACACACACATATATATATATATATATATATTATAATATTTTTATTATAATAAAAACATTTTACATCACTACAAAAAAGCTTTCATGTTTCAATACTAGGATTATACTTACTCAGGCGATGGTATCTACCATTGCCTGAGAATGACTGAATGTACAGTCGAAAGTACTTGCGTATTAAAGAGACCTTATACAGATTATAATTTATAAAACCAAAGATCATAACATTCACCAAGTGGTTTGTAGGTTAATGCACCTTTAAAATTTTATATCATTAACTTCAATAATCTACTTTTTGTATGAAGGATTCATTGTAATATATATATATATATATATATATATATATATATATATATATATATATATATATACTTCCACATGACTGCAAATTAAATGTTAATCTGGGTCTAAATTCAAATCCCAAATTAAATTACAATTCATTTAAATAATTAACAATAATAATAATAATAATCCAGCCTAACAATAAAATATCTCGCGATAACCAGAAATAATAAACAAGCGGCGTTAACTTAAAATTTCGCACATGAATATTGCATTAGCATGATACTCCGACTTGTACAGACAATGTAGAGTATTATGTATATTTTTAATATATATATATATATATATATATATATATATATATATATATTTAATTCTGTTATTCAGCATTAACCACTGTTTTTTATTACACACACACACACACACACACACACACACACACACAAACACACACACTTTCTCTCTCTCTCTCTCTCTCTGTATATATATATATATGCATACAAACGCTTGCTCGTACATTTATATATATTTATCCACTTGATACACACACACACACACATACACACACACACACACACACACACACACACACACATATATATATATATATATATATATATCTATATTAAAGACATATTTTTATGTTTAACGTTGTTATTTCATAGATATAAGTATTTAAGCAAATGCTCTGTTTATGATAAACAGTATTAAATAACATTTACCGGCCTGAATGTCCGAGAAATTTTCATAGAAAATTTTCGTTCTTTGAAAATTTCTCGGACATTCAGGCCGGTAAATGTTATTTAATACTGTTTATCATAAACAGAGCATTTGCTTAAATACTTGTATCTATGAAATAACAACGTTAAACATAAAAATATGTCTTTAATAAATAAATTGTCGGACCTTGTCCATTTCTTAATATATATATATATATATATATATATATATATTACTTCAAAGCAAGGTTCAATTTTGCATTTATTGTGATGCGGTTTGCAGCCAAACGCTAAAATAACGCTGGGCCAGACAGTGGTTTCTCCTGTAATTTAATTTTTTTTATTTAATTTTTCTTGTGTTCTTGTTATTTTTCTTTTCTGGACATAAAGTATGTAGAAGTTGTAAGAACACAAGAAGAATTAAACAAAAGACTTGACTGCAGTACCTTGCCACACGTTTTTGAAGAATCTTGTATAAAAGCAGGATTGTTGACCAAATATACAATACATACATACATACATACATAGCTTGCTCCCATAAAAAAAGGTTCTCTTCTGAAGTATTTTGATTCTGGATAAATCTTTTTACCCAGCTTTAACTGACTCTTAAATATTTTAGGTCAAATACTTATTACCGCACTTTAACCATTTAAGCATCTATTTATACGTAACGGGTTACACGGCGTCCCTCTTTTCTTTAAATTTTTTCATTTTTATTTATTCTCTACTTTTAACTTCTCTATCTAAATTTTTTATTTTCTAAAATGTATATCTTAGTATTAAATGTTAGCTTTATATACTGTGCAGTGTTTCTTACTTGAAACATAGAGATTACTTATAAACAATATACAATCCACTGCGCTTACTCCAACATCTTTTTATTCATATTGCTTGCTCCTTATGATTTAAAATTTTTCAACTTAGATTCTGCTTCTTTTTTTTCCCAGCGGAAAAACGTGTACCATATAAACTTTAAGCTTGCATCATTTTGCAGCATGTCTCTCTCCATAAACTGTATATTTTGAATTTAAACTTATATTAACTTTGAGCTTTGAATCTGCGTATAATTTAGCGTTCCTCCCATGAGAGACAATTTAAAAAAAAACAGTTGTAATAAGCAGCCCATTTGCCATAAGTGTCTGACGACTTGGGAAACCATGAAACTTTAAGTTGCACAGGAATATGTGTATTTATTAATATATACTTCATAGCTCAGTTTAACTACAGTGAGCACTGTTTTGTCTGCACCATAAATTAAATAAATATTTATTTGCTTATTTGCGTATGCACGTTATCGCATGCTATCGGACGCATATACAATTGCTAATATCTCGTTATTTAGCTTATATTTATATTTACTCTTCTCTCTCTCTCTCATTCTCTCTCTCTCTCATTCTCTCTCTCTCTCATATATATATATATATATATATATATATATATATATATATATATATATATTTCAAGCAACATCAAAGAAATACACATATTAACATAACATCCCATAATACTCTAATATTTAAGATACCACCAAGCAAAATAATAAAAAAACCTACTACACAAGGTAAATGAAACAATACTTAAATGCAGACTTATGAATAAAACATTTACGTCGACATTTAAACATTAATTAATATATTAATATATATGTAAATATGCATATGTAGGTATATTTGCGTGTGTGTGTCTGTCTATGTGTGTATATATATATATATATATATATATATATATATATATATATATATATATATATCCCACAACTTTAAATAAAATACAGTTATAAACCTATAAACCTAACCTCCTATAATTAACAACCCCAATAAGACAGCAACAAGACAGGTAAAAAACAAAGTAGTATTTACTAAATAAAAAAAAAACGGAATAATGGGCAAGCAAAGACATATAAATAAATAAATAAAAAAATATTATTTAAACAAGAAATAAAAAAAACATTATTTAAATGAAAAAAAAAAACGGAATAAATAATAAATCTATATTTTCAAAAACTTTAGGAAATCCTCTGAATAATCATCGAAATTGTCTCTGATACTGGAAACAACATTGTTATATTATCTTTTTAAAACTCAGAGACGAAAGATAAAGAAAGAAAGAAAAACAATACTGAGACAGCATAAGAAGAAAACTAGTAAAAGAAGGAATAAGCATGACATCCTACATATGGGCACATACATATGGGCACATACATATGGGCACATACATATGGGCACATACATATGGGCACATACTTATTCGTACTGACGTACACACACTCGCATACTAACACACACATAAATAAAAATTAACCAGACACAAATGAAAAACGCATAAATTATTTTTTAAACTTAAAATAAAAATAACAAAAACGAAAAAATGACTGACAATTGCTTCTGACCGAACGATTGCAGAAAGGTTCGTCTACGAAACTGTGTGGAGTGTGTGTGTTTATATATATATATATATATATATATATATATATATATATATATTTAGGACATTACATCAAAAACATGAAAAACACTACACATGTTTTTTTTAATATCCTAAAATAAAGAAAATACACTCTACTTTTGTGTTGAGCTCTTTTTTAAATTGAATGTTAGGAACGTCGGAATTGGATTCTATTTGTTCTCATTTTACATGGATATATATATATATATATATATATATATATATATATATATATATATATATATATATTATGATTTCAAGATATGTCGCGAACCTGAAGTGAATGTAGTGGGAAACTGTAAAGTGGACTGAACCGAAAGTGGTGAGTATTTAATCGAGGTGAAAATAACGAGTTGACTTCCAAGGAAACTGACTTTTATATCGCGGAATCTTATATTAAATAAATAAAACTTTACAGATTTATGAAGGCACAAGAAAAACAAAGTGAATCGCCTCATCCACTCGGATGAACTGAAAATCTTTGCGTAAAATAAGAAAACTTTCATTTTTTTTCTCTCCTCTCTTTATCGCAAGAAGAAGATATTTATTCGCAACAATATTTTACAGAAATTATACCAATGACAATTCGTAACAATTTACAGTAATTATACTTATAACATTAATTAACACAATTATTAAAATATGTACGTACAATTGTTTAGAGGAGGAGAATGGCTCTGTAAGTAGGTTAACTAACGTGAAGGGAGACTCCCCCTTTATTCAAAGATAACTCCTTTAATAAAATAATATAAAGTAAAATAAAATATATGACAGTGTATCTAGTTGTAGTCCTCGTAATGAAATTAATTATGAAGTTTATTAATTATAGAATCAATTGTAGATCTCTTATTATGATTATTGAGTTATTGAATCGTTCCCGAGTTATTTGGATTCAATTTCTTTTAAATATATTTTAAGTTTCTTTTTAAATAAATGTTTGGAAGTAGAAGTAGCAATCTAGACAGGTAAACTGTTCCACAGCTTGGCTCTTAGGTAGTGAACCAATCTCAAATCATATAGTAAAGAATTATTATGCATCAAAAACAAGCTTCCATGAGATTTTCTGGATATTGATGAACTGATGAAGTGAGTTGTGAAAACATGAGGGGGAGATTTTGTTAATAGAATCATACACTAAAGTTAGTGATTTTAATTTAAATATTTACGGATGTCTCAATATTTTTGTAATTTTTGGTGGGGTGGGGGTAGTCAGAGAGTTTAAGAAACCACGCCGACAAGAAATAGCCCTAAATACTATCTTCTGCAGCCTAGAAATAGGATCAATATAGAAGAAAAACATTTTTACCCCACACTTATACTGATAAATCATCAGTTACTTCCCCTTAAGATCTAGGATGTATAAAAAGCATCCTGTAATGACCGTCAGTAGACGAGTTGTCAAAGTAAAGTGCAATAAAGCTTTGGTATAAATTTATTCATTGGTTCTGTTTTTAATACAACACCATTATTCGGTAGTGCAAAAAAGAGGCGAATAAAGCATTGTAAAAGCATACAAGAACATTATAAGAATGCATGGTTTCTTATTTTAAAGAATATACCACAAGTTCTTGCTAATTTTTTTTGAAAGTTTACGGAGATGGTATTTCCAAATCAGGTTTTCATCCAAAAGTACACCTAAAATCCAACCCTCTGTATGTATCCTTTACTAATCCTAATCATACCATCGAAAGAAATGTTTGTGTATAGAGAATGAAATATTATATAATTACTCTTATTTATATTGCGTGATAACATTAAACCACTATTTAACAGCTTTGAGTTCAGTGCTAACAGTTTTGAACAGTGTTTTCATGGATTCTGTTTCATAATAAATGTTAGTATCATCAGCAAATACGTAAAATATTAACCTTTTTGAGACGCTATTAAACTTTCGCCCCTTCCCCCATGTTTTTTTCCGCGACAACGGATAAAGTTCCGTGATGTCAGAAGTTGAAAAAAAAAAAAAAAAAAAAAAAAATAGGCGAACTACCAACAGTTTCAGGCCACATAAATTCCGCTAGGTATTCCGAAATCACCGCCCCCCCCCTTGTTGGTGGGAACATTCACGGATTTAAATTTGTCCTGAGTACGCTGCTACATTGCTTCAACTCAATTCATGGTGACTCCAGTGTTGGGATCCAAAAAGTTCTGAATGTGGTTGACAGTGTCTTGGGCGTGCGAATGTGTAATAGCACCCTTTTTGATATATTTAGTAAATCGTTAATGTAGATGCGAAAAAGAAAGGGGCCCAATGATTGAACCCTGGTGTACACCACATCCATCGTACGGGAAAGTAAATTAATATTACCAATTGAAACGTATTAATCTCAAATAGAATTTGCACCAGTGAAGGACATTTCCTCTGATGCCATAATCATAAGGTTTTGACAATAGGATTTCATAGTTGACCGTATCAAACGCTTTTTGAAAGTCAACAGATTACCGCATTCAGTCTTTTCTCGACCCAATGCGGATCTTATAGCCTAAGTCGTGCTTATCAAACCATGTTCAATAGAGTGTTTGGCTTGAAATCCAAATTGAAAAGAATAAATAAATTTGTGGTGGTTGAAGAAAGAATAGAGACGTTTGTATATTGGTTTTTTAAATATTTTACTAAATACTGGTAGAAGAAAAATCAGCCTATAGTTTGATGTTAATTCTGAGTGTACCTTTTTAAAATATGTATAATTCTAGAGGTTTTTAATCTAACAGGAAAAATATCTTGGCAGAAGGACTGATTAATAAGATGAGCAAGATGTTGAGAAATACGAAATCCAAGAATTTTCAGTAGTTTAACAGGTATACTATTGGGACAGACCAATTTAGAAGGATTCATATTTGATACAATATCTATAATTTCCTAATCTGTAACAGGTGTCAGAAATAAAGATTTTTTTTTTATTAGAAAGGTAATCGAAAGGAGACTTAGGTGTTTTGTGAGTATTCTTTGATATATTTTCTGCAACATTAACAAAATAGTCATTCAAGACGTTTGACATCTCAACTGGGTCAAATTTAGCCTTTCTTTTACTGACTTTAAATATTAATGATATTTTAAGTAATAGGGTTTTTGTAATTAATGAGCGATTTTATGCCAGACCATAGTTTTTTGATATTTTGAGTGTTAGCTGAAAAATAGTCGTGGAAATAATTATAGAAGCTTACTTTTTTTTGTTTTACTTCTTTTTCACATGAATTTAATTTCTTTTGCAGATTAAAAAAAAACTTTGAGAGTTTTGGCGATTAACAAAGATGGCCGACCAAGAAGCATGCTCCAGAATTGAACAGCGGTCAGTTATCAAGTTTTGGTTGCTGAAGGGTGCAAACCAGTTGAAATTCATAGGAGAATGTCAACTGTGTATGGTGGGACATGTTTCAGCCAAAAAATGTCTACAAGTGGGCTAAATTGTTTAAAGAAGGACGGAGCAGTGTTGAGGATGAAGACAGGCCTGGGAGGCCTACAGAAGTCAGAAGGAGTCATCTTGCATCATGACAACGCAAGGCCTCACACAACAGCCCAAACGGTGCAGACCATCAACGAGCTGGGCTGGGAACTGCTCCCTCACCCCCCTTACAGCCCAGACCTTGCCCCTTCAGACTTTCACCTGTTTGCTCCCTTGAAAGCGTTCACGAGAGGCACGAAGTTTAAAAGAAACGATGAAGTCAAAAGTGTTGTGAGCGACTGGCTGAGACATCAGTCCAAAGATTTTTACGCTGAGGAATACGGAAGCTTGTGCACAGATGGGAAAAGTGTGTGACAGTGCTGGGAGCTTCTATCTATATTAGAAGTCCTTATACCGAAAAATTCACCTTATTTATTGAATGACCCTCGTAGTTTTACTTACCTTCAATTCTGTAGCCACACTGTTTCTAATCTTTTGTAAATGTAGATATTAATTTCAGAGTTGTTTTTTCTTACTTGTCTATAAGCAGGATCTTGGATTCTCATCAAATTTTGTATTCTGTCGTTTATTCATGGTTTATTCCTAAATTTAATTTCTTTCTTGGTAAATTTCCTAATTGGTATATGCGTGTTGGTTAGTCACTTAGAAATTTACTATAATTATTATTAACATTCGAGTCGTTGTTATTCAGGTATGAAAAGTCAATTTGATGAAAATAATAAATTTCCTTCAACAGAGTTAGAGTCATCATATTTGTACCCATTGGATTCAGTTTGTTGGATGTCACGACAGGTTATTCTGGCACCGAAATATTAGTATAAATATTATCAATAATAGATGAAGAGTGATCAGATATTCTCGTAGGTTGGCGGATATATGGCAGGAAATAGTTCGAGAAAAAAGTTATTAATGAATTCATTTGATGGTGTATGGGTGTCATAATTAAGAAGATTGATATTAAAAGCAGCCATTATAAAGATTTGTTTACTAGATAGATTGGGGAGAATAGACTGGAAATAAGTAGAAAGACTTGGAATTTGGATATCGGTAAGTACAACAAAATAGTATATTTTTCTCGCTTTTGATTTCAACCTCAACTCATATCGTTTCAAAGTCGTTGTAATTTAAATCATCACGGGTATTGGAAAGAAGAGATAAATCTGATATATAATCCGGTATCACCATTTTGTGTAAGAGATGCAGTTTTGAAGAATCTATATCCGGGGATATTAATATTATGGGTTTTTTTTTAATGGAATCCCATATTTCTGATACTACAATTACATCAAATGACGTCTTTGAGAGGACAGCTAAAGAAATTAATTCGTCATGATAAAGAGCTAGGCTTTTTTATATTAGTGTGTAGAATAGTGAGCCTATGCGCTTTGGTATTAAGCAAGGTTAGTTCAGGAATAGTGAAATAACGTGAATAGTTTGAGGTATATGTTCATCAATATCATAGTCACTTAAACTAGGCATTTTAGAAAGACTTGAAGTCATTTCTAAAAGTAGGAAGGAAAACAGAACAGTATCATATAACACTATTTACATTATTTACTTTGTAGCCATGTTTATCGGCCTTCTTCAGGTGGTTGAAATGTCGAACTGAACCTTTTATTTCGCTCACTAGAGTAGACTGTTCTGGTTCCACGTGCCATGTCTAATGGATATCAGTTATCACCTGTTAATTCCCCTCTCAAAGTTCTCACCGCCTTAACCAGGTATTGAACTCACACTCTTTGGGTCCTGTCACTGGATCTAACTAACGCCTTTTTCCACTGCGCCATGTGTCCTGAAGAAGGCCAGAGCGTACAACGGCCGAAACGTTGTGATAAAAATGGGGAGAAAGATGAGGACAATAGTCCGAATAATGTAAATAGTGTACATAATACCTCATCTCAGAAATATAGACAAATACTGAATATCATATACGTTTGAAAGATCTTCATTAGATAAATCATAAAAGGGAAAACAGAGTTGTAATATTTTAAAGACATTAGTTTAATATAAGTTACTTCGGAAAATTAATCCTGATAATACAGGACAAAAACTAAGTATAGAGAAGTTTAAAAGTTTTATAAACGTTGACAGAGCTCCGTGTAATGACAAACATACGCAGGTGTAGGCTTTATGAAAGGTTTATTCAACTGAGAATACAAGGTTCGCGTCTAGTGTCCTTTTATAGTCCCAGTAAACAGAAATACCTCTCTCAACGAGGATAGGGGAGACAATTCTTAATTCCGCACTTAAATAAGAAAAAGAAATAAAAAAATAATAAACAAATAAAAAAAAGAACCGAAAATTAGACAAAACATCAATAATTAAATCAATAAAAAGAAATAAAAATTAACCCACAAAACATCTAAATAACCAGTTACCAAAATTTTTTAACTCCATTTACATATCCTGCTTCTCTAGAAAAAAAAAGCATTTATTTTTATTTTTATGCAGTTCACTTTCTTTCGAAAATTTATTTTTATTACTTTTTCTTTTTATGTGCCATGTCCTTTCAGGATGTAGGCGATCATAGCTCTTTACTTCTCTTTATCCGTTGTAGTTCTCAACAAGTTGGGACTCTCTGCACCCCAGACCATGTTACGTCATCCACTTGCTTAAGCCCGCTAGGTATGTCGTGCGTTGTTTACCCTTGTCTTTCTTTCCCTCTATTCGACCTATGAGTATCAGATTCACCAGGCCCTCCTTCCTCATTACATGCCCCAGAAACTCTTCCTGATATTAAGTATAAGCCTCCCCCTTGTTTGCAAACTCTCTAAGATCTCATCGTTGCTCACACGCTCGGTCCATAATATCCTCAGCATCATTCTGTAGAACCACATCCCCATCGCCTCTTCTTGGGTAAGTCTTCGTATAAGGGGTATTCCTTCTCGAAAAAGCGTCTTCTTTAATTCAACGCTTCCCGTCTCTCCGTTCGTCGAACGAAACTTATAATAATGTTCCTGTTACTTCCCACCTCTTTCTCACCTACCCGATGACTATTCTCAATGTCAATTTGGTTGAAATAAAATTCATTGAAGACAGAGCATAATTTCTTTTTACAGTCTGAGTTTGGCGTTGCGTTTATATTTCCAAGTCGTAGATTTCTTGATCTTGAATGTCTTTTCGTTTCCAGATTATGGTTTTCATATTTGCCTACCATTTTTTTCCAGGGAGTATATTTTTTCTTATTGTGCTAGGCTTCTTTCATTTGCCTTGGCCAATTGCTCGTTTAATTAAAAAAAATTGGCGCCTTTTTCAATAATAATTTTTAGATCTGTGATTTTATAATATAACAGTAGTCGACAATGTATCCACGACATTTGACAACGTTTGCAGTTGCTTGTTCCTTTCTATACATGGATGCATTAGATAGTAGGCACACTGCACTTTCGTTGCCGTTAAGGGGTCAAAATGAATAGAATTATTTTGGTCAGCCATCTCAGCTAGTTTTTGTTGAAGTCAATAGTGAGTTTATATGCGAACTTTTTGATACTATAGTGTTGTAAAAATTTAAAATAAGGAGCATAAAAAATAAATAAGTAGAATAAAATAAATGCAGATTACTAAAAAATAAAATAAAAAAATACAAAAAATGAAGAAATATACATTTTACAAGAGATTATTGTATGCAAGGAGCACCCAAGAAGCCATCCAACTATTCAGGTTTTCATTTTCGTATCATTGCAAACGGTCAGAACCTTCAACGATTGGATTGAAAAAGAATGTGCAATCATGGCGATGATTACAACAGAAGGAACTGAAGTAACCACTCTGGAAATCAAGAGGACACCCAGAAAAAAAAGCAAAATTACGCGTACATGGGTAAATAAAGCAGACATTTTCAATCAGAGGGAAATGAAGGAAAAATCATCAAAGATTATATCAGAAGAATAAAACTGTCCTCAGAGACTTAAAGAATAAATAATACGGCAGTTCCCACTGTATGGCATTCTGGATCTTTCTTAAACTGGACAATAAAATAAAACAAACCACAAAGCAAGATAATAATGCTGCATACTCGAGAGACCATATCGATATAAAAAAAGCAGAAGGCCAATTAGGGTGAAGGAAGTCCAGATAGATAACGGAATAAAGAAAAATACTAAAAGCTTGTAATTACTACAGTAGGGAATAATCTATGGAAAATACTCAAGATAAATAAAAATTAAAAAAAAAATAGATAAACAACACTTTTTGTACACTTCTGAAGACAAATCGATGGCATGACAGATTAATCAACATGGACATGGCTACGTAGAGTGAAACAGAAAGAAGTAAACGGGGTCACTTTGAGTATAGTATCCCCACCTCCAAAAATGTCTTAAGAACCAAATGCTTGGATAGACAGAACATAAGAGAATAGCAAATATAGATGGTGTGGAAATAAAGACGAGACAATCAATCATATTATTATTTGAATGTAGTAAATTAGCCCAGAAAGAAGACAAGACTAGATATGAACGGATGGGGAAGGTGACCCACTGGGAATTGAATGTAGTTTTACCATACAGACCAATATTATATGTACAAAACAGAATATGTTATAGAGAATAAGACACAGAATATCTTCTGGGATTTTGAGATTCAAACGGATCACCCGATCCATATCAGAAGACCGGCTCCAAGTCGTAAGGAAGAAGAAAAAATGCTCGATCCTGGATTACACCATATTAGAAAGCCAGATCTGAAAGAAAGTGAAAAAATAGATAAACATCTCGATTTTGCCAGAGAGTTGAGGAACTTGTGGAACATGAAGGAGAAAGTCGAGCCAGTCATAATCGGAGAACTAGAAACAATCTGGAAGAATCCACAAACGTCTAGAAAAACTGTAAATCAGATGAATAACTGAGATCATCTAAACTATAAAAACTGTGCTAAAACCGGCTACAATACTGAGGAGAGTCCTGGAATAATAAGGAAAGTTTATGTCACTTTCACTTTAATGAAAAACAACGTTACTAATGTTATGAAAAATTGAAGATAATAATAAGTGACTAAGGTTCAAGAAACTTGAGGGGACTTGTTGTCACTTGATCTTTTGCACTATGCAGCAGACTTCTGATGTAAAATGCAGTCTTCTGAATAATAATAATATGATCTGGATACTAATCGCACATGACGGTTATAAAATCAAGCAGGGATAAATTAAGAGAAAATTAAGAAAGGAATCCCATTTAGGAAGAAAAATACTTAAAGCTAAAGCACATGATCAGTAGAAAATAAAAAAAACGTTCATTCCTCGTCTGGATTAAAGAAGAACGCTGACTAATGGATTAACAGATTAGGGAATTTATGAAGAAACATAAAGTTCTGCACTCATCAAAATCGAAGTAGGGTGTCAAAATAGGCCAAATGGATTGAGATAGATATATACAAAAATGGGTAAAGTTTAATTCACCTTCATGTTCCATAACTTCCTCTACTATCTCACAAAATCGAGATATCTTTTCACCTCCTTTCAGATATGTTCTTCTAGTATGGTGTAATCCAGGATCTAGCATTTTTTTCTTCTTCCTTACGTCTTGGAGCCGGTTTTCTGGTATGGATCGGGTGATTTGTTTGAAACACAAAATTCCAGAAGTCTCATTATCTATCCAGACAACAAAAAAAAAAAAAAAAAAAAAAGATGCTATGTCAAAAGAGCCATTTTCGCTTGATACCGCTATATTATTTCTCGAGAAGTGACAGCAATAACTATTTAATGATAACATTAACAATTCAGTGATAACAATGTCTATTCAGTTCTTTACAAGATTATAAAACAAAGATATGATAACACTGATAATATTTTTTTTTACCAGAGTACAGAATTACATGTGTGAATATTATAAAAATACTCAGAAAATATAATTTCAGATTTAAAAGATCATAAAAATAAATACAGTTTTATATTTTATAGTTTTATGATTGGGGTGTTTGCTGTGTATCGTCAGTGATAGTACCATTGGAGAGTAGCGGTCGACCCTGCTTTACCCAGGTGAATTGGGATGCGGAACTATACTGGTCCACGACCTACATCCATCTCACAAACATGGCTTCAATAAATCGCATGGGCATTGCGTCGGCCACACCCCGGTCAACGGAATCGACCTGCCGGCTAAACTGCGTGAGGGTAATCAGAAGGTTTTCTCGACCCAAACAGTGAAGGGGGACACATCTCCCCAAACCACCTGTGGCAAGCAGCCATCGGCCAGTCGCAAGCATGAGTATAGTAGCTGCGCCTCAGTGGTTAACGTCTTTACCAGTGGGAGTAGGAACTTCTGAGGAGAGGGACCGGGTAACCTCGACATCCCCGGTGCAAAAGGAACCGGTAAGCCATTGCCCTATTTTGCTTTGAATCTCCCCATGAATTACAATTACAAAAAAAAAAAATAATAAAATAGAGGGAGTGGTGACTACAGCGACGCAAAGATCGCTAACAGAATACATCAATGAATGATGGTTTTATAAAAATTCAAAAAATAGCTTTGTAAAAAAAAAATAATAATAATAACAAGAGAGTATACAGCAGTGGTTCCTAAAATTTGGGGCGTTGCCGCTCCTTTGCGTACCAAATCACAACCCTGATACCACTCCCAAATGTATTGGATTTTCTTGCTAGTATTGCATATTAAATGAGTATTTCCTATGATAATTGTTATATAAATGGGATACTCTCTAAATGGAAGGCAAGATACTCTCCCAGTTCAATATGTGTGTGTGATGTATGTCATAGTTCAGATGTGCCTCTGCCACCATCTGCCTGCCTACTTTTTTTTCTTACCACCCTATGGATCTTTTCAATTCTTCCCTGGGGCTGGGTAACCAAAATAATATAAAAATGCGCGATATTGTAAGACAAAAACCTAAAAACGACAGAGGATTAGGTTTGATAATAAACTATATCAAACTGTATATTTACAAAAACACACAAACACACGCACACAAAAGGAAATTCCCGCCCTTATGGTGAAAGAGATGAAAGAATATAATCGTTGAATGTATCAAAATGGTCCTAAAGAATGCAGGATAGGGTGGCAGCAGCTATATACCGGGAACTGCGCAAATGGCTTAGGTTCAACTCTATAAATGAACAGTATCAGTAAAAACTAGAGATAATGTTGGAAAATAATATATCAGGTCCTTGATTTTGGAAGCCGAGAAAGGTATGAAATAGGAAGGTGAGTGTCATGTGATTAATAGTAGGCGTACGATTACGGAAAAAAAAACAGAAATCAGTAGCAGATGAGAATGGGTTGAGAATGTACAAAAGAAGAGTTTTTTTGGTTTTTTTTTTTTAGATTTGTTATCTTATACTGAAGATGATGCTGGACATTTGAGAAGACTTTCTGGAGCAATGACAACCAGACATCTAGAGGGGACGTAATAATAATAATAATAATAATAATAATAACGAAACTTTTGACTATATTATCTCACGATGTCCAGAATAAGCAAAAAATGAATATGCCGACAGATATAAGAAGGTAGCGACATATGTGCACTGGAATATATTCAAGAAGCCCAAAATCGAAACCACTGAGAGATGACATAAACTCCAACCAGATACAGTTACCCAAAATTACGATGTAACTATCCTCTGGGTGATGCCAATTCAAACTGACAAAGAAATAAAATCCAACAGACCTGATATTATCATAAAAGACAAGAAATTCAGGAAATTTTTTTTTTTTTTTTTTTTTTTTTTTAAGCATTTCACCCCAAGCAAGGCGGGGAGCCACTAGGACGCAAGGGGTTACAGAAAATAGGAAGATCAGATAGGAGTGATAGAAGAAAAGGATGAGGGTAGTAGATAGATTAAGGCAACTGGAGATGTCGATTGACATTACACTTGAATAGCTGGAGATTATAACTCTCAGGGAAACAGGAGAAGGGAAGAGAGTTCCACAGGCGAGAGGTGCGAGACATGAAGCTATTAGAGTAGAAGAGACGGCTACATTTATGAGTTTCGACAGTGAAGGGGTGAGAGCAGGATGCCAGCCTCGTAGGGCGCTTGAACTCATGAAGTTTGGGGACCAGCGAATGCAGTTCCTCGGAGCAATTTCCATGAAAGTATTTGTAGAACAGACAGAGGGAGGCGACGGTGCGTCTGTGAGAAAGTGACTGTAGACGAGACGCCAGGGTAGGGCCAACCATATTACATATCCGCCTCTGGAGCCTATCAAGAACCCCGAGGCAAACAGAAGGGCGCCAGACCATATATGGCAGCAGTACTCCATGCAAGGGCGAATTGTGGTTTGTATATCTGGAGGATCGACTCAGGGAGAAAAACTTCCTAGCACGGCTCAGGCCAACTTTCCTCGCAGTGGACGAGGCAATTGACTCGATGTATTTATTCCATCTCAGGTCAGCAGTCAACGTGAGACCGAGAAGCCGCAGAGAGTTGCTCCGGGAAGTTGAGCGTCAGACATTATAATGGAGGGAAGGAAGGCTCTCTGTGGTGATTAATAGAGAGCAGTTTAGTCTTCGAAGCGTTGAAATTGACCAGCCAAATCATGCCCCAGTTCACAATCGATTGGAGGTCCTTTTCGAGGCGCACGGCAAGGTGAGTTTTGTCAGCGAGACTGGATTTGTTTTGAGGCAGGAATAAATTGTGGTGTCATCCGCGTAGATGCCGACTTGAGAAGTTACGGCGTCAGGAAGGTCATTTATATAGATAAGGAATAGAGTGGGGCCTAGGATGGAGCCTTGAGGAACTCCTGCGTTCGTGGGGTAGGAACTGGAGGAGAATCCGTTGTGAACGACCTTCAATTCACGGTTTGACAGGAATGATTGTATTACGTTATATAATTGACCCGTAATGCCATAACCCTGGATCTTGCGGAGAAGGCCGGCGTGCCAAACCCTATCAAATGCTTTGGAGATATCTAGTGCCACGGCTCGGGCTTCCCCGTTATTTTGGAGAGTTCGGTAGACTGTTTCCGTGATGGCTGTGAGCACATCGGCTGTAGATCTGGCAAAGCGGAAACCATATTGCTTGTCTGAGCAGATTATGGGATGTGAGGTGGTTAACCACCCCGGTATTGATTAGAGCTTCGAAGATTTTGCCGAAGAGGAAGGAGACTGATAGGACGGTAGTTGGAAGGGTCAGAGGGTCGCCGGAGTTCTTGAAGACAGGAACGATCGAAGAGGACTTCCAGCAGTCAGGAAAACAAGATTCCTTGAGGCAGTAGTTGTATAGTTTCGAAAGGGCGGGCGCCAGTTCAGGCGCGCATTTCTTTAAGACAATGGCTGGTATCCCATCTCCACCACTCGCCTTGTTGAGATCTAAATTGGAGATAACGCCCAGTACCAAGGTTGGGGTTATGTTTAACCCACTCAATATGGCCTCAGTTCTAAGAGGAAAGTCGGGTATGGGTACGCCAGAAGAGTCGAGCGTCGAGTTGGATGAAAATTTCCGAGCAAAGCATTCAGCCTTGTCAGTAGAGGAGGTCAAGACTTCGAACTGGTTGAATAGAGGAGGTATAGAGGGTTTGCACTTATTCAATACACTCTTGCAGAGACGCCAATAATCTTTGGAGCCAAATTTGCGAGATGCAATACGTTCCTTCATTCGAGCCGCAAATAGTGACTTAGCATCATTTAGGACACGCTTACAATCGTTACGGGCGGCGGCAAAGAGACGTCTATTGCAGTCAGACATGTCGCTACGGTATAGGTAGAAGTAGTGGTTCCTGTGGGCGATGGCGGCTGAGCAAGCAGCCGAAAACCAGGGGCAGGAGCGCGACTTAACCCTATATTTCCTTGATGGGATGAAAGCGTCGATTCCAGCTTTAACCCAGGAAGAGACCTCAGAAGCACATTCTTGGACGGGGAGCTTAAAGACTCCATCCCAGGGGACATCGCGGAGGAAATCACGGAACGCGTCCCAGTCAGCTCGTTGATAATAGAACGAAGTTCTAGTGGTAGGAGGTTCTTTATGGGGGAGGAGTTAAAGGAGATGTTAACAGATACTACTGCATGGTCAGAGTTACCAAGTGGGCATAGTTGCGAGGCGCTGCAGGATTCGGGGATGGAGGTAAAGCACAGGTCGAGTAGAGAGGCTTTACTTACCCGGTTGAGGGCAAAACGACTGGGGAAGTTAACTATCTGTGTGAGGGAATGGGAGATTGAAAAATTAAGCGTTTGAATGCCTGCATGGTCAGTAGTAGCATTCTTAAGCCACAGAGTGTGATGGGCGTTAAAGTCTCCAAACACAAAAATGTGAGCAAACGGGTGGAGGGAGAGAGCCTTGTCTATGTTGTCTGAAATGCTATCAAGTATCTCACAGTCTTGAGAGGATGGAGAGCGGTAAAGGAAGAAGAGATAGCTTACCGCATTGAGGAGAGAGAGACGGAGACACATGTATGACTGGTCAGGCGTTTCAAGAGAGGACTCTCTGGCCAGGGGAGATGTTCCTTGACGTAGACACCAAGACCGTGCATGTGGGTTAGAGAGTCTTTTCTGAGGAGAGGAAGATAGCCGGGGATCGAGAGATCAGAAGAGGGATAGATGAGACAA
Source organism: Acanthosepion pharaonis (assembly GCA_903632075.3). Taxonomy (NCBI): domain Eukaryota; kingdom Metazoa; phylum Mollusca; class Cephalopoda; order Sepiida; family Sepiidae; genus Acanthosepion; species Acanthosepion pharaonis. The sequence goes on along the minus strand of CAHIKZ030004573.1, from coordinate 1,401,377 downwards.
GGTTTGTCTCGCAGAGCCAGTACATCCGGGCCGTTTGCAGTGAGGAAAGATTCCAGACTGTAGAAGTTTGTTCTAATGCCCCGGATGTTGGAGAATGAAATGTTGAGGGTTTAGGTGGTTTCTGAGATGCTGGTTTAGGGTAAATCTTTCGGTTTTTGTAACTCATGTTGGATTTATTTGCAAAGATGAGAAGGCCTGAGGTAAGAGAAAACAGACAGTTTCGACCGTGACGCGGGCAGAGAGGAGTTGGCAAAATCCGCATCATTATGTGGCCTCAGGGCTGCCCACCGGAGGTGACTGCAGGGACACCTTTCCACGCGCGACATGGCACTACAAACACCCCGGTATTATACAACTGTTGATCAGAGCAGCCGCTCAAGACGCTACGCAAGAGTTAGGGCTCCTAACTACCAGTCGGAAACAGCAACCAGAGAACTGTCAGCCGTGTACCCTCAGAATGAAGAGATGTTGCCACAGACTGCACGCATCACAGGAGAAACAGACCTGCACTAATACAGAGGCCGGAGAGAGAAGACAGTACCGGGAACCCCATCCTAGACAAGAAACAAGGTGTAAGCCTCTACTCATGTCCAATAGAAGGGGAGGAGTTGACCGGGCGGTAGAAGGACTACCTACTCCTATTACAGATAACACAAAAAGGACGACACAAAAACAGAGGGAAGGATTGGAGGGGAGATAACAGGTAAGGAGTCCTGGTTCACAAATGGCTATACTTTATCACATTAAGTTTTAACTTAGTATAAGTCCCATTGTCTATTCTAAAAAGAAATTGAAAATACGGTTACCCGGATTTATTATCACATCAGTAGAAGATATTCAATTTTCCATTTTCTAGTTTTTTACTTTGTTAACATTTCGGATCAGGATTCCTTACTAAATTATCAAATAAGTAGCATCACTGGGGCAAAATGCCTTTCGGTAGGGAGGGAGGGAGGGAGGGGGAGGGAAAATTAAAAAATTTTAAAAAACGGAAAAAAAACGAAAAAAAAAAAAAAAAAAAAATGAAAAATGTAAATGCAGTCAGCTAGAGCGAAACGATACTCACATGGGCCAACAAGTGGGTAACTGCCTACATCGTCATGATGATGGTGACTGAATATACGGCTTTACCTTGTGTCCAAGCGTCGACCTGGTGGGTGGGGGATGAATCATCGGCCAATCCTCGGCCCCCAACAAGTACTGGGCTAGGGAGATATGCTTTCAATAAGATTTCAAAAGAGGAGATAGAATGGCGAAAAAACAATTCCACTTTCAGACAATGTATGCTTATTGACATAACAGTGCCATCTGAAAGAAACAACTCCATGAAAGTTATCGACAAATTGTCCAAACACAAGGACTTGGAGATCGAGATTAACTGGATGTCGGGAATGAAAACCGAGACTGCAGCAATAGTAAACGGAGCAGTGGGCCTCGTGATAAAAGGAATGACCAATTTTACTAAGATTGTCCCAGGTAACATCAACATACAAGTTGTCCAGAATATCGCCCTACTAGGAACATCCCATATACTAAGAAAAATGCTATCAATTAAATGACAATTCACCTGTAGAGCCTAAGGACCATAGTTTGGATCCGGCTATACAGGATACAAAGTCGGAAACATAAGATACACAAATGATTATAATACTAATACTAATACTACTACTAATAATAATGAGAAAAGTGATATGAATTTGAAATTTTCTGTCATTTGATCCTCAACCCTAACTACCTGATATTTAGCATAAAGAAACAAATATAAATAAATACTACTATTCCTACTACTACTACTAATAATAATAATCGGGTGTCAAAATTATCTTAGTTTAAAAGATGAAGCAGACAAGACAACTTGGGAGTCACATTTAGATCATTCTCCATCACATATCATCTAAACAGACTGCGTTGTGTTGCATATCTATAAATTCTCTCGTACAAGGGGATCTTCGGTGACGGCTACAATTCCATAATAATGTTGCATTCTTCCTTCGCTTGCTGGGTGAGGAGGGATCCTGGTCTCGGCACCAAAACGAAGATGTAGTATATTACTACTGGGCTCAAATACATATAAAAATATATAAATATTTTTATTGTTCGAGTTGAGGCGAATGGGTAGACTAGAGGAGAATCACAGAAGTTAGTATTGCGCACACAGGATTTGACGGAAGCAAATCTTCGGTGAATACCTTGCCACTCTCTCTGTCCAGATCAAGAATCGAACCGGTTTTATAAAATTTGTACACCCACCTAACTTTACGTGACTACGCCTTCTTACGGTATGTCACCTACGCAACTTTGTGTTGACACGCCTTTTCCGGCATGCGCCCACGCAACTTCGCAAGCACGCACGCTCAAGACACCTGTGCGCTCTGTTTATTCTAAGGTCAGTTCATCTGTGCATCCTATTTATTTTAGCCACCGGATGTATTTCCTGTTTATGCTATCACCAGTTTAGATTTCTGCTCACACACTGATGCAGGGGAAGTAAGACCAAACTTCTTTCCTCAGCCGATATACAACACCTGAACGTACTTCAAACTTTGTTCGTCCTCTAAGCTGCTTTTATCAAAACCTGTCACCATATCGCAGACATGTGCCTGCGATGAATGTACCTGGTGTAACCATATCATATTGGTTATTAGGATGGGTATATTGTGCTTCGCGTATTTGTAACCTGGAGACACTTTCTGGGTCTGCTGCTGTATAATTTTCTGTGTGCTTTGTCATCTCAGGACGAGGGTGATCATGGCACTTCACAACTACTTGTCTTTAGTGACCCTTAGCAATGTATGCTTTATTTTTACTATCCTTTCCACTTACACAAACTTATTAGCTAGATTACTCTTTGTATTCAATAGTTCACGTCGATCACACTAGATTATGTGCTCTTTCTTCCAGAAACTGTAAATAAGATCTGCTCAGGTTATTTTCAGCATAAACCAAACGTGAGTTCTGTGAGTTGGTATTTGTTGTGGTAAACCCTACTACAACGGAATGAAATCTTCCTCCTCTCATAAATACTAACTGCGATAGTCGTTGAGCAGTCGTTGGGCAGCCGAGACGCAGTGTTAACCTATCGTTCGAACGGACACTTCTATCTGCTTGTTACTAACACTCTTACATTGTATATATCCGTTATTTCAATACACTTGTTCAACCTACCTTTGTCTTCCGTGTCTTTCTTTTCTGGCCCCTAAACAGGCCACAACAGTATTTCAGTTAAGTTGGTAATAGGGATTTGCTATATTTTTGCTATATTATATTTGCTATATTATATTTAGATTTGCTATATTATATTTGCTATATAGTCTATATTTCTGAGATGATGCATTGTAATTATTTACATTATTTACACTGTTCGGGCTGTTAGCTTCATCTTTTTTGTCATATTTACAACGTTTTTGTACGCTCTGACTGAACTTTCGAACTGAACCCCTTATTTCGTTCACTGTGTGTGGGTGTGTGTGTGTGCGCACGCGCGTGTGTCCGTATCTATTTTTATATATCTAAGATTCTATCTATCTTCGCATTAGATTATCTATCTATCTATCTATCTATCTATCTATCTATCTATCTATCTATCTATCTAGACTTGTTCAAGTTCCACGTGCTATGGCTACTCCGGATGTCTCAGTATCAGTTATCTTCCTTTAACTCAACTGTCCAAGTTTTTGCCCACCTCAGCTGTGGCCAGATATTGAACTCACAACTCTTTGGGTCAAGTCACTGGATTCAACCAACGCTTTTATCTATTGAGCCATGTATCCCCGAGAAAACGTGATGAATATGGAAACACTGATGAGATAACAGTCCGAACAATGTAAATAGTATAAATAATATTTCATTTTTCATTAGCCCTTTTCTGATTCTAAGAATAATTGTCTTTTATTTTATTGCCATATTCCTAAAATCATCCTAGTTGCTCACTCGCACCATCCATAACATTCTCAGAATCCACCTTTAGAACCGCATCTCTTCTGTCTCAAGCCTCATTCTATCACATCACAGAAATAATAACGATAATAATTCAGAAAATAATAATCATTTGTACTTCAAAGTTATTCTAAGAAAGGACATCATCCCAATGGTAAAGAATTTGGAAAAACCGCTGTTTCTATATGTATTTATCTTTTTTGTTTTAAATCCTTAAATAACATTTTCGCATATTTAACAAACGACCCACGAAGTCGCAGATGCAAAGTGATTCATTATTTTCATTCAACAATGTATAAATCATTTTATTATTTGATGGTCGGAAATGAAATTTAGTTCGCGGCCTTTTCCCGGTTGATGGATAATTTAATAGAAAATTTTAAAAGTTAATCATCAGTGCAGCCTACATTTATAGTTTTGATAAAAGTAATCGATTATTTATTGGAAATCTAAAGCAAAGAGTTCTCTTTTTTTTGTGGCAGGAGAGGGGTGACGTTCGTGTCCGCCTGTTCGATACTGTTAGTGATTTTGTTTCTCTTTTGATCTGTGCTAATGGATTCTTGATTTAGGTTCGCAGATAATCTGTTTAACAAAATGAAAAATAAAACGCAGCATCGTATTTTTTTTTTGTATTTCACATAAAAGACGAACTTCAATGTGAACGAAATAACAAATATTCAGAAAAGATTGAACACAAAAATCAAATTATTTTGGCGATAAACATAACAATAACTGAAATTATCTATCTCAGTCGGTTTATATGTATCCATCACGGCCATTATTTCACATCCTCTCTCAATATATATATATATATATATATATATATATATATATATATATATATATATATATATAATTGTGTGTGTGTCCGTATCTATTTTTATATATCTAAGTTTCTCTATCTTTTAGCATTAGATTATATTCTGCTTTTGCATATATTCACATTATTTACATCATATCTATGTATCTATTTTTCCGATCTATCTATCTATCTATCTATCTATCTATCTATCTATCTATCTATCTATCTATCTTTGTTTTTGTATATCTATCTATGTATCTATCTATATCTGTTTCTGTCTGTTTATCTATCTATCTATCTATCTATCTATCTATCTATCTATCTATGTTTTTATATCACTATGTATGTATGTATGTATGTATGTATGTATGTATCTATCTATCTATCTATCTGTTATGGTGTAGAACCATAGAAAGATAACACGGACTTGGATATAAGGTTAATTAGTATATTCTCGGAAACGTAGTACTAAGGTAAATGTGAACTGGAGAGTATTTTCTCTTACTGGTGTCCTGACTCAGTGACTCTCACTCGGTCTTTCTCTACTCAGAGTTGGGAGACATATTATATAGGTGTGGTAGAGTCCATTTGTAGGTAAGGTCCCCACAACACTATCTATCTATCTATCTATCTATCTCTGTTTTTATATATCCTTCTATGTATCTATATATATCTGTTTCTATCTATCTATCTATCTATCTATGTTCTTATATATATACCTATCTTTCCGGGCCTGTTGTTATCTATTTATCTGAGTGAGTGAGTACGTGTTTATGTTCCCGAAATCATCAAACCTTACTTGATTATCTATAGAATAATTTATGTTTATGTGTAATTACGCAGTTATTAACAAATGTTTAAGACCAATTAGCTGCAACAAGGTTATTTTCGTTTTATGGCATTACATATAAGATTGCATGATATCATTGGTTTTCGTTATTGTATCAGCTATTATTCACACAGGGTCTATGCCAAAAACGATAGTATTTGTGTAGTTATTTAAGATCAGAATATGGATAGAAACATTCATTTTCACCTACGCGTAGGGCCCAATTCATGATTCTGCGCAATGAAAGCTATTCTGAATAGAAAATTAGTACAAAAGTAGGTTGTAACAAAACAGTTGTGTACACAGATTTCGTGAATTCAGGAACATTTAGCTACAACGACACGTCTATAGAAAACCTATGCTAGAGATGATATCTTTATGAAGCAGATTGCTACAATAACCCCCAGCAAGTTCTTATCAATAGATACATGCTGCTGATCTGGTACAAAATATTAAAAATGCCTTGGATTGATCCGATCACTCATTAATTATTTGTTACTGTGTTGTATTTAACCTTTAAAAAGTAAAATAACAAAATTGCCTGAAACATTTATTATTGACTATATATATTTCTAATAATTAACTGATTTATTTTTAATCCGATAATTTTATTATTTCAAGGGTTATTATAGTACATTTAAATTAGACGCCCCGTTTATGCATTAAACAGTCTCTACTACGTTTATCGATCTGCGCCTTCAATAAACCTTCGTGAAGATATATATATATATATATATATATATATATATATATATATATTAATATATTAAGATATATTATATATATATATATATATATATATATTTTTATGATCAATCCTTCATTTATGCATGTTTCATTAAAACGACAGACAAGGTACTACGGTTAAGCTTTTTATTTAATTTTTCTTGTGTTTGCACAATAGTCTTCTTTTTTGGGAGACAAAGTGTGTAGAAACAGTCCAAATGTTTTATAGTTCCGAGCGCTTTTGGCTAAACTTTTAACCATCATTGAGGATGATTTTTCAATTTAATTGAATGTGTGCGTTATGTTTATGCTTTTAGTGTGTTATAGAGGGGTTTTATTTTCTGAACACGTTTAGCACATTGTACCCTATTTCGTAGTTAATATTGTTAAGAGTTGGCTTTTTCTTTTTTATTATTAGGGCTTCCATTAGTTTTTAATCTTTTTTACAAATGGGTGTGGTTATTATGTTTTTGTTTTCTGCTAGTATGTTTCGAATGGAGGCTGGTAGGTTTGTTTGTGTATTTAAATCGGTTCTAATGGAGCTCAAGTCGGATAGATGTAACGTAAGGCGCCTGGATAAGCATGTAGTTGTGTGACCGATGTAATTATTTGTGAGTTCGGTTTGATCAGGAACGCAGTACCTTAAGGGGCATTTGAACTCATAGATAATGTTTGTTCGTTGTAATTTTGATTTAGCTGGTGTGTTGTTGTATTTGAGGATAAGGTTAGCTGTCTTAAATTTTTTATAGTAGATAATTTGATTTTTTTTTTATTCAGGTCGATTGGGATAGTGCATGACATTATAATATTTCTAAGTGAAGTTTCGACTTGTTTGTAGTTAATGTGCATTTGGTTTTTGTAGAAAATATTTATGTAATTTTTGACTGTATGTTCACTATCGTTATTTAATTTGGGGAGAATTTTGTGGTCTATAAGGTGGCTTCAGATCTATAGAACATTTGATCATTTGGACACTGTGTCCAAAAAAGAAAGCTCTTGTGTGAACACAAGAAAAATTTCATAAAAAGCTTAACCGTAGTACCTTGGCTGTCATTTCCGATGAAACATGTGTGTGTGTGTGTGTGTGTGTGTGTGTGTGTGTGTGTGTGTGTGTGTGTGTGTGCGTATTAACCATTTTGTGGATTAGTTTTTATATTTTATATTACTATTTTTAATTTTGTCGACTGCACAGTATAATTGGGTCAGTGGAGCATCATCTGTGAGAAAAAGAGCACCATAACGCAATTCACCCCGCCAGAGATTTGGAAACAGTAGGCTATGCTTCTTGGCATTCGCACCGGAAGCTCAGATATGAACATTACTCATTTTTGGTGTCAGTCCGAGAATAGTCCAGAGGATTCAAAAAGAGTTGGATGAATCAAACTGTGATTACGAAGGTACGGCATCTCGGAAAACTCATTTGATAATGGCTAAAAGTATAGCCGAAAGCACTCGGAAATGCACAATATTTGGACAGTTTTTATACACTTTATGTCCAGAAAAGAAAACACTTGTATGAACAGAGATTTTATATCTTTAGGCACTCATTTTCTGAGACTAAACTAAAACATCCGAAAACTCTATCAAAGAAATTTTAGGAATTGAAGAAGAAAGGTTTGAGCCTACAAATAATTAGGAAGATTATAGTTTCCGCACGTACTCCTAATAATCTTAGAGATAGGTGTGACTTATATTTAGAAGAAAAAAATTAGAATAATAAAATAAAATAATCAAAGCCAACTGTTGAATCAGAGGAATGAATTAGTATTGAAATGTTGACATAAAAACAAATTCAAATTTCGATAATATAGGTTTAACTTAATTAGCTACTATATTTCTATAATATTCACTCCCCTCTAACTCTTCAAATGTTGAATGTATAACGACTTCAAATTTCTATATTTCCCCTGTATAAACTCTTTACCTATATTAATTATAATTTATAAACTTCCCCTACTCTAATATCTCACCAACTCACTTTCCATTAATCGCTTACGTCCTTTTATCTATATATTTTAAAGTTATTTTAAAAACACCTTTGATTCCTCTTTTAATATTAAATTAATATTTTATTCTTCATATAATCCCAAAATGATGTCATGATGGTAATATTCCTGTTTAAATTTTATAAAACTTCTTCCCTTTAAGATAAATAACTTCCAGCCCCTGACCCTTGTCTCGTGCCTTTCGTCTGACTGAAACATTGAAATGCATAAATTCTATATTAGGTTTTCGACTACATTTCTTTTTTTTTTTTCGTTTTCACAGTTAAATTTCTATTTCTTACACGAACTCAATTCACACCGGACTTGAAAAGACAGACGACCGATATATTCGTCTGCCGAAATAGATTATTCTGCATATGAGGTGATTTGGTATTTTATTGTTTATTAATATATATATATATATATATATATATATATATATATATATATATATATATATATATATATATAATGGACTTATTTTATTTATTTGTTTAAACGTTATTTTTAATGGATACTCATATTTGAGAAGATGCTCTGTTTTTATTTATTTATTAAACAGTATATTTATTTATTTGCATCTACCGGCCTAATGCTCAAAAATAAATAAATAAAAATGTCGGATTTAATCCTTTTCTAAAAAAACTGTCTTTATTGACGTTACGATACGAAACAGAGCAGATCTTCATATTTCCAGAATTAGGAAGATATGTATTCAAAAGCACTATTCGGGCGTTGTTTCATCTGGAAAGCCTACATGACCGAGTGGTTTAAGGACGCAGGTTAAAATCTTGCCAGTGGCCGCATATTTTTCTAACATGATTTCTGGAAAATTCATGCCGCTAGGTATATATATATATATATATATATATATATATATATATATATATATATATATATATATATATATATATATATATATATATATAATATATATATATATATATATCGCATAATATATATATATATATATATATCATAATATATATATTGCATAATATATATATATATATATATATCGTATAATATATATATATATATATATATATATATATATATATATATATAAATTCATGAATCATTCATACAATAAAACAAATAGAGAGGTTAATGATTTAAATGACGAGAATACATCTTCGCAAAACAATATCAAAAAGATACACCAACCCCGAACCTGTATATGAATGATATGATCCCTGTTTATAAATTTCAGTTGCATACGGTCTTTTTAATTTTTTACAAGCTTTCGTCTGTTCCTACAGACATCCTCAGGTATGAAAATAGATTTGTTCTTGCTTTTACTTCTCGGTAATAAGAGGATAACGAAAATAGAGATGTAATCCGAAAAAATGCTATGCTAAAATTAAAAAGACCTTATGCAACTGGAATTTATAAACAGGGATCATATCATTCCTATACAGGTTCGGGGTTGGTGTATCTTATTTATATTGTTTGCGAAGATGTATTCTCGTCATTTAAATCATTAACCTTTATATTTGTTTTATTGTATGAATGATTCATGAATTTATAAATTATAATTCTACCTTTATTGAAATATATATATATATATATATATATATATATATATATATTTGTGCGTGTGTATGTGTGTAGTATAAGTGGATACATAATATATATGTATGTATATATATAATATCTTTAATACATATATGGTAATATATATATATTATAGTGGATAATTAATGTATATATATATATATATATATATATATATATATATATATATATATATGTATATTCTAGTGGATACATCGTAATATAAATATCTATTGTAATGGATACATATACATACATACATGTATATATATATATATATATATTTATTAAAAGACATTTTTATGTTTAACGTTGTTGTTTATAGATACAAGTATTTAAGCAAATGCTCTGTTTATGATAAACAGTATTAAATAACATTTACCGGCCTGAATGTACGAAAATTTTCATAGAAAATATTCGTTCTTTGACAGGATTCGAACCTGCATCCTATACGGAACTGACGTGCCTTAACCGTCTCGGCCACAAAGAACCTTTAATACTGTTTATCATAAACAGAGCATTTGCTTAAATACTTGTATCTATAAATAACAACGTTAAACATAAAAATGTCTTTAATAAATAAATTGTCGGACCTTGTCCATTTCTTAATATATATATATATATATATATATATATATATATATATATATATATATATATATATATATATATATATATATATATATATATATATATAAGATTAAATTATTAGAATGTTTTAAATGATAATAATAATTTACTGATACAAGTCTTACCAATGGTGTAGAAGAAGTGGCTTTATAACTTTGACAGTATTATTTGCTCGTATGTAAACACAACCAACCAAACTGAAATTGGAACTTTGCTCTCGGATTTCTAATTCTGAACGTTATCCATTACACCACCCGCACATCCAAGTTTGCAGCACTTCGTATTCCCAAGCTGTTACACATCTTGGTAGTAACCAGACTTTGCTTATCTTAACTTCGGTGATCATACGGTAACCGGTGTTTCAACGTGATATGGCCTTAAGCTTAACCACCATTGGTAACCCTGTGCTTGTGACCTTGTGCTCAAACTAAGTCACGTTCAGTAAATAGCAATTTAACCCTGGAAATAAAGAAGGTTCAAAATTACTTTATTCCGCTGACTGAGAACATTCCGAGGTGGGATTATTACAGTAAATCGCCTAAAATCCAATATTCGTTTGAGGCAGGTAATTATACTAAGCAAAAGAAAATAATGTAAGTTATTTCAACTGTGCAAAATATTTCGCTTGGATAAGCTTATGTCTGAATTTTAGCCACAGCTCAAATCAGAATTATATCGTTGAAGAGAAGAGTCAGAATGGAAATAGTAATATGCGATTATTGTGGGCGAAAGTTGAACTTTTGCCAGCCGAGTTTATACATCCAGAATGGCAGAGCTGAAGCCAGACCTCCTGCACGCGACTGTCGAAAGCTTACGCGAAGGGAAAATGGGAGCCATAAAACTGGATGAGAACGCCAACTGCAGTCTTAAGATTTATAAAGAATATTATGATATACTTAAAACTCATTCTGAATATGTCGGTGAAACTTGACTTAAATATTTTGAATGAAGTTTTAGTCATTCCAGTTTTGAGTAAACTTTTCTTCTACTTTTAGCAAATATTTTAGTTGGAGGTGTATAAAATTTCTATAAGCAGAAATAATAAATTTGAAAAAAAAAACTTTTCATATTACAGTGTAACCCGGATATAAGAGAGTTGTCGGGACCGGAGAAGAAGTCTCTTATATCCGGGTTTTTCTTATATCCGGGTTTGGTCTATTTTGTTTAGGTAAGTATGGGAACACTTTGGGACCAGAGAAAATCTCTCTTATATCCGGGTTTCTCTTATATCCGGGTTACACTGTACTATAGCTTAAGCACTAAACGTCACGAATCTGGAGGGATTAATCTATGATAAAATATAACTTTGTTGCGTAATATATACCGCAAGCCACGTAAAGGCCACCCTAATAAGGAATTGAGTATCTAGTCATTTGTACAGCCTGAAGATCGTGAGGCAGTCGCGTAACTATCTAGGTGTCCACAAGAAACTTGAAATTGCGGAAAGACTCTAATAATTGAGTATCATTTCTCTTATATCACATATAAACTTTTGTGAGATCTGTATGGTCCTTTAGGACATTATAGGACTAAATTTCCTACTTTTGTACAACAACACATACTCACGAACAAGGGATACTGGGAATTTTCCTTATTGCTAAATAGCCCTCCCCATATTCATATCTATCTATCTATCTATCTATCTATATATCTATCTATCTATCTATCTATGATAAGATATAATTTTAAGGTATGCTATATTTATGGGTTAAAGTGCTCAATATCAGGAATAGAGTGTACGTAAATATAAAAGTAGACATTGAAATCAACGCCCAGAGGCGACAGTCTGTTTCATTATTAGCATAAAACAGACTGTTGCCGCTGGGTATTGGTTTAAAATTCCCTTCCTCTTATATATATATATATATATATATATATATATATATATATTAGTTAAACCTGAATTTTTTGACAGATATATATATCTGTCAAAAATTCAGGTTTAACTAAAATATATATATATACAGAGAGAGAGAGAGAGAGAGAGAGAGAGAGAGAGAGAGAGAGAGGTTTTTAGTTCTTGTGAGAATGCCAATCCTCTATGGCCATGTACGGCTTTGAATGGGATTTCTTATGGCTAGAGATCATAATTTTCCCTGCTATTCAATTCATGACAAGAGATATGGATTTATTTATTCGTTTCCCTTGGTTTAAATAGTAGGGCCGACTGGATTTTTTAGCCTTGGTGGGAGACCAATCTAGGAGAAAGACGACTCTGAATTTAAAAAACTTGTTTTGGAGACCTTGTGGCACACTATGTGCACCCGTTCTCTGTATTCAGTTCTTCCAAAAAGTTCCACACAAGCCTACATCACTATAATCTAATCATGTGTGTCGGTAGTATAGCGATTCGGTTATAAGAACTGAGCTGCTGGACTATTATACGGCGAAAGTGATGAGAACCAAAATAATATATAAATTCCAACGTTCACAGCATTAATTCAAAAGAGAGCTCAATACCGATAGTAGAGCAATAATTATTTATTAGAATTTTTTTCATATAGACAAAAAAAATTTACTTACTGCAAAGATGCAACTTCGTTTCAGTGCATTTAAAATTGCACATATTGTTTCAATTCGTCACCTTTTTGCCTTTATGTATTTTTTTATTTTCTATTTTTTTTCAAACAAATAGAAAAGAAAGTGACGTTTCACATGCGGCTTGCTTACAAACAGGATTGTTCATAACCATTTTGGTTCTCCCCTGTGAAGTGCAATTTTAAATGCACTGAAACGGAGTTGCATCTTTGTAGTGAGTAAATTGTTTTGTCTATATGAAATATATATATATATATATATATATATATATATATATATATATATATATATATAATAATAAACAAAACAAAAAGAGAGAAAAAACAATAGACATTTGTAAATATATCGAGGAAGGCATATTGTTACAGGCCGAATTAATGGTATATTTTCCACTGTCATCAGAGATAGACATTCTCGTCTACGTAAAAGTGAGAATTTTGAATGCTGATTTTCAAAGCTAGCAATACCACTTCACTTGAAACATTAGCAGTTTTCAACATTCCTTCTCCCAGCACATCACATTTGGCACAGTTCTGAACAAAACTGTGTTTGGAAATTACACGGACTTAGTAAATAAACACGGATTTTGTAAAATACACGGGTTTAGTAATAAATGCTTTATTAGTGCCCGCTGTACTTTTCAGGCAATGACCATTCTCAGCTCAGATAGTTATAAGAAAAGCGATATAGTCACTTTTTTTTTAATAAGCATTTCACTCCAAGCAAGGCTGGAAGCCACTAGCACGCAAGAGTTTACATAGGATTTGGAGCGAGAGCAGATAGGAGTGATAGAGGAAAGGATGAAGAAAAGGATAGCGGATAGATCAGGGTAACTGGATATGTGTACTATTACATTTGAATAGTAGAAGATTATAGCTATCAGGGAAATAGGAAAAGGGAAGGGAGTTCCACAGGTGAGAGGTGCGAGATATGAAGCTATTGGAGTAGAAGAGACGGCTACATTTAACAGTTTCAACAGTGAAAGGATGTGAGCGAGATGCCAGCCTCGTAGGACGCTTAAATTCATGAAGCCTGGGAACCAGCGAGAGCAACTCATCAGAGCAATTACTATGAAAGTATTTGTAAAAAAAGGCAGAGAGAGGCGACGGCACGTCTGTGAGAGAGCGACTGCAGACGAGATGCCAGATCCGGGTCAATTGCATTGCATATCCGTCTCTGGATCTTATCAAGAACCCCGAGGCAAACAGAAGGGGCTCCAGGCGAAAATCGTAACAGATCATTAGGTTATGAAACATGATTTAACCCCTCATTGCAAACAACCGCCTTTATCTAAGATGACTCCCTCCACTCCCTCTCTGTATCGCACTGTCTTTTTCTCTCTCTACGTCATTCTCTCTTTCTGTTTTCATCATAGATGAGCAACACAGTCTGAGTGTGATAGGAATTTTATTAAAAGAACATAATCTATTTTTATTATATTACAAAATGCTTTTTAATTATTGTCAAAAAGTCAGCTGCATTTCAGGGTCGAATTTGTCCCTAACAGGTTAGTAGGTTACGAAACATGATTTAACACCTAGCTACAAAGAAGTACCTTTATCTAAGATGACTCCTCTCTGTGACGCACACTCGTCTTTCTACGTCGCTTGCCGTTTTAATCTCTTTCTTGTCCCTCTCTCTATTTCTATTCCTCTCAGGATCTGTGATACCAAAAATTGACACATAACATACGTACATACTCAGTTACGCGCCATCTTTCGATACATGACTGACGTGGCAGATTTTTTTTTCCCGCAGTAGTTTACCATTTCTTTCTGCAGTAGACCAGTTGGGGGAAGAAGAGGATTTATACCTTTCCCAGGGTATTAGCACGTGAGTGAACGTAATGATTTCGACTGGAATATCGAACTAGGCTCTCCGATTCCTCAATCCAAACCGCTATCCATTACTCCACCGTGCCTCAGCAAACATTGGTTCAATCATATTAATATATACATGAGGATATTACTTATCTGAATGACGTCACCTGAACTTCAGCGCAGGTATTTATCAGCACGCTATTTAGAACAGAATATGGCACAAAGTTGTATTTATTTCCCAGTTCAATAGGAGAGACAGTGTGTGTGTATGGGGTGGGACATGGATCACAGAACATATTTTTTCTATTTTTTAACTTGATTAGGAGTAAAGAGAATTAATTGAAAGAATGGAACAAAAACAGATAAAAATAGGGACGTTAGCCTATAATTCTCCCCACTTCAATAGGTTTTAATGCACTTCTTCAATGTGCTGTGACCATCAAGGATATGAGCTATCATAGCTTTCCACAACTTCCTATCCTTTGTAGCATTTAGCAATATTTGTCTTTTTACTATCCTTGTTCTACCATCCGTGGACACATCTTTTAATAGGTTGTTCATTATTTCCCTGTCTCTTTTGACTTCGATGTCCTGTAAGTGTCAAATTTTCCGAGCCTTCTTTCCTCATTATGTGACCAAGTGTCTCTTTTTGATTGTAAGTATAAGGGATTTTTTTGTTTTCATTTTCCTTAAAACTTCGTTATCACCTTTTTTTTTGTACAAAAAAACCCCCCAAAAAACAAAACAAAACAACAAATCTACCGGTGATAGTGGTGCATAAAGGGGAATAATTCGTGGTCGAACGAAGTTTTCGTTCAAATTTGCTTTCACAGAACATCCTTCAACCGTCTTGGGTCATTGTTGAAGCGAATCGATTGAACTGTTTTCCTGATCGTTCACGAAATAACCTTTAACAACGTTTGTTTACGGCTGCACTAAAGTGTACCGTTGTATTCTTCGAATTTCGCTGCCCACCCCCATTACGTATCCTCTGACTATCCCCCTCTTCCCTAGAGTCATTGCTATCAACACAATTCCTGACCTGACAGACACCCCTCTCGCATCAGCATTCCTTCTTTGTCTTCAACTGCAGTAATACATCCTATTCTCCTCGTCCTGGGGAAACTCCTGCCCTCCAAAGCGCGCCTTCGCCTCAGACGTTACTCCCGCGAGCTGTCTGCGCAATACAAAAACTTAGCCTCAACAGCATTCCGAACCTTTGGAAATTTCCCTGGAGAGGAGAATCCAGAAATTCAAGATGATCATCAATCGTCCGATGCTGCTCTTCTTTCCATCGGTCTTCTTCTCTCTGGCACCTCAGCTCCAGCACCTAGGGAGCCAGATAAGCTTTTAGGTTACGCCCTTCTATGTACACTAATAAAGATCCCCTAGATCTGTATGAGAGAAGGGGTGATAGTGGCGGGGATTTCGTAGAGAACGTGAAGTGATGGGAGTAGGTATATCTTGCACTTGTTGGTAGTGATACGTCCCAGGGTATTATTCGGTCGTGTGAAGTTGACTTTATTGACAAAACAATAAGACGTAACGAGAGACAGACAAGATGAGAAAACCAGACCCGTTTATTTTTACTGAGTCAATAATCGAATCACTGGCACTGTTCGCTTGGGCCAACGAGCGCGCGCACGCGCATGCGCACACACGCAAAGAAATGAGCAAATAGTTAAATAAGAATACATTCGTGTTTGTATAGATAAAGAGATTAGGCCAATCGAAAGAAAGATGAAATGGTGGTGACAATAGGACGATTGTGTTGCGTCTGTCATGATGTATATATAAAGGTTTATAGCCAAGAATAATTACTTTCCTTTGATTCTTTCTTTTATTCCTGTACTTCCTTTTCATCATTTCCTCCTCCTTTTCTTTACATTTTTGTGTTCTTCCTTCTTTTTCTTCATTTTGTCTTTCCTTTTTCGTTTCCTTCTTCCTTTTCCTTTTTTCTTTCTTTTCCTTCCGCTTTCTGATTTTTCATTTCTATCCTTCCATATTTTTCTTCCTCATTTTTTACTGCTTTTTCTTCATTTCTGTCTAACTTTTTCTTCCTTCTTCATTTCTTTTACTTTCGTTTTCCTTCTTCCTTTCTTTTATTTTCCTTTTTCCTTTCTTTTTCCTTTTTCTTCTCAGATCCCTTCTTCATTTCTTTTCATTTTCTTTTTCCTTCATTTATTTTTCTTTTCCTATTTCCATTCTTTTTTCTCTTTTTCCTTTCATTTTTCTCTTTTTCCTACTTCCGTTCTTTTTCTTCTCTTTTCCTTCTTTCCTTTTACTTTATTCTAAAACCTTCACCCAATTACAAAGTTAAACTAGATTATATGAAGCAAAATGAAAAAAAAACAAAACATGCATATCCAAACAGTTTTCAACAACTAAACAAATTCAGTATATATATATATATATATATATATATATATATATATATATATTTTTTTTTTTTTTTTTGTTAAGCGTGTACAAAAAAAGGTGATAGCGAAGTTTTAAAGGAAATGAAAACAAAAAAAAATCCCTTATACTTAGAATCAAAAAAAAGAGACACTGGGTCACATAATGAGGAAAGAAGGCTCAGAAAATTTGACACTAACAGGACATCGAAGTCAAAAGAGACAAAGGAAATAATGAACAACCTATCAAAAGATGTGTCCATGAATGGTAGAGCAAGAATATATATATATATATATATATATATATATATATATATATATATATATATATATATATATATTGTATTGGGGCATCAGATCATTATTCAAACATATTGTTAGATATAACAGACAACGAATGTCTATTATGTTTGATCATGAGCCGTTGTAAACTTCGTATATTTGCTTTAATTTCGGGAGAAAATAAAGACAAAATTGTTCAATATTACAGAATATCATCTTTGATGGTGGATATCTTTGTTTAAATGTCCATATAACCACTCTGAAGATGGTTCTTGGGAGGCGAAAGCTTAGATCACGGAACAGCATAATAAAAAAATATACAAATGTTGGACAATTTATTTTCTCCCAAAATTAAAGCAACTATACGAAGTTTAGAACGGCTCATGATCAAAATAAAAAATATTCGTTGCCTGATATATTTAACAATATATATATATATATATATATATATATATATATATATATATATATATATATATATATATATATATATATATATATATATATATATATATAAACTCATTATAGAGGGTGAACATTAGAGTAATGGACTGGATTGAAGAACCGGAGAGCCGAGTTCGAATTCCCGTCGAGTTTATTACAGTCACTTACGTGCAAATACCCTTGGGATAGGTATGATTTGAACTTTTCTCCCCGTCAGCTATGGGTAAACAGCAGAACAGAAAGGGTTCTGTAGACTTGGATGGCAATGAGAAGGAAAACTCTGGATTCAGAATTGTATGTAGCCCTGGCGAAACACATGCTATTCAGCTAAGGAAACGACCGCTCGCACTGACTTGACGATTCCGACTACAGTCGAATTATAACTCCTTTTGCCTAGTGTCCTAAAAATGGGACAATGGACATTAATGGGTTATAATTGGAAACCTATAATTAGTACAAGATTTTTATAAACATTTAATTAATAGTAGATTTCTTTAGGAGCTTATAATTAGGTACAGTCACCAACAATATTATTCGAACACGGATCAATTTTGAAAAATTTTATCCTTTTCTCAGAATGATGCCAGTTTTTTATTCGTTAATAAGCACAAAAAAAAATGGAATATAAAACTCAGTTTTCAGAATAATAAGTTAAATACAACAAATTTGACAGGCGAATTATGCAAAATAGGAAAACACAAAATTATTCGTACAGTATGAAAAATCTTCATGGGTATACGAATAAGTTCGTCGTTGACTGTGCCTCCACAAATTCGCTAAAAATGAGCATACAAGATGAAAAAATATCCCAAACTTAATAAAAACAAATCGTCAATATCTTTATTAACATTATTATTAATTTTTACGCTGAAATCACAATGATTCGAAAATTCTTCCAAAAATCAAATAATTGTTGGATTTTAATGAAATATTATGAGAAAATAAAAGCGGTAACTATAGTAAATTTAAATAAAATTACCTAAAATTAAATAAAACATTAGATTACGGAGAATATTTTCCTAATTTTTAAGATTACTGGGTAGTTAAAATTATATAAAAAGGCGCTCACGTTATATTCCTCAAGTAAATTTTACAGTTATGTCCCGCGTAGAAAAAAATTAGATGAAAATTCGGCATCTGTCAATATTTCTGAGATAAGCTACGTAAATAGCACCTTCATACTTTAATGACACCAGGAAGATGTCCAGCTACTACTGGACCATGTAAACTCAATGAGATCATCGATACAGTTCCATAATATATCGAACAGAGCATGGGTTCAAGATATTCGTATACCGCAAGCCAACATTCACCGAACAATACCTCAACTTCAACTCTCACTACACATACAGTGTAAAGAAAGGGATCGTCTACTGCCTATAACATCGATCAAGTCATAAGTGGCGACCCAGAATCATATGAACAAGAAATGGTCAGTATAAGCAGTAACCTACAACGTAACAACTACCCTGGATATATGGCAGCAGCTCCGACAAACGGGGATAGAAGAGTACAAGATGATAACAACATTCAGAAAACAGTTTCGGTTTGCCTACCCTATGTGAAAGAATTATCGGAAACAAATACAAGAGACCTGTGGTAACATCAGGACGACCTTCAAAAGTGGTTCAACACTTCGCAGACAACTCTTCCGAGTAGGACCCCCTCCCCCTGTAGAGGAAAACATGACTAAGGACTGTGTGTACGCCATTCCGTGCAGCTGTGGTAAAAAATATAAAGGAGAAAAAAGCCACCCACTTAAGTTAAGACTGTAGGAACACCGTAAAACCGTAAAACGAGGGGAAATAGAAAATTAGGGATAACTGACCACATATGGAGGGAAAAAGGAGATCACTGTATATATATATATATATATATATATATATATATATATATATATATATATATATATATATATGTGTGTGTGTGTCCCTCGGAAGATCTCTGAATAATAATTTATCATTGACAGTTTATTGATATTTTTCGGCCATTTTATGGAAAATAATTTTTTATTCAATCTTTAAAAAGTAAACTTCATTGTTTTTTTGGTGTGTTACAAAATAACTAAATTTTGAAAAATACCACACTCAAGGGTGGGGTGGGGGCTGAGAATTAAATACTAACATAAATACACTGTTAATGTTGTTTTCAAACAAATCAAATCGGTTTATCTAATTTCATTAACCTTTTTTTTGCAAATTATTATTAATAAAAATGCAATTAAGCTTAAATTAAGATATATTTAAACGTATTTAATTTAATCAATTTTTTCAAGCAAAAACTATAGCGAGCCTTAGTTCTTATTTACTTATTTTTGTCGGGGGATCTAAACATTTTAAGTAAATAAAGATTGCATTAGTGATTATTTTCTTTTTAAAGAAAGTGAAAGAAGCAAATATTTCTCCGTAAATGAATTTAATTACTTACTATTTTGAAAGAGAGTAGAAATAAGATGTATTGAGAATTTACTTTTGAAAATCGATTATGCTTAAATTTCAAGTTATTTGTATTAAAAAAAAAAAAAAAAGTAAAAAATCAAGAGTGCCAGACATGAGTTACGGTCAACATTAGTATCATGTTGAATATTTGTTTTACCAATTTAACTGTATTTTATTTAAATTGTTTTTCGAAAAATTAAGGCTCGCTATAGGTTTTGATTTAATAAAACTTAATTGAAAATTATTTACTTTTTTATGTTATTTACACCCTCCCCACCAAAAAAACACTGAAGTTTATTTTTTAAACATTGAATAAAAATTTATTTTCTATAAGATGGCCGAAAAATATTAATAAAATTAAATTTCTTCTTTTAAATTTACTTTGTTGTGTTAAAATTCATTTTTTTTAAGTTACGCTTTTATTTACTATAGGTATGGAAATACATTCAAGAGATAGAGATTTTTAAAAAAACATATAGCGTTTCGAAATTATCAGTAGAATTAAAAAGTCAAAACGATTGGAATAAAAATTATTCCCGTGCGTTTTTACTCTTTAATTCTGAGAATTTCAAATGCATTCTAATGAATTATTACGTATTTTTAATTTTAAAATGTCTTTGTAAATACAAATCATACGATGATAATTTTTTACAAATAGGTTGGTTGGGTGATACTGAGTCTTTATATATATTTATTTTGTCGTTAATTATTGTAGGTTTTAGTTTTAGCCGGACACCCACCCGCACATGCAGACAACTGTCCTATATATATATATATATATATATATATATATATATATATGAACCAGTCAGCACTAAAATTAGCTGCACACCCTCTGCTATTTAAGAGGTGCTCACATATGGTGGAAGTATTTGGGACACGTCCATTCAAAGATAAAGTGTGATCCCTGATCTTAATGGGAACATGTTTAATCCCCATGTCTAGGCGTTGAGTAGTTCTCCTTATGTAGTTGGCACCGCAACTACAATTGTATTTGTAAACAATTGAATTAACTTGAAGGGGAGGAGAAAATCCTTTCGCCTAAAAACGAAGCATAGGCCGGGTTTTAATCTAAGTCAAATCTCCTGTAGGGGCATGAACAGCAGGTACAGAAACTGGTTGCTTCGCTTTTAAAAAATGTCATGTAATATTAAGCTACACACTTTCAATTCTTTAATTAATATATATATATATATATATATATATATATATATATATATATATATATATATATATATATATATATATATATATAGATGGGGACATAGGAATCAACACAATATAGTGACGCACTTTCATACATCAATGAAATCTTCAAACCAAGATCGAATTGAGATGTGAAATTGATAATCACTATACAGTGCTGATTCCTATGTTTGTACTGCCTATAAAGTGTCTATATCCAATATCCTTTAAATATAGTCAACTTTAGACAATATATATATATATATATATAAACAAATAAAATAAAATTTCAGAAGTTCGTAGATGATATCCGCTCATTTAACCGTTATATATTTAAATGATATTGCTTAAAAGTCGTTATATAAAAGAACATTTTTGAGTTAAGTTATTTGATAACCCTACAACGTTTCTCCCACAGATGCAACGTCGCAAGCCTCTTGTTACTCTGTCGCTATTTCCATGGAAATTATCTGACAATATACATTCACTCATTCCCCCATTTCAAAACAGTTTACAGCTAAAAACCGCCATGCCACATTTATAGGGTCGGAACATCCTAATTCATTTTTAATTCCATTGATAAGAAGGAAGATTTGTTCAAGATTTTTCCAAGAGCTGTTGCTTTATTGAAGACTCCTGATAGGATCCTTCCCGGGATACTACAATCTTCTTCGTTTCGAATCTAGGATCAACAGGGAACTACTGCATGTACCTCATAGTTTGCACTTACTCTCCTCTTTATATCTCCTACATCCAAAAAAACTCATTTAGTAACCCTCTACCTTGGGTGTCTCTTTGGTCTTGGATTGGGTGAAAATTTAATAAAAAAGAAATATAAAAAAAAGGAAAAACATTTTACAGTTTATTCTCTTTCAGAGTTTTAAATTTTAATTGCTTAAATTCAGAACAATATGTCAGATTCAAAATCGCTTCTTAAAACACAGAGGTTTCTTATATAATTTTTTTAATGCTAAGGTTCACTCAATACAGTGTTCAAGAGACACTCATAGTATAGGATTAGTAAGTTTGGTAAAGTTTGTAGTGTTTAGGGAAGCATTGACGCGGGGGTCTGTTCCAGAAAGTAGCAGTTCTCCGCTATCTGAGTGGAACAAGTCTGTACGTGACAAAAGCGTTGGTTCAAGTATGTGGTGACATAATCATTGTGAGCTCAATTGCTGGGCAGTATAGTGTAAACTTGGACTCTTTTGAAACAGGGTGAGCAACAACTAATCAGTACTAAATAACGAACGGATGAAGATGGCTACACATGACAGACATGCTACAGAAGGCGTCACTCGCAATTATAACAGAGTCAATGGCTGTCTGTTGTAGTTACATAACTTGTAGATACTCTCTATATAAATCTCTCGACAGTGGTAGGGAAATATTGTGCGCAACATGCTATTAAAATCCTTGCAAAAATATCGACAACTTCATCGTTCAAATATGACATGTTATTGTCATAGTGCAATTATTTTCTTTACTAATGTTTACACAATACAGGCCACAAGACCCAATCAAGTTCATCATCATCCTCATCCTTTCACCTTCCTATGGTTGGTCGGAATTCTACTGACAATCCCTTTCTACGCTGTTCAGTCCGGTATTGCTGTTCCCAGATCCCTAATGTCAAACCCTGGGTCCTGTGGTATAGTGTCGGGGAAAGTCCATTTTCATGAGAAGACACTTCCAGAAGGATTCCATAGGAGTAAGCATGAGATGATTCCCTGTCCACTCGATGGCACTGACCCGCAAACTCTAATCGTTTTTGTTTGAGATTAAGTGACATTGGTCCCAGTTCTCCGTAAATTGTGTTAAGCGCTGCATGGAATCTCCAACTGAGGTTCTGCATTTTTCTAAGTAGATTTGTATATGTTCCATTCAGACGTCTTTCAAGACAAACAAATAATGTCCAAGTTTCTGATTCATACACTAGGATTGGTTCAATTAATGTTCGAAAGGTTAGGAAGGATGAAAGATTCGATTGCCAAATCTTGTGAATATGTTACACGCATCCCATGCAAGAGCTTTGCGGATGTTGACGTCTTTTTAGGAATCTATTAAACGCGAGATTAGTCTTCTGTACCCCGTCGGCTGTCTACCTTGTCTGAAACTAATTTGACACTAAGCGACAAGAGATGAAAACAATTTTGTCTCAAAAAAGATGCAACCAGGGACTTTGACAGCACAAGTTCCACCTACCCACTTGGTGAAAATAGCTCTTACAAGGTTATGACGTAATTTTGGAATAATTTGTATTTAGATACATTGTATTTATGTTGGTTTTGTCTGGCTTTTCATCTATATTGCATAGGATCCATTATTGCACATAATTAGATTACAATACAATTTGCATATTATATGAATATCACCTTTCGAAAAGTGAGGTGTAGTTTAGTGGAAGGTGGGTATTATAGATTCGAGGGCGGGGAAGAGATCCTTGCACTGGACCCGTCTGGAGTGAACATGAGCCCCAATAGATATTTAAAGCGAAGGGCCTCATTAAGGAAGGAAATGTCGACTGAGAAGTTCCATCCAACATGATGATTTGGCTGAACTGACGCACTAAAATCTACTTGAAAAAAATTAAAAAAAACTTTCCCGTTTTCTTTGTGATAAATAGGATATACATAAAACATAAAATTCTTGCTAAAACCACGGAGGATAAACAAAAATTATCATTTTTAATGGGAATAATAATGATTTTTTTTACAATGATGTTCACCCGGTACAATGCCCAAGAGCCACTCGAGGTAGAGGGTTGCAGAATAAGAGGTATTGTATATGTGGATATGAGAGGAAGATAACGGTTATAATATCCTCCTTTGCTTTCCCTGTCCCTACCGTTGCGTAACATTTGTTATGTAGCGGTGGTATGAACGGATATGATTAGGTTAGACAAACTATGATCAGCTTAGGCAAACTATGACCAGCTTAGACAAGCTAGACCAGCGGCCCGAGTGGAAACACTCGGGTCCCCACATTTAAAACCAACGTTGTGTCACAACCTGATTCAGTGAGGTGTTAAGGTAAATCACGAGTTTGATTGCGGATAACTGGAGCCGAAATTCGCGAAAGTGCGGATAAATGAGATCACTGTATAATTATTTAAAAGACCATGAATAGAAGAATAAATAAAATATTTTGATGACAGTCATGACATTTAATAATAACTAGCAGTAGAGCCCGGCGTTGCCCGGGGATGTAACAGTAAGAGATAGATCAAGTATCGACCATCACAAAGACTGAAAAATAAAAATGACAAAGATTATTGTTTAAAGTCGACGGACACGCATGTCTTAATTAGTTTTTTTTTGTTTTTTTTTGTTTTTTTTACAAATTAGTCAAACCCAAACTAAAAAAAACATTGTTTTCAATCGTTATGAGTTTATCGATTGAATAGAATTTTATTATAAACAATTGTCTTGGAAATGGAATTTTTAAAGCATTCTGAATGTAAAAATAAAGAAAAAAGTGTGCAAGACAATAAGAAACACTACCTGCCAAAAAAAAAGTGAAGTTTTGTTGAAATCGGTTGAAAAATGTAGGAAATCCGATCCCATATATAAACGAACACACACACACACGCACAACCTGGGTTTTATAATAAGTATAACTCGATATGAGTTGTCCCCCTTTCATTCCGCGAAAGCGATGCTTCTTAATCGTGTTTTCAAATTGATTTCGTGCAAAAACAATTGTGTTTTTCCAATTATTGGCGCTGTCAGAACCACCGCAAGGTAATTTTATGTAGTCCTGTGAGGTTTTGTTGAAATCGGTTGAAAAATGTAGGAAATCCGATCCAATATATAAACGTACACACACACACACACACACACACACACACACACACACACACACACAATCTGCGTTTTATAATAAGTAAGATTATACTTACATATATATTTCAGTGACCCAACATCAGAATACCTAGCTCTAAGAGCTTAATGGGGGAAAACGGACTTGTAACATAGAATACTTCTAAAATCAAACTAGTAACGTCCTATCATCCAATAGCTCACCCTGAATTTTCTCTTCTCATGTACGATGATAGAAGGTCTACTCTGACTTAAATTCACTCCAGACATCAATTTCACCACAAAATGTTGAACTCATATATTTGATCTACCGTTAAATATGCTGTAAAATAGTCCACCCCAGGAAGTATATGGTTCTTCCTAGCATGCTTTATATTTACAAGAGTCAGATCAGACCAAAAAATCGAGTATTGTAACCATGTCTAGGCTGAACCTGCTCAACCCTCTTTTTCCAGCCTTGACAGAGTTCGAAATCATCTACGTGGTCTTGTAGTTGGTGATTAATGGTTCACCCTAAAATCTCTTTCCCACAGACGAAACGACACAAGCCTCTCACTACTCTCTCGCTATATCCATGGAAAATGTTCAGATGTGCTAAATTCCTACAGTTTTGACCTTCACAACTTAGACCCATCATTCCACGTATACCGGAACGAATCTTTTTAATTCCTTTCATATTCCATTAGTTATGGGGATGTAGCCGAGTGGTTAAAACATTTACATTCTGACCATGAGACCCGGGTTTGAATCTCACCGTAGTCGATGAAACTTCCTGATGTTATCAGACTGGAGGGGATCGATCCCAGGAAAGTGCCTGAAAACCATACCACGGATTGATCCAAGCCTTGTCAGTGAAATTGGGTGCCATTGATAGCTGTGATAGCACGAAGTCACAAGTCATCGTGGCCGAGGGCTTGAGTGTGTTGGCCTTGTTCACTCATGCTAGATAACATGTTCTCTCCTAGAAATTGTAACTAAGGTCTGCTCAGCATAGTTGCAGTATGAACCACAGGTGGGTTCTGTGGGTGTTGAATAAACACAAATGCGCCTGAGCAAGCTTCTGCATTAGGGATTGGCTAGCCGTCTAATAGACAGCTACCTTCGAATACGATTGGCCAGCTATATATTCCATTAGTAAGGAGGAATTTCCATTCGGAAAACCTCTTCCCAAGAACCGTTACTTTATGGAGCAGGCTCTCGAAAGGATGATTCCCTGATCACTACGATTGTAATAAGTCTTGAAATCAACCGATATTTACATACAACGTATTCATTTAGCAACCTCCTACACTGAGCAGCGATTGCACCTTGTAATAGAGTAAAGAACAGTAAAAAAAAATATTTGGTCAAATTTTGGGAAATGTGTCGGGCTGAGAACTCTTCAGCATTACAAATATATATATACTAGTAGCATAGCCCGGCGTGACCGGTGGTTGATTCAAAAATCGTACGACTCATACAGCAATCGCTATCACTTAACTTAAAATATTTTTGCCCTTCCTTGCCTTTAAAGGAGTGCCCTTTTGCCGAGCTGATGTTGCTACATGCCTTACTTCTTGCCTATCTCGCACTGCGAATTTTTTCTAAGCTCTATACTAAACATTAAATCTGTTACGAAAAAAGAAAAAAACAAAATGAACACAAAACGATCAGCTTTAAAAATGGACTTGTAAGTGGAAAAACTGAATGAAAAAAGAACGTTAACAACAAATACTTTTTCACACCCAACCAAGTTCTGCGGAATCAGAATCAACGTTGAGTTTAAGCAAGCGAATGAGCCAATTGGAGTAAAGTGCCATGCAGATTAAAATTTTTCCCACTTGTGACGAATGCAGCTATCGATTTTTTTTGCATGCTAGCATGCTAGTTAACATTCATGTCAGTCAGTTGTTGGCTCTCACGCTGGCCAATAGAATCTTCCTGCCTATTCGTGTTAGCCAGCTATAGGCTCTCATTCTGGCCAGTAAAAATGGCCGCAAACTAAATGAAAACTGCCGTAAAAGCATGAAAAAATCGATTATTTCCACTATCAATTGGAGTTGGGAAATGCAAAGTCGGTGTTGGCCTTCCCTCTAAGTATATATATATATATATATATATATATATATATATATATATAAGCCCCTCTTTTCTCGGTAACAATTCTTGCTAACAATTTTTAGTTTGTGTGTTTACTTTGTCCACTAATACTTTAAGAAAGGCTTGAAACCTCTTCTTCTTGGGTTCTGCTTATGACTAGTTATCCTGTTAAAAGGTCTCATCACTGGTATGCCACAGTGGTTGAGAGAGAATAAGGCAGCCAAGTGAGGGATTGTTGATATGGAATTTCCTTCCACGTGTCACATCGATAAGAGATAAATCTATCCATCAGTTGTCAGTGAGATTTTATAAAGGAATCCGCAAATCTATGTGACCATGAAAAAAAAAAGTTCTTTCGTTGTGCGAGATAAAACCGATAAATTTGGAAATAAAAAAAAGCATGTATAGCGTTTTATTTCTGTGCAAAACAGTGTCCTACCCTAAATAACGAAAAACAGAAAAAAGAAAAAGAAAAAAAAAAGAATTTTTTTTTTAAAATCACACGTGTGTGGTTGGGGTTAGTAAGGAGTTGTTTAAATAGTTGTGACATCTATTTACATGAGAGGACCCAGCCACATTCTACTCGAAATTATTCGCTGAATGAATGATATGAATATAGTTTTACCAAGAATCTCTGTCTCATGGGAGACGAAGAATTCAAACAGACTTTTTTTTTCTTCACAATTTCTGATGCTCCCCACTACCAAAAACTAAGAAAAAACAATAAAACATTTATATTTGCCAATATGATCTCTGTTGACAATAATCTTGTTTTATGGTTTTCATTTTTTATGACATATGAAAAGACACAATGCATCGATAAAAACATAAGAACACTTTCATTTGACCTAAAATGATATCAAATGCTAGTATCTTTTACTAAAATCCCATTTTTTTTAACAGTGAAAAATATGAAAAATTATTTTGTTGGCGAACCCTGAAATACTACGGCTATTAAACGACCAGCGTTTATTATTAAGTTTTTCTCAGTATTTATTTTATCTCAATTTCACTTTCAAAATTATTTTGGAGAACCTTGAAATACTACTGCTATTAAACGACCAGCGTCTGTTAATAATTATTTCTCAATATTTATCTTATCTTAATTTCAGTTGCTTTTTATCTAAACACCCAAATCGCCATTCTTCGTAGAACTAAAAAAAGCAACAAAGATCATTCACCGATCGGGCAATGCTATGTTAGAGAAAATAATTGTATTATTAAAAAAAAGCAAAATCTTCTGTAAAATAGTTTTCTCAAGTCCACTAACTGTTATCGCTCTTTCTCCTATTGATGAGAGTTTCCTTACTAATCTTTTGTTCGAAGTCGTATGGAACGTCACATTTTGAGCTTCGAGTTACAGTAATAGGAAATGGTATTGTAAAATTCCCACGCTTGATCGTGTGGCAAATTACCGAAATAATGTTACTGATAATACTAGCTGTTTCCTTATAAGGAAACATTTGATATTCATTGAACGAGTAGACAGTTCTACCATCGGTTGAAATTTATAAAATCTTTGCAATGAAATAATTTTTCATGAAAATACGTTTCTCAAGTTCACTGTCATCGCTCTTTTCTAATATTTCGGGGTTTCCTTCTTAACCTTTTGTTCAAAGCAATGTGGTAAGTTAACATCTTATGTCATTATTTTCTCTTCGTGTTACATGCGCTATCCATTTTAATTGTTGTTGAAAGTGCTTAAGTAATGTGGTTTCTGTTATTTGGTGTAGTTGTATGATTACGATTCTCTAGCAGCAGTTCACGTGGTACAGAAAAGTCTGTTCTTCACTAAAAGGTCCATTAAACATTTTTACAAAACTCTAAGGAAGAAAAAGAGTACTAAACTGCTATATGATATCAGTCCTTCTGTATGGCAGTGAGTGCCAGACGGTCTCAAAGATGAAGAGGCTACTTGAAGCATCAGGAATATGGTCCCAGAGAAGGATGCTGAGGATACCGTGGACCGAACATGTGAGCAACGAGGAAGTTTTTAAAAAAATGGAAACAAAAACGGCACATACTTCGAACAGTGAGATGTATACGGTGCAGCATATTATAAGGCAGGCCACGAAGAGAATTAAGGTATTTTTTTACCGATACCGCAGCCATTTTCCCAACAAAAGCATCTGCTTTAGAAATGGGGAAAAGCTGATTTTGTTTTTCTTTGGAGAAAAGATTCCTTGTATGATTTTAAAAAAAATGAAGTCTTGGTATAATATTTTCACGGATTTCAGCGTGATTAACGCACATTACTGCCTGTGATTTGTTTCTAATTTATTCATTTGAGTAGCCAAATATGTTTGTAAATGAAGAATAATTATCATTGACGTTTCCTGTTTGTTGTATCTTCGAGGTGAATGCCACTTCTGATCGTCCATGTGCAAGCGAGGCGCCATTTCCGCTGCAACTCTTTTCATTCTCAATTCCTCAGTCAAAATTCGTTGACAAGCACTCCAGGACACACCAGTCAAATCAACAAATTCGTTAATTGTTCGGCGACGGTCTCCCAACATCATTTCATGAATTTTCATGATGCTTTCAACTGTTCGGGAGGTTGAAGGTCGCCCTGAACGAGGCTGGTCTTTCAGCGACAATTGACCATTCCTGAAGCGTGCAAACTACTCATAAGCTTGTGTTTTACACATGGCAGCATCCTTGTAAGCTGTTTCAAGCATGACAACTGTTTCGGCTGCTTTTTTTCCCCAGCAAAAAAACAGAATTTCACAGCAGCACGCTGCTCCTTCCTTTCAGCCATGGTAAAAATAGACGAAAAGGCGTGAAGCACTTCAAAACAAATGTGAACCACGGAGCTGTACGTCTCCCCATAATGACACCAGTTAGCACACTGATGCCTGAGGGTTGCCTCAAGTGACATCTAGCGATGGAAGCCTGAACTACTACATGCCTGTCACACAGAAAACGATTCCGGTTACTTTTGGGTCCACCCTCGTATGTATTTCTAATATTCGAGATATTTTATTAGAAAATCAGGTAGGATTCGAACCCGCATATTTTTCTAAGATTTCTCGAATACTCAGACCGGAAGATGGAAATAAATAAATATACTCTTCAATAAATAAATAAATAAAAACAGAGTATTAACTCAAATATGTGTATCCATTATACAAATCGTTTAAAAATATCGTTTAAGCAATAAATCAAAATATGTCGGATTAACAAATGAAAAATCCATTCATTAAAATTTAATATATCTAATTTTAGGAAGACTATAGAATTATTCTCTTTATATGCTGTGTCACGACAGGAAGTGGGCTGCCATGAGTAAAACACAAGTTTATCATTATCTCCACAACTTCTTATTCCTTGTGATTCTTAGCATTTTTTATCCCTTTTTAATTTTAGGAAGGATATAGAATTATTCTCTTTATATGCTGTGTCACGTCTGGAAGTGGGAGATCATCATGGCTCTCCACAACTTCTTTTCCTTTGTGATCCTTAGCATTGTTTCTCCCTTTGTCAAGCTTCCCGCCTTCCGTTATGTTATCCATTCACACAAAATCGTCTGCTACGTGGTTTGGTGCATTTCCATATTTCGCTTGTCCTCGATATACCTTGTGAGGGTTAAGCATTCCATTTTCTCCTTAACAGTTGCATAATATCGAGAGTTCTGCAGTGCCATGTCACACATGGATAGGTATCTCTGCAAGCACTTCCGGGAGGGTCAATTTATGCTGTAGTTTTTGTATTGCCTGAAACGTTGGGCAGCAACAAAAATTATTTTGGCATTTTTCCTATTTATGTTATATTCTGTTTTCTTTGTCGTCTGAAAGTAAGAACTCCTTATTTTTTATTCCTTTCGCAACTCATTATTCATTTAAGTCAATGTAAGAAATTTCTTTCTTTCCAAAGAAGAAACTTTGCCAAATGGTCAGTAAATAGACCGGCTACCACGCTTGACGTCGTCTGATGCGAGTAGGACGAAACGTAAGACCTATCAAAGAACGGAAGAACTCTCGATGAGTCAATGGCAAGCTAACTAGAATTGGGGCAAGGGGTTCAATAAAAATGCGGAGAAGTTAATGGGAAACCACTCCAATATCTATCCCATCTGTATCATGTTAATAACCAACAAAGAATTAGATAAAAAGGAAAAAAAACAACAAAAAAAAAAAAAACAAACAAAAACGAAACATGGATGAAATTCTAGCAAAAAGGCGAAATCGACAAATATTGAACTTTTTTCATTTAATAAGATGTGTTTATTTATTTGTTCTTAAATTATTGACTCATTTTGAGAACAGGAGAAGAAAGTACTAAACCCGTGTCTTGTGCAGAGTTGAGCATGTTTCTAACTTTTCTTTTTTAATTGAGTTAATGTGAAAAATCCCTGTGCACACAAATGCGAAGTCTTGAAAGATAATAGTGTAAAAATAATCTTTTTACTCCAGAGTGAAAATTCGCCTTTAAACTTCATTCAATATGATTAATCTAATTCCTGAAAATCGTTCTTCAGTGTAAATGTACTAAAGATACGATTACTCAGGCACCGATTCAGATATCAAGTTTAACTCAGCTATTGATTCTGGACTTTGGTAAGTAAGTGGATTTTTTTTTAATCTGCGGGATCTTATTTAATGGTTCAAATTTCTCATCTGAACTAAAAAAGTGATATGTGACAGTGTGGTGTGGTTTGAACCGCTCGAAGTATCTTCATTAAGAATGTTCTCAACAGTGTGTTGTAATAATTTAGGATACATAGGTGACGTGATCAATTGCTAGTCTTGCTTGCCTTAACATCTGAAACACTCCAATATATTCAATATGTCGGAATGCCGCTTTATCTCTAGATTGATTGATTTTCTTTTACGGTCTATCGACGTTATTTGAAGAAAGAAATTATCTCTAGATTTTAAGAATTTCTTGGACATAATAATGATTTACTTATACAGGTTCTACTAATTAACCCATAGCTAGGGAGAAGAGATTGGTTCCTACGTTACTCAAAAGTATTAGGGTGTAAGTGAATATAACAAACCCGACAGGAATTAGAACTCTCCTCTCCGATTTCCAATTAAGAACCGTTATCCATTACACCACCCGTACATCAAAGCTTACAGCGTCTGATATTTTCAAGTGGTCACTCATCTAGGTAATGACCAGTATCGGTGTTGCTTAACTTCGGCGATCGTACGAGAACTGGTGTTTCAACGTGATGTGACTCTAAGATGTATTCTTTTTCTAGATGTTTTAAGGTTTTAGCCAATTCATATCTATCTGAAATACACCCTCCATCCATACATACATATATATATATACATACATACATATATATACATATATATATATATATATATATATATATATATATATATATATATATATATATATATACATACATATATATATACATATATATACATAAATATACATACATATATATACATACATACATATATATATATATATATACATACATACATACATATATATATACATATACATACATATATATATACATATATATATATATATATATATATATATACATACATACATACATACATACATATATATATACATACATATACATACATACATATATACGTACATACATATATATATATATATATACATACACACATATATACATACATACATATATACATACATACATATACATACATACATATATACGTATATACATACATATATACATACATACATACATATATATATACATACATATATACGTACATACATACATACATACATATATTCATACATACATACATACATATATACATATATACATACATATATACATACATGATCCTCACTTGGTGCCCCATACTTTCGGCCTTGTACCACATCTAAGCTACTCTTGGAAAATCACTACATGTATACATACATACATAGCTGTAGACTTGTCAGTATGGTAAGTTAAAATCTATTGTTACGGTTTTGAATTTAGAGTTATCCTCCTCCTTGTCTACATTCCAACCACGGCAAGAATTCCAATTCTACCCAACTATTTAACCTATAGTTGTGAGGAGAAGAGATGGATTAATAACTTTCCCAATGATCTTTGCGCATAAGTGAATCTGTTCGACTGGAATTCGAACTCGACTCTCCGATTTCTTATCCCAAGCGGTTATCCGTTACACCATTTGCACATCCATCCATCCACCCATCCATCCATCCATCCATCCACCCATCCACCCAAATAGCCAGACTGGGCAATTCGTAGCGGTTTAACAGCTAATAATTACTGGTGAGTAGCGAGTTCGATCCTCATTTCGGGCTCATTCTTGTGGCTTTGTGTCGAAACGTAATACTTAGTTCTGACTAAATTTGAGGCTTCTTAACCTCTTTGCTCAAACAAGAATTGGTGCTAACAGCGTGAACTGACCGAGAACTAGTTCTTTACCGCGATACTAATCTCAAACCCTTCACCACCCTATGTTTTACAAATTCAATTTCGTCTTCTCAACTGAAGTAAAAAAAAAAAAAAAAAAAAACAGCTTCGTGTATCGATTAGTGAAATGTCTACGCAATTGGCTCTCCAAGACATTTGAAGACTCCCGGGATGGTCAACGATTCCTGCAAAGCATCTGGTAGTGTATCAGGCAAGACAGGCAATCGTTAATCCACCGATAATATAGTTGCGATTCTGTGAATACGGAATGCTTTAAGTACCAGGGGTGTAACAGATTTCTCATGCATTTTCATGATGCAGAAAGAAAGAAAAAAAAAAAACCTGCTTACGCATAATTGAATTTGAACCGAAACCATGCTCTTTTGAGCTCTGGGAATATACAATAGGAAACTTCCTGCAATCCGGCTTCTTTCTGATTGGCTGACTGGGTAGGCAAATATGCGCGGGAAATGCTGAGGTTGAGAAGTTAAGGGTTCGAATTTTTGTGGATTTTTACGCTCACAAATGGTTATACGCATACAGTTCTTTAAATCCCAAACTATAAGTACACACTCATGTATAAGCACCATGAACTCTGAAAAGTCATGTGAACCAAAAAAGATTAAATATATAGATATGAACACTTGCCATAGAGCAGTGGTTCACAAAATTTTCCTATCTGTCACCCTCTTGGCTCCCAGGCGACATCCGTAGCGACCCTCTCCTATAATCACATGAAGACACTTCACAGTATTATGTATACTGCATTCACTTAACGACCGGATTCAGTCCCAACTACCTGATCGCTAAACGAACTGGTCGCTAAGTGAGAAAATGTACCTAGCGCTATTTCAAGAACTTTACTCATGTAATGAATTTGTAAGGCAATAAAGCCACTGAGGCACAAGGAGTTACTGAGTGTGAAAGAATAAGAACAATAGAAGAATAATCAAAGGGACAGTAGATAGCGATTGACATTGCATTTGAACTTTTGAATATCAAAGTTGGCTGGAAAGCGTGGAGTTGGAAGAGATTTCCACAAGAGAGAAGTACGAGAAAAACTGTTAACCAACTTACGGTTGCATCTAGTCAATTCAACTGTGGATTGGGAAGACCTTGCCGCCAATGTAGTACTGGGCTTAAATTAATAATGTCTAGTTACCATAGAGCAAAGTTAATCAGAACAATTATCATGAAAGTATTTATAGAAAAGTCACAGAGAAGCGACGGTGAGAAAAAAACTGAAGCCGAGACGCCAGTTCAAGACCAATAATATTGCTGATTTTTATTTAGATGTTATCAAGAATATTTGCATGTATATATATATATATCTGTGTGCAAACATAACTGTAGTATGTACATGAATCAGGAGGATAATTACGATCAGTGTGTGCGTGTGTGTACCTGTGCGGGTGTACCTGTGCGGGTGTACCTGTGCGGGTGTTACAATTACCTACTGAGTATAGCTTAGTTTAGAACAAGATCATAGTAATGGGACGTTTAGTGAGTATTGGACATCAGCCAATTGGTATGGGTAGGTGTGCGGCTGGTTTGATGGGTGGCGGCTCGGAAGGAGAAATCAGAGATCCGATTTCGAATTCCAGGTGAATTCGTTATCTTAATTTACGCGCAAATATCGTTGGAAATGGCATAAACCCATCTCGTCTTACCCACATCTATGGATTAAATAGTAGGACTTGTGTGTATAAAAATCATTGTTATCCCAAAAAGAAATTGTTAATGCAATATTCACCCGCAACAGAAGAATTATTTTTACAATTCAAAATATGATTCGGCTTTAAATAACACATAAATGGTTGATAACCCGTAAAAAATAATCAGTCATTAGATCACCTGGAATTCGAACTCGGCTCTCTGATTTCTCCTTCTGAGCCGCCATCCATCAAACCATCTGCACGCCTACTCATAACAATTGGCTGATGTTCAATACTCTCTGAACGCCCCATTACTATGATCTAAGCTATACTCAGTAGGTAATTGTAACAACCGCACACTTACACACACTGATCGTAATTACCCTCCTAATTCATATACACACTAAAATTATGTTTGCCCACAGATATATACATACATGCAAATATAATAAAGTCTCTGTCGCTATTTCCATGGAAAGTGTTCAGAAGAACAATATCCCTTAGTTCCACCAGTTTTAACTTTCATGGCTTGGACCCGTCATGCCACGCCCATTATAGCGAACCACCCTCATTCCTTTCGTATTCCAATGGTGTGATGTATGTTCCACTCGAGTAGCTTCTTCCCACGCACCGCTGCTTTGTGGAACCGTATCCCAAGAGAATGCTTTCCCGTTCACTTAAATCTTAACCAGTTCAAGTCTAGGGTCAACCGTTATCTTCCCCACATGTCCTCAAAAACCATGCCTCTTACTATGTGACCCTATACCTCGAGTGGCTCTTGAGCCTTGTACAGGATTAAAATCATCGTAAAAAATGTACACCTAGGAATTCTACTTCTATACCTAGCCTTTACATACATACCTACATAAACAGTAAATCAGAATTCAGCCGGGTTTCGATCCTAGCTAGAAGCAACCGGACGTCTAGCCACACTGATGAGCTGTGATACAGTGGATGACTGTGTATATATATATATATATATATATATATATATATATAAATCAATTCATCCCAAGCAAGACTATAACGTCACTAAGACACAAGGGGTTACTAGAAGTGAAAGAGAACGAAAAGGCTTTAGAAGGAACCAGAAACCCAATAATTTTATAAATTTCAGAGTTCAAGCGGGACGAAGTAGAAAGTTGAAGTAGACTTTAGAAGGAACCAGAAACCCAATCCTAAACAGGAAATAAGAGATAAACCTCTACTCCTTTTCAAAAGACCAAGGAGGAGTATGAACTGAGCGATAGGTGAACTTATCTACTATATATGAGCAATGAATAGATTTTTGTTGTTCAGTTTTGAAAATATTTTCTTCTAGTTTTAACATAGCCATTCTTCGATCTTTGGAAGAAAAAAATACGTATAGAAAACGATTATTTAAACTATTTCTTATATTAAAATTAGATAAAACATAAAAATAAATACAGCCCCTGTAGGGCCGTTTTAGAGAACTTCATTATCTCCCTTGTCATATTTTATTCTCCTGACAACCAGTAAATATGTTAAAACCAGAAGAAAACATTTTCAAAATTCATTGAAAATGGCCGATTACTCCAGCAACCAATATATCTTACTTAACATTAAATCAATTATAATAATTGTATTATTTATAATACTCATTTTATGTCTATGTTTGGCATTGTGAATGTATCCAGGTGGGCCTGTCTCTAGATGTGTAACGGGAACTTCCCTAACCACAAAAAAATACATGAAAAAAAAAAAAAGAAGAAAAAAGCAAAAGAAAAAAGAAAAAGAAATTGCCGAAAGATCTTCATCTCTGGCAAAAATAAGAAACTTTTCCATTTATCTGCCAAAGCAAGTGTTCTAATTAGAATTTACTTAAAGCCGAGGCGAAGAGTCTGTGGCCAGAATTCCTTGTAACCCGCCGTCCGCATCATTCTTCTTCCATTGTTCTACGGGCCCGGCGAGCCGACTCACAACGTCTTCGTGACAAACAGTACGTCAGTTTTCAAGGCGAAGCAGATCACTCTCGTGTCGCATTTTCTGCTATCTATCACCTCTCACCACCGTTGTCACCGATTATAGACAGAAAATTTGCACCAGTGACAAGGTCATATCGATCATGAATGACAACCCCCACCTCATGCCTGCTTCACAGACCAAACAATAGTAATGTGAGACTTTATTTGTTTTGAGTGAACGAGTGTCTGCTGTCATATTATTCATTCTTGCCTTTCTGAGAAGCTTTGCCACTGAGTTGAATTGCGAAATTTTATTTTCATTATTCCATATATTATTTAGACAGTGTTCTTAATCTTTGTTGTTAGGAACATGGCGTTTTCCAACAACATTAACAACAGAAATGTGTAGCACATATTACTAGAAGAGAAAGAGGCACCTCGAGGCGGTGTAATAGTTAACAAGCTTGTCTCACTAGAAAAATTACGACTGAGTAGTGAGTTTGATCCTCACTGGGTGCCCCATACTTTAGGCATTGTGCCACATCTGAGCTACGCTTGGAAAATCACTACAACTGAG
This sequence comes from Acanthosepion pharaonis, assembly GCA_903632075.3. NCBI lineage: Eukaryota > Metazoa > Mollusca > Cephalopoda > Sepiida > Sepiidae > Acanthosepion > Acanthosepion pharaonis. Next base: position 1,363,376 of record CAHIKZ030004573.1, on the reverse strand, counting down.
TAGTGATTTCGATTCTCACTGGTGCTCCCTATTTTCGGCCTTGTGTTATATTTACGCTACGCTTGGAAAATCATTATAAGTAGAAGAGAAAATAATTATATAACAAAGTTATTAACTTTCCACACTATCTGAAACAAAAAAGTAACTTTAATCGTATTCGAAAGTTCTATTAAAATTAGATAAAATATGAAAATAAATACAGCGTCCGAATGGCCGGTTTAGAGAACTTGAATTATCTCCCTTGTCATATTTTACTTACCTAACGATCAGTAAATATGTTTAAACCAGAAGCAAACATTTTCAAAATTCAAAGACGTTTAGTGGACTTGAAATGTCTAATTGCCTAAAACAAAAAAAAAAAAAACAATTATTAAAAATATTTTTAAAATTTCAACAGGCAATAACGCTGACTGTTTTGTCAATGAACGACGAATATTTCCTTATAAGGAAACGGTTAATTACATTTTTGCCATTTCACCAGATACATTTTAACGGTCTTGATTCGGATGAATTGTTTTCATTATTCCATATGTGTCTCAGTCTCTTGTCTTAGGCTTTGTCAGGCTTACGACCACATCACGTTGAAACACGGGTTCCCTTACGATCATCGAAGTTAAGTAACGTCGAGCCTGGTTAGTACCTAAATGGGTGACCGCTTGGAAATAGAAGGAGCTGTAATTTTTGATATGCGTGTTGGAAATATGAATCAGAGAGCCGACTTCCAATTTTAGTTTGTTTTTTTATACTAACTTAAGCACCAGTGCCATTGAGAAAGGTAGGAATCTACTTCTTCTACTCCCAGCTATGGGTTAATTAATAAAGCTTGTGTTGCTAAATGATTATTATTTTCATCGCCCCCCTCTCTCTCCCCAAATTTACAATCTAAAAATCATATTCTGGATTCAAATAACCGGCAAATGGTTGATAAGCCGTAGAAAATGTATGAATGAATGAATGAATGAATTAGGCTTTGTTGTATAATATATATATATATATATATATATATATATATATATATATATATATATATATATTATCAATAGAAATCTTATAAGTATAAGAAACTATACTCGCTCGGAAAACCTTCGGTGTCTTGATTTACAAATAAACAAGCCAATACCAAAAGGAAAAACAAAGTTTAAAAGAAAAGAAAGAACCAAGAACATGTACGTTAACCGAAAATAATCGTCCAGCATGCAAGTCCAAGACCCCCCAAAAAAAACCCGATGCGAGTACGCAAAATAACTAAATAAAGTGCTCAATACAATGAGTAGAGCAGACCTACTATATACAGTGTAACCCGGATATAAGAGACCCGGATATAAGAGAAACCCGGATATAAGATAGATTTTATCTGGTTCCAAATTAGAGCCTGTGTTAATATAAACAAAATAGACCAAACACTGATATAAGAGAAACCCGGATATAAGAGACTTCTTCTCCGGTCCCGACAACTCTCTTATATCAGGGTTACACTGTATATATATATATATATATATATATATATATATATATATCGAATCAAATCTTTAAAATTTGGTATTTTTGTTTTGCGAAACCGAATCCTGTGTGAATGCTTTTCCTATCACTACAATCTTAACCAGTTCAATTCTAGGGTCAAACCGTTATCTTCCCCACATATTAACATAAACCGTGCCTGTTACTCTGTAAACCTCTACCTCGAGTGGCTCTTGTGCCTTGTACAAGGTGAACATGTGACCGACTGCTAAGGTCTTTTGTTATTAGTCATAATTGGGTGATATTGATATTCTAGTTTTTCCTGGTCATGGAAAATGTAAATTATTTCCAAAGTTATTCAATAAATGTCAGACCGTCATCATTATTATGATTAACCTTTACACCGAGTCACTTAATTCTTTTGGAAAGTTTCAGGCAAAAGAAGTGAAAAATAGCGGTGAGGAAGCAGATTTGAAAAACCGCATAGAAAATACACTAGAAAGAGGCGTCACACCAGACCCAAGAATGGCGTATTGTTGCCAAATCTGGGCAGGTGCTGTCAGTCCGCACTGTCCAGGCTTGATAGTGATAAAAAGATGATTAGGCGGCCTTATCTTCCACCCTGCAGCCCCTTTCCCACGGACGAAACGTTGCTACCATCTCGATATTCTATAGAGATTACTATGACATAATGTTCAAACGAGCTATAATCTATCAGTTCAGACCCTCACGGCGAGTACTTGCCAAATTACGTACCCGACGTCAAATTATCCTCAATTCATTTGGGGGAGAGAAAGATTCATTCAGACAGCTTCGTTCCTAGAACTGTAAGTTTGTTAAACAGACTCCCGAGAGGATACTTTCTCGATCTCTATAATCTTAACCTGTGTCAGGTCAACCGATACCTATCCTACATATCTTCATAATATGCACCTCTTTCCTTTACGCACAACGATATTATTCAGTAATCCTCTACCCTGAGTGGCTTATGGCCTGGTACTGTGTGAGCAAAAGTAAAAAATATGTAAATCTGAATCATAAATGGAGCCAATCAATAACTTTTGTGTTGGACGTAAAGAATTAGGATTTAATAATAAAAAAAGGTACTAAAGTTTTTATGTGTTATTCTTACAAGTGAGAACTGAATGAAACTGATTGCAGACATGGAACCATTCAAAAATATCTTTGGTACTTAATAATGTTCTTATCTATCTATCTATCTATCTATCTATCTATCTATCTATCTATCTTCTTAATTTTCTATCTATCAATATATCTATATATCTATCGATCTATATATCTATCTATATTCTGAATTTTCTATCTATCAATATATCTATCTATCTATCTATTTTCTATTTATCAATCAATCTATCAATCTATCTGTCTATATTCTTAATTTTCTATCTATCTATCTATCTTCTTAATTTTCTATCTATCTTCTAATTTTATTTCTATCTATCTATCTATCTATCTATCTATCTATCTATCTATCTATCTATCTATCTATCTATATTCTTAATTTTCTATCTATCTATCTATCTATCTATCTATCTATCTATCTATCTTAATTTTCTATCTATCTATCTTCTAATTTTATTTCTATATATCAATCTATCTATCTTCTTAATTTTCTATCTATCTATCTATCTATCTATCTATCTATCTATCTATCTTAATTTTCTTTCTATCTATATTCTTAATTTTCTATCTATCTATATTCTTATCTATCTATCTTCTTAATTTTCTATCTATCTATCTTCTTAATTTTCTATCTATCTATCTATCTATCTATCTATCTATCTATCTATCTATCTATCTATCTATCTATCTTTCTATCTTCTATCTATCTTCTATCTATCTATCTATCTATCTATTTATCTATCTATCTTCTTAATCTATCTATATTCTATCTATCTATCTATCTATCTATCTTCTTAATTTTCTATATTCTATCTATCTATATTCTTAATTTTCTATCTATCTATATTCTTAATTTTCTATCTATCTATCTATCTATCATCTATCTCTTCTATCTATCTATCTATCTATCTATCTATCTATATTCTGAATTTTCTATCTATCTATCTATCTATCTATCTTCTTAATTTTCTATCTATCTATCTATCTATATTCTATCTATCTTCTATCTATCTATCTATATTCTTAATCTATCTATCTATTTTCTTATTTTCATCTATCTATCTCTATCTATCTATCTATCTATCTATCTATCTATCTATTATTCATTTTCTATCTATCTATTTTCTTAATTTTCTATCTATCTATCTATCTATCTATCTATCTATCTATCTTCTGAATTTTCTATCTATCTATCTATCTATCTATCTATCTATCTATCTATCTATCTATCTATCTATCTTCTTAATTTTCTATCTATCCATCTATCTATCTATGTATCTATCTCTATTCTCAATTTTCTATCTATCTATCTATCTATCTATCTATCTATCTATCTATCTATCTATCTATCTTCTTAATTTTCTATCTATCCATCTATCTATGTATCTATCTCTATTCTCAATTTTCTATCTATCTATCTATCTATCTATCTATCTATCTATCTATCTATCTATCTCAGTTCTTATCCCTATCTCTATCTCATTAATTCAGTTTATACCTGTTCACCTATCTGCCTGTCTAGAAAGCTTTACAGTGAGAAAGTTTTAGCGCACCTATCATACCATAGTTGTTTTACAACGCTTGACTTTGGCCGTTTTTGCCTCGTATAACGTCGATTCTTCTTAACTAATACGTAACGTCTTAATCACTATCAACATCAAACCATCGTTCAGTAAGAAATCTTTAGCGCCAAACACCAGTGTGACTAAACTAGTAAGATTGGTAGTTTTCTTGAATATAGTTTAAAACAACGTCTTTAGTAACCCTTTTTTGCTTAATTTTACGTTTTTAATTTTTATCCTCTTGATCAACACTAACGTCACTGGCGAAGTAGTTTAAAAATATTCAAATTTGTGTACAGTTACTTATAAACGGCTTGCTCCTAAAATATCGTGTAGATTTTTTTTAATGGAGTAAAAGCTAGACGGCACTAACGTTGTCTTACGACAAAAAATACAAAAAAACAAAGAACGAACATTTAGGCTACACATTGCAGTGAGTTTCTTGTATTCGCATAGGTTAAGGACCAGAACCAGCCGTGAATAGTTAGAATCCGCGAATACTTGTAACCCCTAAAAGTGCTTATAAGTACCTATTTTGATTCTTAAAACCCCATATGCCTTAAACTTTCATCCTAAACACTTTAGAAACATTTCAGACCCTTTAAAAAACATTTTTGAAAAATAGTATTGGTTAAGTTAGTGGAGAAGTGGGTAGCGGCTCGGTTTGAAGAATCGAAGAGCCGAGTTCGAATTCCAGTCGAATCCATTACATTCACTTACGTGCTAATACCCTTAGGAAAGGTAATAATCCTCTTCTTAAATAGCAGGACAAACTGTAGTCTTGGATGGACAACTCTGAATTCAAAACCTGCAGAAGTGCACCTGGTATCTCTATTCGACCCTTCAAAAATATGGTTGCTTCTAGCACGAAGCCTTCCCCACTATAATGAAATCATATGTGCTTGTGTCTGGGATGTCCTAGAGACTGAGCTCCTCATATTTGTGACCATACACTTAGCGTAAATTTTCTTTCATACGTACAATAAATCGATACAACCTGTCTATATTTCAGAGATGAGGTATTATGTACATTATTCGGACTATTGTCCTCATCTTTGTCGCCATATTTATTACAACGTTTCGTTCCTCAAGGACACATGACACAGTGAACAAAGGTGTTGGTTAGATCCAGTGACAGGACCCAAAGAGTGTGAGTTCAATACCCGGTTAAGGCAGTGGAGAACTTTCAGAAGGAAATTAACAGAAGATAACTGATAACTGACAGCCATTAAACATGGCACGTGGAACTAGAACAGTCTACCCCAGTGAGCGAAATAAAGGGTTCAGTTCGACATTCCAACCACCTGAAGAAGGCCGGAGCGTACAATGGCAGAAACATTGTATTAAATATGGCGACAAAGATGAAGACAATAGTCCGAATAATGTAAATAATGTACATAATACCACATCTCAGAAATATAGACAGATATTAAAAAATGATTCTTAGTCGAGTGGGATCAATGATCTGTGATAAGAATTTAGCATCCATCAGTTGGAGACACAGGCAGTCGACAGGACGGTTAGGGAGGAACAGGATCTGTCAGGTAACTTTTCTCATCTCGGCCGAAACGTCGTAATAAATATGGCGACAAAGATGAGGACAATAGTCTGAATAATGTAAATAATATCGATACAACTACTGAAAAATATAAAATATATGTAACAAGACATAAAATATAAAGTTTAAAACATAACATGATGATGCCCACAGAATTTCAAATGTAATGTCAATCGACATCTCCAGTTGCTTTGATTCATCCACTATCCTTCTCCTCATCCTTTCCTCTATCACTCCTATCTGATCTTGTTCCAAATCTTCTGTAACCCCTTGCGTCCTAGTGGCTTCCCGCCTTGCTTGGGGTGAAACGCTTAAAAAAAAAAAAAAAAAAAAAATTAGCATAAGCCACTTTTAAGACCCCAGCTGCAGCTCCTAACAAAGAACAAAGCCCAAGCACTACGCATGTTTTTGAGTTTGCTTTTTCAATGAAGGTGTACAATTCTTCCAATTTTTACCATAAAAATGGACGGTTATATATTTTAAATCACTTAAATAAAAGGAAAATTATACAAGAATATTTCAAATATGTTCTATCGAAAAAATACGCGAATCGAGGGAGTTCTCAGCGAATAATTTGTACATATGTTCTTCAGAAAAAACATGCCAATATTCGGAGTTTCCGCGAATAACAAGTAAAAATGTTCTAAAGAAAAATCCGCGAATGTGTGAAACTGCGAATGCTGGAACGCGAATATCCGGGGGCTAACTGTATATGTTCTTAAACGCATATAGATTTGTACTTTATTTACGCGAGTCGGGACAACGGGAAGAGTGGTAAAACGGCGTACAGAAAAACAGTTACATATAAGTAGATATTTGTTGGACCGGGGAATATTAATTTCGCGGCTGCTTTCATGAAACACCTCATGAGAAACGAACTCACTAGGTTAGGCTTGCGAGGCAGGCTTTAATATTACTACCCCCGAGCAAGATAAGGTAGTTATTGGAGAAGGCTTTATCCACCCAAATTTCCCCCAAACCTTATATTTATTGAGATGTGCTATCAAGCACACTCTTTTCGCTGAAACGTGGTAGATATCGGGCATTACGTTCAAGGACTCTATTCTCGCTCAATCATAGTGTCACGTCAAATGTAAGACATTTCCATAATAATATCTGATGAGAGACCGATCTCGATTATGACTGGTTGCTTTATTTTTATCTTATCAACCTTTTGTAGGTTATTTAAAGTCAGAAAATATTATTAGATTCTAAAATGGGAGGGGGGCGATAATAATGATTTTAGTGATACGAGACTTACTAATTAACCCATAGCTTGGGGATTAGAGGTGGATTCATACCTTTCCCAAGGGGATTTACGCGTCAGTGAATATAACGAACCTGACTGGAACTGGAACTCGGTTCACCGACTTCTAATTTCGAGTCGTTATCCATTACACTAACCGCACAGCTAAACTTACAGCACTTCGTATTTCCAAACGGTCAGGCTTCTAGATACTAACCAAGCTCGACGTTGCTTAACTTCGGTGACTGTATGAGAACCGGTTTTTCAAAGTCATATGGCCGTAAGCGAACTCAACTATACGGGCTATTCCTAAAAGGTTAGGTGAAAACAGTTATCTCGGCTGAAATTCGAACATGTTTTCTAGCTCCTAAAAACTGGAAGAGATTGTAGACAAAGTAGTAAAGGAAAGCGTGAAGGAAGGACTAACTATTAAAGTTAAGAAATATCATAAGCATATGAGACATGAGCTACGAATTGGGGACGTTAAAATCAAACAGATACAGAAAATAAGTATAATCTGTATATCATAGGCGAGAGACAATGTGACACGTCAATCCTAATGCGTATTAGAATAATGAAAAAGGCCTTTCAGAATCTAAGTAAAGTATTAAGAGACAGAAAAATTTCATTAGAATAATTAAGAGGGTGTTGAAAAGCTATTTAATATCCAATTGTTGAACTACTATTTAATATCCAGTCTCTAATATAGAAGTGAATGCAATTCCCTCACAAATGAAGAGGAGACTTGAAACATCTATGAATGCGGTTCTACAGAAACATACTGAGAATACGACGGACTGAACGTGCAAAAAATTAGGATAATCGAGGTGAATATAGGAAGAAGAAGGTCACCAGAAGGTCATCAGAAGGTCACCAGAAGGCCTGCGAATCAGAAAGAGAAAGAAATTTCTGGGACACATAATGAATAAAGAGAAAGCTTGGAAAATTTAACACTCACAAGACGTCAAGAGAAGCCGAGTCACATGGCGGGAAATTACCTAATGACTTTGAATAGATGACCAAAAGAGTGGGGGGCAAGATGCATGGTAAATGGTAGGAAGTAGTGGTAAATTATGATAGACAACGTCCTAAACACACATAACACAAAAAGGAGAGAAAATCGATAACCAAAACCGTTTTTTTCATAACTTGGGAATTTTTGAGATGAATGAAAAAATAAATAAATAAATAAATAAATAAATAAATAAAAAATAAAATAAAAACAACAACAAAAAAGCGGAGACTTGAATCGTATTCTATATTTTTCGACTGGGTTTACAACACAGTCCGAATTTGATTGTTCTCTTAATTTAATTTTTTGTGATTTATCTATAGATAATTATTTCTAGCGTTATACATTATATAAGATAAATTATGATCAAAGAAATTTGAAACAACATATATATATA
>CAHIKZ030004573.1:1202500-1350000 GCA_903632075.3 Acanthosepion pharaonis | reverse complement strand
GTATGAATTGCACATAAAGTGCTGGTGTTATTGAAACAGTGCTCGATGTTTTATAACAGACCAATAAATTATATATATTAATGAATAGTAGTGCAAAGTGCAAACAAGTTGTATATATATATATATATATATATATATATATATATATATATATATATATATATATAATATATATAATGTGTGTGTGTGTGTGTGTGTATGTGTGTTCAATGTTGATAACATATCGTTTGCGGTATGCTATATTTATGGGTTAAAGTGCACGATATTAGGATAGAGCGTATGTAAATATAAAAGGAGACATTGACGTCAACACTGATCGGCGACAGTCTGTCTCATGCGTATAATTATGAAACAGACTGTCGCCGCTGGGTGTTGCTTTCAATGCACACACACACACTCACACACAGATATATATATATATATATATATATATATATATATATAGTATTTTAAGGAATTGATTTTTCATTTGTTCATCCGACATTTTATTACATAAACATTATTTTAATGGATACCCATATTTGAGTAGATGCTCCCTTTATTTATTAAACCATACATTTATTTTTATCTACTGGCCAGAATATTTGAGAAATCTCATTAAAATGAGGTACTTTCCGGTAGAATTCGGACCTGCTTTTATCTAAAGGAAACCGTCATTACATCTGTGTTAGCGGTATGTTTAGAGGTCCTGGATTTTTCATTTATTAATCCGATATATTTTAATCTAGTGCTTAAACGTTATTTTTAATGGATAACCATATTTGAGTAGTTCGAATCTTGCTGGGGAACGCATAATTTTCTAATGAGATTTCTCGAATATTCAGGCCGGTAGATGGAAACACAGATAGAGGCTCGGGTTGAGGAATCGGTGAGCTGAGTTCGAATTCATGTCGAATGCATTACATTCACTTACGTGCTAATACCCTTGGGGAAGGTATGAATCCTTCTTCCAAGCTATGGGTAAATAGCAGGACAGATCGGGTTCTATAGCTATGGCAACTGGTCTACCGCAGAAAGAAATGGCAACCTACTGCGGGAAATATCTGCCTCGTCAGTCATGTATTGAAAGATAGACAATCGCCTAAGCGTGTATCACGCGTGGCACATAACTGGCTGAGATGGAAACAAATAAATATACTGTTTAATAAATATACACAACGTCTACTGAAATATGGGCATCGATTAAAAATAGGGTTTAAGCAATAAATTAAGATAAGTCCGATTAATGAAGCATTCCTAAACGAAATTCTCCTCCGTGCAAAGATGGAGAGCCTTGAAACCATCATGACTCACCAGCGATTTCGATTGGCCAGACAACTCGCCTGAATGCTAGACACCCGCTTACCCAAACAAATCGTTTTCTCTGACCTCGCATCTGGTAAGTGATCACGTAGACCCCTAAGTCGTCTATTCAATGATCAGCTCAAAAACACCTTGCTGATGATTGAACTCGACTTGGTCAATTAGGAGACAGAAGCTGCAGAAAGAACTATTTCGAGGGGAGCAGTCCACAAAAAACATCCCTCGAAAACACTAGAAGTCAAATAGAAGAGCGGAAAAAAGCCCAAGGAAACCCTAGAACTCCCCATCTCTTGAGCCATCCTACCCTACCATGTTGGGGCTGTGGATGTTTCTTCAGATCCAACATAAAACTTATTTCACAAAAAAGGAAATGTTGATGAGCACCACAATCCTCATCAACGAGTGCCGCCGACGACAGTATATTAGAAGAATCTCCTGTCCATTTCGCTGAGTTCGCAGCACTTCATTTTTACAACAGACCCTCCAGACTAACCACATTTACGACTTGATCATTGGTGGTAAAGGCTTGAAGCCAGACTTTTCGAAGATCCGATAGCGGAAAAAGGTTGCAGTGATCTACGAAATCTATAGAAAGCGCTCCTCAGGTTTGAATTTAGTTCTTTTATTAGATTGGTTGCCAACTAATGTTAAAGATCACAGTCTACCTTACTATTTAAACCCTAACCGGCATGAGAAAATATAAACTTATGCTATTAACAACGATATTTGCGCGAAAGTTAACTTAAAGAACTTAACTGGAATACGAACTCGGCTCGCCGATTTATGCATCCAACTCGCTAAACGTTATGCTAACAGCAAATATATACAGTGGAACCTCGACCTCCGAATTTAACCCGTTCCAGGAGTGGAATTGGAAATTTCGTATGTCGAAACAATTTTCCCCATTTAAATTAATAGAAATTAAATTAATTCGTTCTAAGCTCCAAAAATATTGATATAAAAATCGAATTTTATGCAAAATTAAATTACTTTTTTAAAGATTATACACAAATAATGTAAATAAATATATCACCGTGACTCCTTCCCAGGCTTTATCAATGAGATTTAAGCAATTTAGGATACTGAAGTGATCCTTCCAAAATTCTTTTAGGGTCAGGTTTGTATTTTCGGTCACTTCAAAACACCTCTGAAACAAGGTAACTTTATCAGAGCTCGCAGCCTCTCCATGTCTCACTACACTGTGAATGCCGGTTCTAGTTTTACATTTTTCAAATCATCCTCGGCTTGCCTTAAATGCATTTTCATCTTCAGAAGACGTGCCTGCTATTTTTTGATAAGATCTACGCACAGTGCCCTAGCATGTATAATATCTTCATACACAGAATCCCCTCGAAGCTGCCACTCATTCATCCACACCAACAACAGCTTCTCAACATCTTCTAGGGCTTTTAGACGATGCTTAGTAATTATGTTAACTCCCTTGGCTACATTAAGCTTTTTTTTTAAATTTCTATCTTGTTACTTAGGGTAGTGCAAATTGTTAATGCTGAACGTCCATATAGATTGGCATGTTCAGAAACACGGGTACCTTCTTCCTGCTTCTGAAAGATCTTCTTCATTTGCACGGATATTTTTCCCTCTTCTTAGTAGCAACTAGCTTCTTGGATGACACCGTGGGCTACACGAATTATCAAAAAATTACCAACTAAAATTTAAAATTAATTGTACATGTACAGTAATATTTACAGTAACACATTAAACTGTACGGTACAACAACTGCATGGAACAAATTGCGGTGATGAAAAATACAAATCAGCCTGAACCGGATGCGTAGTTTATTTTACTGCGTAGTTTACATGTTGTACCTGCATTTTATACATTTTATTTTGCGCTAATTGAATTTTATAATTTTTTTTTTACATTTTCCTTCTCTACTATATTGGTATCAATTTAAAATTCCATGATTATACACTGTATATTAGACTAAAACACACTTTACATTGTATAGAGATTAAACGAAAAGTACTCAGCATTGTCACATTTTACCTACTTTTAATTGAATAAATTTTAATAAATTTTGCATGTTACTGTACGGTACAGTAATGTACATATACTGTATTGATTACTGTACATAAATGTTTGCACTTTATTAATTTTTGTACACTTACACTAATATAATCCCAAATATGCGTACACTAGAAATGTTTATTCTATAAGGTAACAGGACTGAGTCGGGTGATGCAATGCTTGTAGCACAACATTACATCTAGTGAGATGGAACTGTATAGAAATATGTACTGTATAATAATATAATAGAGTATTGTACACAAAATATATTATAATATAATAATGTACAATGTATATAAAACATAAAAATATAAGAATAAAATACAGTAGAAAATATATCTGCAAATATTTAGTAGAGTACAGTACAGTATGAAAATACAGTATAAAAAGTATCGTAATACTGTATAATACGGCAGCATTACATTATTATATATAAAATATATAATATTATAATATACCAAACATAAAAATATAAGATTAAAAATTATTTACGGTACATTTATATCAAATATCTAATTTGAAATGCAGTGACGAGAATCCTATTCTTAATTTCGTAAGTCAAAATTAATTCGTAAGTGGAAACGAATTTTCTGACCAATAAATTATTCGTATGGCGAGGTTTTCGTAAGTCGAGGTTCCATTGTATATGTAAAAGTGCTGAAAATTTCTAGAACTGACTAAGAAGTGATTTCTAACATATCTCTCATGCTTTGTCACCACTTGGTCAGATTTTAGAAAGTAGTGAACATTCCAGCACCCTTTGTCTGTATATATATATATATATATATATATATATATATATACACATATATATATCTGAGTGCGTGTTTGCTGTTTAAGTTTGTCTATATTGTAATGGTCATATAATTTGCCTTTTCCTCATTGATATCATCCCCAGGCACGCAAAACAAGGAAAATATTGTCTCTTACTTTGATAGAGATTGTATTTACGATTAATACGCACGAAAAGACATCATTTCAGAATGTTCGTATGACATTCAATAGACACTTCTCTAATTTGGACCTAAATTTGTTAATCGAACAAAAGCTGCCAAAGGTATCAGATGAATGAAAATCGTTTGACATTTGAATTATCGTTTTGATAAATTCCGTTGACATTTCGAAAACTTATCTGCCAATATATATTTGCTATTGAATAAAAGCATTGATGTTGGAAACATTATACTAGATATTCTCACGGACATTTTACAGGTAGGAAGCGATAGCAAATGATTATAACGTTTTCCCAGTCCAGAGTATGGATATCCAAATGGACATAAAATTACATTTATCTCTTACAACCGGATAATTATCCCAAACGGAAGTGATCACACACCGAAATTGACGAAACAGCGCTCGAAAGCGGTTACAAGATTCAACCTCCTTGCCCTGACGGTGACAGATAGATGAAACGCTTTACATAGGGACAGTGTGAACGCACCAACAATGGTTATTTAAAAATAAAGAAATCGGGGATTCGGCTCAAATTGACTAATTCTAACCGCTACAACCAGTCAAGAGACGTTTAACTAGATATTTGGTGTCATGTGTAAGGCTTAGTCTGTGACTATTTCTTTATAAATATCTACTAATCTAAGTAACTATCGTGGTCGGACCACATTGTGCAGGATGAAGAACTGTCGTCTTTCAAAGTTCCACCCAACAAACCTGTTTAAAACAGAGGAAACGTCGCAAGCCTCTGGCTAACTCTATCGCTATTTGTTGTGGTAGGATCCACCTAATTTGCATAGTGGAGTACCGACCATATAAATATTGTTGGTACCGGGAAGAGAGGGAGGAATCAAGAGATTCAACCAGAGACTCTGCCCGACTGCGACTCAGTCAACACATTCTCCAGGAACGGTCTTACCAGGAATATACAAAAGACTATATGTAAATATTGTGTACACTTTCTTGTTTCAATACATTTTGTTCTAAGTACATTTTGTGTTGCATTATTATTCCATGCATTAGTCAAGTTTCAACACTATTTCTATGGTAGCTGCTCTGACGAGCTACATTCCTTGGTTCCATCATCCATGATCTTTGCGACTGGGACCCACCATACCACCTACACACGGATAAATTATACCCATTACATTCGTATTTTATTAATAAGAAGTTCCACTATAACAGCTTCTTTCCAAAGACTGTGGCTTTGTGGAAGAAAATCTCTTTGGTACAATCTTGACATAAAGTATGAACTGGACTTCTTGCATTTTCTTACGCTCATACAGCACCATTAACCCTCTACCTTGCGTGGCTCTCGGGCCTTTTATGGTGTGCACGTTAGTTAAAAAGTAAAGAACACATGGAACAGTGGATAAAGGCATTAGTTAGATCCAGTGACAGGGCCCAAAGAGTGTGAGTTCAATACCCGGTTAATCCAGCGGAGAACTTTCAGAGGGAAGTTAACAGGAGATAACTGATAACTGACATCCATCAAACATGGCACGTGGAACTAGAACAGTCTACCCCAGTGAGCGAAATAAAGGGTTCAGTTCGACATTCCAACTACCTGAAGAAGGCCGGCGCGTACAACGGCCGAAACATTGTAATAAATATGGCGACAAAGATGAAGACAATAGTCCGAATAATGTAAATAATGTACATAATACCTCATCTCAGAAATATAGACAGATATTAGAGAATGATTCTTAGTCGAGTGGGATCAATGATCTGTGATAAGAATTTAGCATCCATCAGTTGGAGACACAGGCAGTCGACAGGACGGTTAGGGAGGAACAGGATCTGTCATGTAACTTTTCTCGTCTAATAAAACCGCAGAATATGAGTCGAGGAGAAGTCGTACCGCAAGATGGATGCCTTTGGTGGTTGGCGAATCTTCTTCTGCAATTGTTGCGGAAAAGTAATCCCGTTATTCTGCAACAGATATGTAAAAAAATAATCTAAAAAAAAAACTTCAAAATTCTCGTTCGTGGATCTAATTGTTATTTAACACTATTAAGGGCAATGAATTCATCTGTACGTAATAGTGCTAAATTACAATTAGATTCAGAGTTTCGCGAATGAAAAATTGAAAAGAATTTTTCAGGCTCATGGGTAGCGTTATAGAAATTGGAAAAAGCGTGTTGAGTTTATATTGAGATCGAGTCTGTTTTGTTTTCACGTCGTACTGAATCCACCTTCCTCTAACAAAGGGTTAAATAGAAAGGTAGACTGCGTTCTCTTTTCTTTGGTGGCAGCCAGTCGAAATTGAATTCAAAGCCTTTAAAATAATAAGGCAGTGTTGGTAGGGAAATCAGTTGAGAGAAGAGCAAGAGAATCCGAGACCAATCTGAAAGAGGAGTGGTTTCTATTAGGCTATCATGTCCTAGAAACACAGTCAGCTACGGCTCTCACTACATGTGATACTCCCAACGTCTCAGAGAGGTTATCCGAATTGCGAATACACTGAAAGCCTCCTCCAACTGGCCAGATTCTGGTCAGATTTTCTCATTCTTTCTATTTGTGCATAGATTTCGTTGAATCATTCCTCTTTAGCTCGCCTACATTTGTTCTTAATTTCTTTGTTCAGTATTCTATTTTCTGTACTTTAGCATTGATTTTTGTCGTATGATCATCATGTTGAGTATTTAATTTGTCATCCATTACTTTTTCGTTTGTCTAGTATTCTTTGGTGTGATCTTAATTTCTGATGTGACTAAAGCTTCTCTTAATGTATCCCCTTTCATGCTTCCATTCTCATTTAGTCCATTGTATCTACGTTTAACACTGTCTATATGTTTACTCTTCATATTCGGGTTAATCAGGAGTCTGTCGTATTGCAATATGGGTGTTGCCTTCGCCCTCTTCAATTTCCATAGTTTACATATCGCTCCCGCAGTCAGCACTTGTGTATGCTTTGTGGCGTAAAACTGCATTCTCGAATCTCTTATTGATAGTTACACAGCAGTTTTGGTTTTTTGGTTCTCTTCTTTGGCTTCTCCATGTCCATAGAGGTTTTATTAGTGGTGTAAATTCAAACTTCACGAAGTGCTCACTACTGTTGCGTTGTGCGGCGGAACGATACTCTCAGGTGAGTTTCATATTGAGCTATTTAACTATCTATGCCTCACAGATTGGTGTTCGAACCCAGGTAAAAATCGGGATAATTAAAATTAGTTTGCAAGACAGACAGTTTCTCGCCACGATGAATATTGGCGCAATAAATTATTCCTATTTTCATTTTCCCAATATGAAACACCGCAATTGTGTCAGACTAATCTAAGTTTAGTAGACATCTATTCGAGAGTAGGTGTTAGTAAGTTAGTCTTGCTATTATTACTGTAATAAATTCTATCACACTAAGAGCTTATCAATTGTAACCTTGTACCAGACTAGGCTAATTTTAATATGTATCGGGTGCTTCACTCCGAAACAGAGATTAGCAAGTCAATCTTGCAGAACTTTATTCTGTTAGATATTTAATTGAATCTCAAGACTTTTAGCTTGTTACCGGATTAAAATGACTCCGACATAATCCTAGAAATCACTTATAACCGCCATTTTCTTTTTGTGTGCGGCTTACAGCCTTATCATGTCCCTCTACGATCAGTGAAGTTAAGCAACGTTGAGCCTGGTCAGTAACTAGATAGGTGATCACTTAAGTGCTGTAAGCTTGGATATGCGGGTGGTGAGATGGATAATGATTCGGAATTGTTAATCGGAGAGCCGAGTTCCAATTCCTATTGAGTACGTTATATACATTTACGCGTAAATACCAATGGGAATCGTATGAATCCACCTCTTCACCACTCAAGCTATGGGTTAATTAGTAAGACTTGTATTACCAAATCATTATTATCTAAAAAAATTAAAAAAAAAAAATCTTACAATCTAAAAAATAAATTCTGGCTTTAAATAACCTGAAAAGGGTTGATAAGCTGTAGAAAACGATTCAATTTTTTTTGAGTAAGCATTGTCTTTATTTTTACTGTTTTTTAGTCATATTAACTTCTGACTGGTGCTATAATATTAAAACCATATCTTTGAAGTTTATGTTTTATTTATTCTTTGTAAATTAGTGTCAGGAAAACTTGAATATCACAAAGAATGGCTAATTTTCTCTTGTCTACGGGCAGAATGAAAGATAAGAGAAATTTCTTTGAAAGTTGGTGTTTTCTGAAACTGATATTCCAATTCTTTTGTTATGCATCCGAGTGTGAATATCGTGTTTTCTTGGTACTCTGCCCAAAACCCGTAGGAGGTAAGAAACAGATGTATAAAAGCATGAGAAATAATTGGAACAATTCACTGAAAATAGCGCTGAAACGGACTACATACACACTCTAACACACACACAATATATATATATATATATATATATATATATATATATATATATATATATATATATATATGCGCCAGAGAGAATCCAGTTGACATCTACAGATAAGTTAGTCCATCAACCGATACAGAATCCAGGAGCATGTTTATTTATGAATATATCGGAGCTGAACGAATGAGTCAGAGAAGAGGAAGAGATAAATCAAATGTTTTTATCGCTTGGCCAATGATTCGTCATTTGGCCTCTGTGTGTGCCTATCTTCATAAAACAACGGAACAATCCAAAGAGCTCAGGAGCAGATCAATGCAAAGAGCGGCAAAGCCTTTTAGACATTTCTAATGGCCTTTCTGCCGTGCTCCCGGCTATCTGACTAGCATAATACGATTAGATGGCAACAGGGGGCGCTTGTACAGCGATTATGTAATCCTGAGATATTTAAGTTTGAGATAATCAATGGTCAAATAAGATCGCCTAACGTGTAGTAGTAACAAGTATGGAATATTGTAATAATGACAACGTGGCAAGGGAGGTAACTCTTGCTACGAGAAAAACTGCTTTCGTCGACATTGTAGATTTGTCTATATATGAAGTAGAGTACCTAGATTTAACGAACCACTCGTAGATCACATGTGCCACAAGGAACTGATTTTTTTCTTTACTTTTTTCAGAGAGGGAGGGTGGGAGAGAGAGAGAGAGAGACAGAGACAGAGAGACAGAGAGACAGAGAAAGAGAGAGCAATACCAGATCTTCATTGCCCATTCCAACTCTGTCTGTCACAACTGCAGAAGAGAGTGTCATGCAAAGATTAGTCTGTTAAACCACTCCAGATGCTGCTCGCAAAAGAACTGAATGTTTAACTCAGTGGATCTCAACCTTTTTTTACCCATGGACCCCTTTCCCCTTCTTTTTATCTTGGTGGACCCCTTCATAGCTATTGGACATAAGAACAATTTTCTATTCTTCACTAATATAAATTTTAAGGTTTTAATTATCAAAGAAATAGTATACGATTAAGCTTTATTTTTAAATGAAAACTAATTTAATACAAATAAAATATTCTACTATAATTATAATAATAATTATTATTACTATTTTTAATTAACACAACAATTGAGTTTTGCCTGTGGACCCCCGGAAATATTACATGGACCCCTAGGGTCCATGTAGACCCCGGTTGAGAACCACTGGTTTAACCAAAGAGGCCGCTATATTTATTTCGCGAGATAAAACGATGCATACTATATTGCCTAATCGCCATGAAGGAGACATGAGTGTTGAAAAGCAATAGGAATTTGACGAAAGAAATCTTAATGAAAAAATGAATAACAGTAAAATTGTTTCGTTAGATATAAGATGAAATATAGACAAGTAAAAAAGAATCATCACTGGCAGGGCCTATGAGAACGGTGTCCAACTGGTACTTTGTTCCGGGGTCCAACAACTAAGAAGGTCCTCACAGCAACTATGCAACACCAATTCCCCTCAAGAACAAGCACTTTCTGGTACCCAAAGGCCGACATACACTTACATACACACATTCAAATATCACTATACATATTACACCACATTTTTTAAAAATTAGTATTTATTATTAACTAGCAGCATGGCGTTGCCCGTGCTTGTTTCAAAAATCGTACGACTCATACAGCAATCGCTATCACGTGACTTAAAATATTTTTGCCCTTCCTTGCCTTTAAAGGAGTGCCCTTTGCCGTGTTGATGTTGCTACATGCCTTACTTCTTGCCTATCTCACACTGCGAATTTTTTCTAAGCTCTATACTAAGCATTAAATCTGTTACGAAAAAAGAACTAAACAAAATGAACACAAAACCATCAGCTTTAAAAAAGGACTCGTAACTGAAAAAAACCGAATGAAAAAAGAATGTTGACAACACATACTTTTTCACATCCAACCCAGTTCTGCGGAATCAGAATCAACGTTGAGTTTAAGCAAGCGAATGCAATATTTCCTTGTATTGAGAGGTTGCCGGATCTTTTAAAAAAAATGCGCGCAACATTCTTTCGTCGCCATAAACTTTAGTCAGTTACTGAAAATTTTCGTATAGCGTTTTGTTCAAATTCGACCAAACCTCCAAGCATTACTTGAATTTTTTTTTCTACAACATCTAACAACAAAATGTTTACTTCAAGCGATGCGTAATTTTCAGTAATTATTTGGGAATACCAGGTGCTGTCAGCGTGGATGTGCGGGTGGTGTAATGAATAGCAACTCGAAATTAAAAATCGGAGAGCCGAGTTCGTTATATTCACTTATGTGCAAATACCCTTGAGAAAGGTATAAATCCCCCACTCTTCTCACTCCAGGTATTGGTTAATAATTAGAACTTGTATTAAAAAAAATCATTATTATTCCCAAGAAATCTAAAAATATTTTCTGGTTTTAAATAACCTACAGAGGTTGATAAGCCGTAAAAAAATATCAATCAATCAAGCTATGTATAACAGCGAACTTAAGATGCAAGCAGGTTTATGATTATATACTTGCTTATTGGTCAGCGCGCATCTCGTGTTTCACGCATGCGCGCTGTTTCGCCTTTCATTAGGCCAGTCTTGTTATTTAATAGCTAAATTTCGTATGTAAACGATAGATGACATATATTGTGACATAGTTGATTGTGGCAGGAGAGAAAAAACTAAACAAATAAACAACACACACAGTTTTAATTATCGTCGTCAACACACAGTTTTAATTATCGTCTCCAACTAATTTTGCTGTTACACGTCCTGACAGATCAATACAAATGCAAAAGGATATAGATTTATATAGAGAGATTATGCAAAACCGTTTGATAAAGGACGTCACAAAAACTTTTTAAACTGCTCGGTAGGATTAATTTATTTGGGAAGTTTATTAGAATTATCCAGAAGCGCCGTAAACG
This sequence comes from Acanthosepion pharaonis, assembly GCA_903632075.3. NCBI lineage: Eukaryota > Metazoa > Mollusca > Cephalopoda > Sepiida > Sepiidae > Acanthosepion > Acanthosepion pharaonis. The sequence goes on along the minus strand of CAHIKZ030004573.1, from coordinate 1,338,478 downwards.
GATAAAAAAATGAAATCAGTAAATACGCAAAAATAGAAAGGGGCGTAAGATGTGTCTTCTCAACAGACATATTCAACCTTTAGAGTTAAGCAATCTTGAGGGAATTAAAATGTCCTATCAGGATTCATTATTGGCGGACACAATCTTTAAAATATTAGATATGTACTGAACAGATAAAACAGACACAGAAAGGAAACAACAGGAACTCCTACAGAAGGTAGCAAAGGAAAGCGAGAAGAAAGGACTAAACATCAATTTTAAGAAGACAGAATTTAAGAAACTGACGTGAATTACAAATTGGAGATACTAAAATGCAACAAGTACGACAATTTAAATATAATAATTTTAACAGAGGACGGAAAAGGCGAAATCCGAAGATCCGTTGTGATAGCGGAAGATGCTTTCCAAAAGCTAAGCACAGTATTAAGAAACAGGAAAACAATGTAAATAGTACTGAATTGTTAGTTATATCAGTTAATACCAGGTGCTTATTTTATTTTGCGTATATATATATATACTATATAATATTTCTATATTTGCGTATATATATAGAGTTTATATTTAGAAATATATATACAGTTTATATATACATACAGTTTACATATATATATATATATATATATATATATATATATATATATATATATATATATATATGAAAAAGAGACAAGAGGAAAACTTATCTGAGCCGACGCGTTTCGTCCTCTGAGGCAAATATTGATTGAGAGTCTCTTGGAATTTACTGTTGATTGTTAAATCTTTCGAATCTGTTGGTTGAGATCAAAAAGTCGTTGAAAACAAAATAATGCGTTCAAACGCTTACCTATTAAAAATATTGATGGTGTTTGAACACGTGGTTTCGTTTGACACAATATTGAAATTTATTACATCCTACCTTGAAAGCTGCCTTATCAGGAGGTATTTAAGCTAGCTCTTGCGGAGAACTCTTCAATGGGCTTTTGGCTTGATCAGGCATTTGAGAGACCCTAATGCTCTGCATATTCTCAACATTGGAGAATCCTGGCTGCCGTTTGATCTGGGTTTTCATTTGCATGTTAGTTTCTTTTCCTCTGAGGTCCAGGCTGATTTAGCGGCTAAGGAAATCGGTGAGGTGCTCATGTTTCTGTAAACGTTGCCGTACAACGCGCCCAACAACGTGACAGTGTACATTATTAAGAGAAGGTCACCTAAACCGTGAACTGTTTTCAAGAGTTAGTTGTTTATCCACAATACATCCGAGTAGCATGCTCAGAGTAGCGACCCCCACGTAGCCCTGTCGTTCACTTCATTGAAGAGAAAACCATACTCATCGGACCAATCGATATTCCTCTAACACAAAGTCTACCTCTGATGCTCGTCTGCCCATTGAAAACTCTAATTCGGCGATGAACGTTGGTACACTGACTGGCCTGCAGCTCTGAAGCCCTATACATAGCAAGGATCGATGTGCTGTGCATTGTGAGTTGTTCCTATATTCACATTGATTAAAACTATCCTCAATTGGCCTTTCTACTGGGTCGTTATCAGCGGGAAATCCAGCGTTCACTACTTGCATCAATAATGTTTGGGCCATCTGATGCCTTATCTGCGGGTGGTGATCCTCCCCCCTCCACCGGATCACTGTCAATAAGTACCCAGCATATCTAACGCGAGCACTCCAGAAGTAAGTCGATTCAAAAAATGTTCTGAACTTGTTTGACCGTTATCAAATTCACTCAAACTGTTTACACGATAACTTCGTAATTCAGCACATCAAAATAAAGTACATGAGACTGGTTTACTTGCTGTTATACCTCTAGCTAAGGTGGGTGGATTCATGCCTTTCGAAAGGGTAATTACGCGTAAGTGAATATAACGAATCTAGTGGAATTGAAATTCGGTTCTCCGATTGAAAATTTCTCGCTATTATCTATTACACCACCCGCACATCCAAGCTTACGGCACCTGGTATTCTCAAAGGGTGCAGGTAGATACAGGCATCAACGTTGCTCAACTTCGGTAATTGTACGGGAATATTTCAACTTAATTTAGCCGTAATCGTGTCCCATAATGAAGAAAGAGGGCTTAGAAAATCTGACACTCACAGGACATATTCAAGGAAAGAAGAAAGCAGCACATAACCTACTAAACTAGCTTGACTGGTAGAACAAAGATTAGGAGAGGCAGCAAAAAGAAAAACTTTGTTAAGATCTACAAAGGATTCAGTTTTTATGAGACAATATTTCTAACTTTTGCTACATACCTGTAATCATGTTTTCGTGTATATATATATATATATATATATATATATATATATATATATATATATATATATAGCGAAACAGTTTGTCTCTGTATGACTAATATATATATAAATAATGGTGTATTTGGGCAGTAACCCCATTTATACAAGTTTCATTAAAAACGGTTGACAAGGTACTACGGTTACTTCCTCAATGCACTTGATATAGGCCTCCATGGTGAGTCTGAGACCCTCAACAACAAATTCGGGAGTTATTTTCTTATCAGAACAATCAGAGTGATTTTTTCGAGTTGCCGTACACTAGTAATCACCATTATACGCATCCAACTCTTTCCAAATCCTCTGTGCTGTCCTCAGATTTACATCCTAACACTCTGAAAAGTGCGAAGTGAATTGCGTCAGGGTGATCTTTTTCTCACAGACGGTGCCCAACTGACTCTACTATAGAGTGCAGTCGACAAAATCAAAAGCAAGCAAGGACCATCGGCGAAATTAAAATTATAAAATGGCGACATTTTACTCATCGCAACCTGTATTAGTTAAGCGTACGGTAGAAAGCTTACGTGGACGGAAGGTAAGATGCATTTAACAAAAAATTAAGTAAATCCTTTTTTAATACACAACAGGGGGAACACGTAGATTGTATCTTATGTGTAAAAACCCTGATAGCCTCACTGAACTTATACCTAAAATCACGCACACACGTATATATATATATATATATATATATATATATATATATATATATTTCTTAATGTACAGCCAGTTAGATCAGGGATGTAGGACGACCATGGCTAAGATACAAAGACAAGCTGAAGAGCCACTTGTCAGCTGTCAATATACCTCATAAGACCCTCGAGCGCTTAGCCTTGGAACGGGTAGAATGGAGATCAACGTCTTTTGGACTCAGCAATTTTCAATCTGCGTGTCTGAATCGTCTTCAAGAAGCGAGAGCAAGATCTAAAAGGTCAGCCAATCTAACAATTATCTCATCCCACAAAACCTCACACTTGCTCCATATGCGGCCTCCTCTGTAAATCACTGGCGGGTCTTAAGTGCCACTTAAGATTATCGAACAAAATTCCTTTGACTGAATGAATTGGTTAAGTTGTCAGATCCTCATACGTCGAAACCGACGGGAGGGTCTATTATATATATAAAATAACGATCACGAGTCCTGTAACTCATCAGAGTCGTAGGGGCACCATACGCACTGCAGCGGCAGAAGAAGTGATGTTTTCTTGGGCATGGTGACCTGACGGAACTCAACTCTCTCCAGGCTGATTTGAATTCAGAGTTTTCCTTCTACTAGGCTGGTTGTCACCCAAGGCTATATAATCCAGCGTCCCCGCAATTTACTCAAACTGAGAGTGGTGAGAAGAGATTAATTCATACATTTGCCACCAAAGTCAATCTAATGTATTTGGCTCTTGAATTCCTCAATCCGAGCCGCAAAACATTAAACCACCGCTATCCATTACACCGGTGGATTAATGGACAGTGGCTTGGATTAAAGAATCGGAGAGCCGAGTTCGAATTCCACTCGAATCCATTACATTCACTTACGTGCTAATACCCTTGGGAAAGGTATGAATCCTATTCTTCTCCCTCCAGCTATGGGTAAATAGCAGAACACATTGGGTTCTATAGCCTTGGATGGCAACTGGTCTAGGAAAAGGACAACTCTGAACCTTGGGGACTGTGTGGAACTTACTGTATCAGGTCTCTGTATTCGGCCCTTCAAAAAGTGCGGATGGTTCTGCACAAAAAATTCACCACTATAATCAAATCACGTGTGCTGGTGTCGGGGCTGTCCTAGGAACTGACCTGCTTGACCCTCATACGTCGAACACGACGGAAGAATCGAATATATATATATATATATATATATATATTTTCCTTAATATTAATATATACTTAATAGCTTGCTGTTATATTACATCGAGCACTGTTTTATTAACACCAGCACTATACGTGCGATATATATATATATATATATATATATATATATATATATATATATATATTTTATAGTTTTTAAACTTGTTATACTGGAACACATCTATTCTATAGTTAATAGACTCTCCCACCTATAATAAGTAGTAGTAGTAGCAGTCGCTAAGTCAGTAGCTCAGTGAGTTGGTCAGTCAGTCGATGTGCATTGAGGAAGTAGTGCTGCCCTGGTTCACGAGGGTGGCTACTGAGTGACTATGTCTGGCAACAGGACTCTGAACCATGTCACACAAGCAGGAGAATCCAGTCATGGCTGACAGACAATTTCTGCGACCCCACCACCCCTAATATCTTGCCAACTAACTCCGCAGATTGCAAAGAAAATCTGAATCCAAACCACCTACTGCCTTGTCAGTCCTGGTTCTTTAGACAAAGGTTAGAAGAAGAAGATAACTTCAGAAACAAATCCACTTCGTGTGTCGTCACGAAGAAAGAAACTACGCCACCTTACTTTCAGCTGTGACAGAAAATAAATGGACTTCTCGGGCTTAGTACAGTTATTTATTACTGTATACAAATACAATAATTGTGGCACATGGCCGAATTATGATTTTCTAAGCGTAACTTAGACGTGGCACAAGGCCGAAACTGTGGAGCACTCAGTGAGGATTGAACACACTATTCAGTCGTAAAAGATCTAGCGAAGCAAGCTTGCTAACCATTACATCACGTTAATAATTTTCTAAGCGTAGCTTAGACGTGGCACAAGGCCAAAAGTGTTGAGCACCCAGTGAGGAATGAACACATTGTTCAGTCGTAATAGATCTAGCGAAGCATGCTTGCTAGCCATTACATCACGTTAATGATTTTCTAGGCGTAGCTTAGATGTGGCACAAGGCCGAAACTGTGGAGCACTCAGTGAGGATTGAACACACTATTCAGTCGTAAAAGATCTAGCTTGCTAACTATTACATCACGTTAATGATTTTTTAAGCATAGGCCGAAAGTTTGGGGCACCTAGTGAGGATCGAACGCACTATTCAGTAGTAATTGATCTAGCAGTGACCAGCTTGCTAACCATTACACCATTTCGAAGTGTCCCCTCGGGCTTAGTCCAATGGTTCGAACAAACGCCAGATTAAGACATTGCACGGCGCCGTGAACCTCTCTGATTTCTCTGAACAATGGGTTTGTGACATTAGGCGAATTGTGGAACATAATTGGAGAAGTCAGTCTGTAAAGTTAACTTGCTAACTATTGATTTATAAGACGGCGATTCACTTTATATTTCTATAGACCTGAACTTGAGTCAGAAGTAATTTCTGTTTTGGGGAACCAACTGTAATAATATGAAGAATAAAATTGAAAAAAACAAAAAAAACAAAAAAAAAAAAAACAAACTAAATTACTTATGAGTTAAACTAATAAATCCTGTTTTGGCAAAGCTACATGTCAGGAAAATTCTCAGACCTTTGAAAGGCAACCTGTTAAATGGATGAGAAACTTCTACTGTAGTAAGAGTATGCAACCTCTTTTTAGTATCAACTACTGAAAGGCTAAAAAAAAGGCTAAAAGAAATGAAAGAAGATTTGTTGTTTTCTTACTGGCCAGTTATTTTTGAAAGATGACAGTAATAGATATTTGCTGATTTCAGCACCAGCACATTTCGTCCTCAGTGTCCTTTGATGGAAATCTGAGACTTTTCCTTATACAGATCTTGGTAGTCGCAAATAGTATAAGTATTCTGATCTTACCCTCATAGCTATACACTTCGTTAGCTACCCCTGCTGTCGTTTTCTCTAAGTCAGTGCTTTTCAATCGGGGTGCGCCGACACCCTGGTGAGTCTCGGAGAGTAGCTTGTGGGGCGTCGAAAGGATTTAAATTAAAATAACAAACTTGACAAATTAAAGGCTGAACCCATATTCCAAGAAATTTCAACGACATATCCTTTATTTCTTCGGGCGATTTTAATTGAACCGAAAGAAAAAAAAAAAAAAAGAAAACGACAAAACAAAAGAAAAAAATAGAACCCTACTTAAAAAAAAGAGAAATCCCCTTCCTGTAATATACAGTGGGATTGAAAAGTAACTCCCTATTTTATGTATGATAGACTCTTCCATCTAACTATATTTTTACAAGACGAGAGAGTCCATCATACATAAAATAGAGAGTTAATTACCAAGTAAAAGCTTATGAAGCTTTATTATATTTAATACAGTTTCAGCGATAAAAACTTTAGATATATTGCAATGGATAATTACGAGAGAGAGGTGACGTGCTTATTTTAACACCCCCCCCACCAAAAAAAAATAAAATAAAATAAAAATAAATGAAAAAAAAATAAATAAAAAAAACGGAAAAAATATTGAAAAAAAAAATAAGGTAACAGAATAAGAATTTAAAAAGAAGTACAGTGTAACCCGGATGTAAGCGAGTTGTCGGGACCCGAGAAGAAGTCTCTTATATCCGGGTTTCTCTTATATCCGGGTTTGGTCTATTTTGTTTAGGTAAGTATGGGAACACTTTGGGACCAGAGAAAATCTCTCTTATATCCGGGTTTCTCTTATACCCGGGTTACACTGTAAAAGTATTTAAAAAATAATGAAATATATTGAAAAAATACAGAAAAAAAATAGTAAAAAAAAGTAGTATTTTTTAAAAAAATATAAAAAATACTGGAAATATATTTAAAAAGAGGGAAAATATTAAAAAATACGAAAAAAAAAAAATTAAAATAGGGAAAAATATACATAACATTAAAAATATAAACACAGGAAACAATACCTCCCAAAACAGTAAATATTCCTCTTAAAAAAAAAAAAAGAAAAAAATTCCAAAAACAAAAAATAACCACAACAGAAAAATAATAAAAAACGCTAAGATACTCCACCAAAAAAAAAAAAAAAAAAAAAAAAAAATCAACCCAGAAAGACAAGCAGAAAAAAATATTACCAAGGAAAAGAAAAAGAGACCCCCACCCCGCGCGACACCCAAAAATGCGAAAAAGGAGAAAAAAATTCGTTTCTATTTGGTAATGATAGAAGCTTGAAATAAAGTATGGTTAAAAAGCGGGCAATAAAAAAAAAAAAAATTATAAACAAAAACTGAATTCTGTATTAAGATAAGAGTCTGAATCAAAGAACCTGACATAGTTGGATGTTGTAAAGTTTTCAGGTACGTCGGAATTATCTCGGGGTAGGCAAGAGAAATAATCATATTGACTGGTCATTTTTGAATTTTTATCCTTTGTACTTTCTTGATGATATTACTACTTCCGTTGAAGTAGTCGTAAAACTTCTGCGATTACTAATATGTTTGTTGTACATATTTTTGTATCATACTAAATTCTCTTACCCTTAAAATACAACAAAAAAACTGCTGTATATTTTCAGTACAATTATCATACACACTAAGTGAACTGAACATCAAGCATGAATTAATTATAGAAATTCTCGTTTGATTCCATCCTTCACATCTACCATCTACACACCCAGTCCGAGTCTATCCTTCAAATCTATAAATCAACAATTCGCCCTTGCATGGAATACTGTTGCCATATATAATCTGGTGCCCCCGATGTTCATCTCGAGGTTCTCGACAAAATCCAAAGACGGATATGCAATATGATTGGTCTTGACTTTAAGTCTCGACTCCAGTCACTTTCTCACAGACGTAATGTGGCTTCTCTCTGTCTTTTCTATAAATATATTCATGGCATCTGCTTTGACGAGATATTTTCATTGGTGCCCCGGCTGTATGAATTTAAGTGTACTGTCGAAACAATTAAATGTAACCACCTCTTCTACTCCAACAGCTTCTTCTCTATCACTTCCCGACAGTGGAACTCCCTTCCTCTTACTTGCTTCCCTGATAACTATAATCTTCAAAAATTTAAATATAATGTCAATTGATATCTTGTTGCCTTGATCCCCGTTCTTCTTTTTATCCTCCTCCGTTTTCTTTTTATTATTTCCTCACCTCCTCCCCTTACCCAGTCTTTTCCATTACTTACACTCTCTGTACTCCCTTGCGTACTAGTGGCACCCCTGCCTTGCTTGGGGTGAATAGCTTTAAATAAATTCTTGTTCGTTTGCTACCCAAACTATGTAATTTTTGTTTGCTTTCATTTGAAGCATTTCTTTTTGGCTCGCTCCCGTTGTAGGAGTTCTGACTGGAACATCTTTTAAATAAATAAACAAAATTTCTGTCTCTCGTCCATGTGTCTGAAAGCCATCTAACTTGGGTCTCACTTGCCCTACATAGACATATTATACCCACTTCGAATCAGGATGATCCTGGGGTTGAAAATCTGCCCTTCCTTTGTTGCTGAAACATTCAGAATCGGGATTTGTATCTAGCTGAGGAGGAAACAGGTAAAAATTCAAATTTTAAAATAACTGAAAAAAAAAAAAAATGAGTGATTTTAAGTTTTTAAAATTTATATTGAGTTTAAAGTAACACAAAACTTTGTGAATTTAAAGATTTTTGTTTTATATTCCGTTTAAAATATTTCCAAAATTTTGTGAATTGAGGAAATCAATTTTATTTCTTCAAAATGCCAATCAATCAGAGTTAAAGTGACAGTTTTAGTGACGTGAGGTTTTGAAGTTTCGTAGATTTGTGGTTTGAAGAACTCAATTTTCAGCCTGAATAGGAATATCGGACCAAATCTGAGTTTCGGACCAAATCGGTCTTTTGGCCGGAATTGGACTATAACTCGAATCAGTTAAAATCAGGTTTTGAAGTTCCACGGAGTGAATTGAGGAATTCAAATTTATTTCTTCAAAATGTCACTTTAGTTTTGGGCCAGACGGCCAATTCGCCCTCTGTTGAAGTTAACTTAAAAGTCCTGAGGGAGTGCGGTTTTTAAGCTAGTCATTTATAAACCAAAGGACTCAACTAACGGAGTTGCTTTCTTTTTAAATAGTGATTGTAATCCCATCACTTGAAGTGGATCCTGTACGAAATTAATGCCGTTACAACCTGTGCATTCCAGTTCATTCATTAACAAGGAAATACACATTAATGTAAAAAAATGTTCTTAATATCCTCAAATGGTTTAGCTTCTTAACACGAATAAAAACAGTAACAGTAAATACGTACCGTATTTTAATGGAACGAACAGAGCGAGAATTCAAATAACAAATCTGTCCGATACGGGAACGTCGAGTGCAAATTCATCTCGTCTAGACCATTAAAGCAGATCAAGGAGGAACGCAGCTTTCATAGTGAACGTTATTAGCCAGGCGTTTCATTTGTTGTGAGGTATGAAAATGAACGGAGTTCAAAGTCTATGGTATGCGACGAGAAATTGTCAAAAAAAAAAAAAAAATAGAAAAAAAGAAAAGCATAATTGTTTTCTAAGATACAACTTTAGCGAAGAAGAAAAAAATAGCATTCTAGAAGTTTTGTTAAAATCTTAAAGATGTTCAAAATTTTCAGTTAAAATACAAGAAAACACTTATATAATAGCTGTATGTATTGCAAAAGAAATGAAAGCATAGACTAATCTTTAATTCAACCTTCTGACCAAAACAATTGTACGAATAATGTTTAAGCAAAAATATATAAATTAAATTAAAATTCTTTTTATATGATAATTCCATAGCCAGGTAAACAGGCGGTGCAAAAGTAAGTATACAGTAATCAAAAACAAACGTGCGCACAAAACCTATTGTATTGATCATACAAACATATCAATAATAAACATCAATATCTCAAACTCTTGACCACTGTCATTCACACGCTCTTATTTACTAGCAAAACATTTATTATTAAAAAAAATACATATTATAATAAATGTATTATAATAAAAAATATGAAAATAAAAATATTAAAAATGATTTTAATGAATTAAATGAATCCTAGAACCACTATAGTAATACTGGTATAATACATACTGTATACCTAATTTTGCAGCCCCCTGAATTATAGATTGATCTGAAAATATTAAAATTAACGTAAAAAAACGTAATGAAGGAAATGTCTATACTGTACAATATATACTGTATATAAATTTATGAATCATGGGACAACAGTGGAACTGGAAAGAAATTTGACGTTGCAAAGCGATAATATTTTTCAATGTTTTCAATGATTATATTATGTTTGTAAAAGTATCGAGGGAAAATTGTCATTTATAAGTAGCAAAGAAAAGGAAGGGTTTTTTTTTGCCACAAGCAAAGCCGTACAAAGAAATAACAGAAGTTAAATGTTTTTTTTTTGTATCGTGAATCTTTAATTTCGAAAACATCAAGGATTCAAAAGTTGCAACCTATTGTGAATGGTAACTGAAAAGTTATGTTTTTTTGTTTTTTGTTTTTGAATTAAGTCTCTTAAATGAATGCGAAGGAAAGCGAGAAGACAGGACTAAACATCAACTGCAAGAAGACAATGCATAGTTGTTAGTGTTGCGGATTTCGAGTTGAAATCCGGTACCAATAAATAACAAACGCCAGGAATGAATATATAAAAATAATGTATTAACGTAATAATACAAACTGGTAAAGCAGGTTCGTAGTTCCAGGAATACGTGTTAGTAGCAAAATATATATACAGTCTTTGGTATTGAAGTGTGACGTCGTCCCCCCTGGTCGCAGCGTCGACTGTGTCGTTCGATCCCGTTCGCGACGCCAGCTGTTCGCCTCTCGCTGCTCCAAGTGTGACGTTCTAACCCTTTGGCTAGATGAATACCAGCCTCGTTGTTCCCAACCCGCTTCCAACGCCTGGTTACCAGGGTAACTACACTGATCTCCGGTCTGTCTACCCACGTTGTGATTAGATCTTAGACAACGGGATCAAACAGGGATTGGGCCGTATGCAAGCTGAGTCCAACGGGGGTGATAACACACAAGATAAATAAAACTCACAAGGTCCAAAAATATTGAAGAAAAAGGTAACAACTTTTTATATCTAATTGTTCGTTACACAAGATTATTCCTACCTCCCGACCCGTTCTGTGGACCGTGGCACCAAGCTTCTACCATACAACTTTAAGGCTTCGAGTTGCTTGCTCTCTAGAAATTTGCATTTCGGGGTGTGGTTTGGTTTCAACACTGGGCGCTGATCTCTACCTGTCGTTCACGGCTGATTTCTCTCGCCGTCCGTGGCTGCAACTAACTCTCTCTTCAGAGTCTGAATTATTGTTCACTCATCTCTGCCGTCAGTGCGCGAATTAACTTCTCTTCGGCTTGGGTTGGACGAGCTTATTCACTTCGGCTTGGGCTGGACGAAATTATTCACTTCGGCTTGGGTTGGGCGAATTTCTTCACTTCGACTTGGGTTGGACGAATTTCTCTTCTTAGGCTTGGTTTGGTTCCAACTTCTCCACTTAGGCCAAACGGGCTGCTTCACTTCGGCTTCTCTTGCCGCAAAGGGGACTAATGAACAGGGCCCGCCGTCCGCGCTGCAACTCCAACTGGTTTCTGTCGGTTGGGGTCCTGCTTTTATTGAGGCAGTCAAAAACTGGGGTGGGTCTGTCGGCGCCAGGGTTTTCTTGATAATTCTAAAGACGTATTATTTCTGATTAGGGATTTTCCATTGTCGGTAACTTACTTTCACTCCTACTTCCTTACTGTGCCTCTGGGGGGGCGTATACCCGCTTCCCCTGGTCCTTCGTATGTCAGGTGACCGCTCTCGACCAATGGGGTCCTGGTCGGGCATCTTTCCTCCTCCCTCGCACATCATGTGACCGCTCTCGACCAATGGGGTCCTGGTCGGGTGTCTCTCCTCCTCCCTCATGTATCATGTGACCGCCCTCGGCCAATGAGACTCTGGTCGGTATCTTTCCTCCTTCCTTCGTGACGTCTTTAATCGGGCGTGGACAATCCGTGGCTTTGTTCTGGGGGAAGAAACACCTTGCTTAAAGAAACAAAAACTTAAACTGCCCTTTTCGTATGTGACCGAAATGACGATCCCGGTTTCTTTTACACGCGGTATCTGTCAAACAGCCTACCGCTAATTGGATACGATCTAAGAAAGGAATTTTCCTAGACCTGTCGGCGGCCGTCTGAACGCAACAAAATATTTCATTCTCTTCCGGCCGATAATAAAATCTGTATTATCTCAAAAAGCGACATCACCTTGGGTGGCTGTATTTTCAATTCTGGTATTGTCTGGGTTCTTGTATTAATGCTTTGTTTTCATATCCTTAGATACACTTCCCCATCTGTTACCTATCATCTCAATGACACCCTTTTCATTTGTTACTTATCAATATTTTTTTCATTGTCCCTAAAATTTTATTTCTTCAACCAAATTGATAACAAACTTCCATCCTTCGTGGACACGGAAGTAGGTCAGGTACTTGACCTGATATTTTTGACATCTGATATGTGCCAGTCGAGCGTGTGTGTTTTTCGCTTACGACCTCGTTTCCGTATTGTATTTTTCTTTTTTTCTTTCTTTTCTCCTTCTTTTCTTTCTTTCCCCCAGATCGCTTGAACGCAATTAAAGAATTATTCTCAAAACCCAAATATTTTTCAGCTCTAAATAACTCTCAAATGGTTAACAAACCGAAAAAAAACAAATCATATATTTATGAACATCTCTTTTCAGTTTTCTAATTATGCATGGTGCCACAGAAGTATCGCTCTATGACTTCTTACTGAGTCTACGTGCTCGCTCACTGTGACTCCTACAACGCTGTTACCTCACTCTCATTCTCACGGTTACCTACAACCTTTTACTCTGGACTCAACTCTTTGGTCTTGCTGTGTAGGGTCTTCACGTAGCCGTAGTATATGTATATACTGGGTGAGTTCATTTGTGTAAAAAGGGGAGAACCCCTCAACATTTAGCAAAAGGATGAGCCCAAAATGCAAATTACAAATGAGATAACAAAATCGAGCAAGTACAAAAATTTAAATATACAAGAAGTGTTTTTATTAGAGAACGAAAGACGTGACAGTGAAATCCTAAAGCACATTGGGATAACCAAAGATCTATTTCAAAAGCTAAGCAGAGTATCAAGAAACAGAAAAACTATGTTAAAAACAAAGAAAATAATACTGAATTATTACGGGATAACAGAGGGAAGCCACATTACGTCGGTGAGAAAGTGACTGAAGTCGAGACCCCAAGTCAAGACCAATCACATTGCATAACCGTCTTTGGATTTTGTCGAGAACGTCGAGATGACCAGCGAGGGCACCAGACCATATATGGCAACAGTATTCCATGCATGGACGAATGGTGGGTTTGTAGACGTGAAGGATGGAATCAAACGAGAATTTCTATAATTAATTCATGCTTCTCCAACCTGGCAGGGAATGCTTGATAATCTCCTCAAAGAGGAAGATTTGAAACAACAGAAAAGTGCTTCTACAGAAGGATACTGAGGATACCACGGACAGGATATGTGAGCAAACGACGAAGTTTTAGAGAAAATGAAAACATAAAAAAGTATACTTATACCTAACTTCAGGAAGAGTTAAAAATTCTTGGGAATATGATAATGAAAGAGGGCTTGGAAAATTTAATAGTCACGGGACAGAGGTACAAAGGAAAACAACGCATAACGTGCCTAGCGAGCTTGGGTAAATGGATGGCGGAACAAGGTTTAAGAGAAATAACAAAAATACAAAATTTATTAAGAGCTACAAAGGACAGGAAATTGTGGAAAGCCATGATCGCCTACATCCTGAGGGTACACGCTACATAAGGAAGAAATCAATGTGTTTTTAAAGATGTATGATGTAATGGATTCTAAACGTAACAGGGTCGTTTACCACACTGAAGCTCGTTGGCTGTCGTGGGGTTGTATATTAACTCTTATCTATAGACTCAAAGACGAAATATACGAAAGGTTTTCTCATGACGATAACAAAATTCGGTTAAATGTTACATGAACTTTGGTGGTCAAAAATTGGTTTATCTGATGTACTTGAAATTCTTTGTTAAATTCTAAGATCTTGGGAGAGAAAATAGTTTAGCATCTACTAATAAGCGTTATGCTTTCAAAGAAAAGTTATAATTTTGGTTGTCTTGAATAAAAGGAAATTTCAACATGTTTCCTTAATTTACATTATTCGGACTAATGTCCTCATCTTTGTTGCCTTTATTTCGTTCGCTGTGGTAGACTGTTCTAGTTCCACGTGCCATGTCTAATAGATGTCAGTTATCAGTTATCTCCTGTTAATTCCCCTCTCCAAGTTCTTCACTGCCTTAACCAGGTATTGAACTCACACTCCTTTGGTCCTGTCAGTGTATGTAACTAACGCCTTTATCCACTGTGCCATGTGTCATTGAGGGCATCTGCTTACGAATTTCTGGTTATTATAAACCTAATGTCTTCAGCAACAATTTTTTTTTACAAGAGCTCATATTGCAATTTTCGTTGCCATTATCGCTTTTCTCTGACACTCCTTATTACTAGTTACCATATTGTATTCATTTCTATGCTTGGTCGGCTCAATATAGACATATGTTTCCTTAAATAAGTAACTTCAACAACTATTCTGATATCAAAGTATGAGGTCCTTTGATCATTTGAAAGTCATGAAGAAAAAAAGAAAAGGATATCTTCTTTGTGTCTTGGCTGCATGAATTTAAACTTAATACTAGGTTGGCAGCTAGGTCTCATCGTTTTACTGATGAAATAGCGAGATATAACAGTAAGTTTTATTCTGATAGCTTTTTTCTCTCGCCTGTGAAACTCTCTACCGTTTTCTTGATTCACGGCCATCTACGATTTTTAAAGATGTAAATGTAATCGCCATCTTCTGTCTTCCTGAAACCTGTTCTTTTATTATTCTTTCTCCTCGCTTTGTTTCTCAGTCTCTTTGACACTCAGTAGTACCTTGCCTTTCTAGCGGCATTATTGCTTTATTTCAGGTAAAATGATTTAGAAAGAAACTTTATTCTTTAAAACTTTTTATATTTAATTGAGCATTGAGTGATACAACAAGGTTAATAAAAGATGGAGTATTATCTTAGAAACAGAGAAAAATAATTCTTCAGCTGAAGAATCAAATCATGAAGAATTGAATTAGATTCATATTGGATGTAAATTTCAACGCAATGTTGATTGGTCGTCCTTGAAACTTGGACTATTAAAGTCGCTAGAAGGCGTGCCAGTGGCTGACTATAAAATCATTCCAATTCACCCATTGAATGATTTGGAAATACAAATGTTTTTAATCTTTTTTAATGCATTATCAAAGTTTGAGATTCCGTTTCTCGCTTATGATCAACGTATTGTTTTTAGTATCAAGAAAGAAGATGATTAGAATGTCAAGTACCTCCAATCATCGTTGGAAATGAAAGATCAGTCGCCCCCAGGGTCAACATGCATTCGCAAGTCAAGTAGCATAATAGCATAATATTTAGTTGATTGACGGTACAAATTCACTACCAACCACAATGGGTTATTTAATGCAACAATTTTAGGAGCCGGAAACATTTTGGTTTAACTTTTTTGGTTTTAGTTCATCCTAAATTTTTTTTTAGATTCGTGAATCTTCTTTTGGTTTAGATTTCAATTCTTTAACTAACATAAAGACGAGTAAAAGAGAAAAAAATGAAAGCAATTAACAAAAAATGCGGATTGCCTTACGACACAATATTATGTGAATGTGGGCCCGTGTCAAGAAGTTCATATTTCCCATTGATATTAATTAAAAAGTTAAATTTATTTGAATTGAAGCTAAAATCTTCTAAATGTGACGATGTATATTTTCAGGGAAATACAAATGTTTTTAATCTTTTTTTTCGTGGTGCATGCATTATCAAACATCGCCTTTCTTCAGTTTGAGATTCCGTTTCAATGTGTCGCTTAGAGGGTGAGACATCATCCTTCGGGGTCACGTTGATCAACGTATTGTTTTTTAGTTAACATCAATGAAAGACACCAGTAATTTTCGATTAGAATGTCAAGTACCTCCAGCATAGCTAGGTAGCATGTCGAGGTAGCAGGAAGATTGAAAATCAACTGCTTAGAACTAATTCAACAATCCATTTGTAATAAATGGTAGCTTTCTCCCTTCTCGAATTCTCTTCCGAGGCTAAAGCTAAAACATTCAAAACGCTGTTATTATGAATAACTGTTTCAATTTCTATGTAAAAACAATAATGGTTTGGTTTGGTTTATTTTGTTTTACGGCATATCAACTTCGTTCCCATCCAATCAGATGCTCTCGCTTGTTATTGAATGCGAACAACAATTTTACAATAGATTCGTATGAAACAGAATCCTGTATTCTTTGGTTTAGATTGCGTTTGGTCTATTTTGTTTTTACGCGCTCATCCTTCGTTACCAACAATCATCTGCAAATGGGTTATTTAATGCCAACAACAATTTTAGGATAGATTCACACGTATGAATAGAATATGTATTCTTTGGTTTAGATTGGTTTTTTCAGTTTATTATGTTTTTGTCGTACACGAGCTATCATCCTCAATGGGTTATTTAATTTCCAAGATACCGTCCAGGACTTTGTGCGCTGGTCGAACATTTTTTGATAGATTCGCGCCCGACCTATCGAATGGAATATGCATTCTTTGGTTTAGATTGGTTTGGTTTATTTTGTTTTACGTCCCACGTGTCATCTGGATAAAGCACCTGGTGTCAACCAATGGCCCGTTAATCCGCACGCTAATGCCGTTCACAACATTTTTCCCGGATTGCTGGTAATATTTTTCTTTTGTCAAAAATTTGTTTCTAGTAATATCCTTTGGCGGTGCTTCAAAATTGTATTGAGCCTGGTAATAATTTGTTTCAAAAAAATGCTGCGTATAGAGCCAGTTTTATTTCCTCCAAGTCTGCGTATACACAGCTTTGGTAATAGTTAACTATTTGTCCATACCTGCTGGGACCCCACCACTGACCACAGACGGGTTAGGTGGACCTGATCGAACATTAACTTCAAGTCGAATCTGTCCATGCTAATAATTGCCGAAATAGCTTAAATTGGACTTAAACAGTGTACGCAACTGTCTGAAAATGTCAACGCAAAACGATGTACACCAAGCACGGGTGGTTGGTCTCCAATGTCTCCAAGACCTCCCAGATCATTAGAGGCCTTTGCTGACTGCACGTGTGAATATGTAACGCCATTTTGAATCTTTTTTTCCATTCCCCCAGGACGATGCGGATGTAGTTTTATCGTCTTACGGTGTATCAGGACGGGTAAAAACAATTTTTATTGCTGGTAATATTTTGTTTTGTCAAATATTATGCCTATTTAATTAATAATTTGTTTCAAAAAAAAGTACAATTCAACTAATACAATTCGCATAATTATTTATATTTGTCTCGTGGGCTTGGTTTATTTACATAAGTATATGAAATCAGTTTCATTCAGTGTCAAGAAACAAGTGGCTGAAATTGAGTGATATTCAAGGTTTATTCCAACAGACGTGAATATTTTAATGGTATACCTTCAATTACAGGTAAACTCTATTGTTGGTAATTTTACTATAAAATGGTATTTGAGTTAAATTTTCTTATATATAAAAATGCATTGCTGCTATTTTTACTATAAAAAATGTATTTTTATACTTTTGTATTGTTTTGTTTGTGAGTCCACTATTTACCCATAGCTAGGACCCTAACAGGTACTACTACCTGAATGCACCTGGGAACAACAGCAATTAAGAGGTGGCTGCATGAACCTCGTTTCCTTCAATCTCCCGACCGGAATCCTTACTGCCGGATATTATTTATCGTCATACCAAGGACTCAATCCGATTGAGAATTGCAGAGAAAATTCTCTTCTTCAGGACATTCCTGTCCTTTGTAGCTCATAATAAATTTGGTCTTTCTTCTTACCTCTCCTAATCCCCATTCTGCTATCCATTTACCCAAACTTGCGTTGCATTCCTCTGTTCCTCTTTCCCTCTCTCCTGTGAGTATCAGATTTTCCAAGCCCTCTTTCCTCATTATTTGTCCGACAAATTTCAACTGTCTCTTCCTGGTGTTAAGTATAAGTGTCCTTTTTGTTTACAGTTTCTCTAAAAGTTTGTTGTTGCTCACATGTTCAGTCCATGGTATTCTCAGTATCCTTCTGTAGAACCACATTTCTGTTGGCTTAAGCCTCTTCCTCATCTTTGAGAAGATTGTTCAGCTCTCATTTCTATCTACGAAGACTGATATTGCGTAACGATTCAGTACCCTTCTCTTGGCTTCTAACGAAATAAAAAAACTGTAAACATTAACTCAGAACTTATTTAATAAGAAAAAGTCATTTTCTAAATTCAATATGGCTAATTTTTTAGTCTGCATTTGGTTGAACGGAAACTTTGACCTCATTTTTCAGAAAATCTGTTGGATTTCCTTAATTTCTCATTGTTTATTAATGCTTTATATTATTTATATTATTCTTGTTTTATATTATTTATATTATATTAATATTGTTTTATATTATTTATATTATTATTGTTTCATATTATTTATATTATTGTTTTAGATTATATTATTTATATCATTATATTTTTATTCTTTTATATTATTTATATGATTTATATTATTATATTATTATTGTTTTATATGATTTATATTATTATTGTTTTTATGTTATTTATATTATTATATTATTGTTTTAGATTATTTATATGATTTATGTTATTATATTATTATTGCTTTAGATTATTTATATGATTTATATTATTGTATTATCATTGTTTTAGATTATTTATATTATTAAATTATTAATGCTTTATATTATTTATATGCTTTATATTATTATATTATTAATGTTTTATATGATTTATATTATTATATTATTAATGCTTTATATTATTTATATGATTTTATTATATTATCATTGTTTTATATGATTTATATTATATTATTAATGCTTTATATTATTTGTATGATTTATATTATTATATTATTGTTTTAGATTATTTATATGATCTATATCATTACAAAAGTTCGTATTTATTTTAATTTTATATTATTTCTTCCGAGTATTTTTGGATTTTGCTACAGTCGTTTTCAAGAATTGCGTTCTGTGAATATTTACGCAACTGTTTTTGGTTAATTCAGTTGTTCTGAGATTTGATGGAACCAATTTCAAGTCTCTCAAGTTTACGCTTTTCAAACGGTTAAACCGAAATTTTTATGTGTATTATTTATAAACAGACTCATTCCAACCATGAAACCCGGGCTAGAATCTCACCCCGGTTGATTAGTCTAATGCCTACTTGATAGGGAGAAATCAATCTATTGTTCAAAGATTTAAATCCAATGTCAGTAGTAATCTACTATCTTTTTTTTAACTTTTTTTTTTATTGTTCTTGCTACTTATTGATGCTTATATTTTTCTTATTATTTCACACACAGTAACCCCTTTGTGTCTTAGTAGCTTTATTGCGTTGCTTGATATGAAAAGATAAAAACCCACAAGGAACTGTAACTAAGGACTGTTCAACATAGTTGTTGTATAAACCGTTGATTTGCTCTATGGATGTTTAACAAACAAATGCGCCTGAGTAGGCGTCTGCATCAGGGATTGTCTAAACAACCTGGCGGACAGTCATACGCGGATACGAGCGGCCGGCCATACTGATATATACGCAAGCAAGTTAAGAATTTCGAAGCATCTCTTTCCATGTTATTACACTTAATCTAACACTTCTCCAGAGATCACGTAGCTCTAACCTTACAAAATTAAAATTTCTGTTAAAAAATGCAGCTAATAAATCTATTATACTACGGACTTCTTGATGAACCCTCAGATATCCATTCATGAATAACTGAATAAGATCTATCACTTTTTTTTTGTAACAATAGGCAATTTAAGTTCTTGCTCAAATTTTTTAAATTTTATTATTCATTGACTCATTTGTTTAAAAGGAGAGCAACAACTTAAACGATTTTCCCCAGTTAAACTAAAAGGTGAAGCAAATAAATCCTTCGAGTATTTAGCGCAATATTGAATAAATATTGCGTCTCCCACAAGTCTCCAAGCAATTATCGATTTGGTCGGGTTAAAGTGAAAAAGAGATAAAGATTTGACGTTTTTTTTTTGTTTGTTAATACATTTCTGAGCATCCAAAAAGGATTATTTTCTTTTTCTGTGAGTGTTATTCATAAAGCGTGTCGTTAAGAAAATAGTTTGCCTTTTTCAGAGATTGACGAAGAATTTCGCAAATTTGTTTTAAAAAAAGAAAAATACTGATTTGTATATAGGCAACTTTCAAAGAAAAATATAGTAAATTTTAGATTACAACAAAATGTATTCTATCATTGACAATGTATATTTATCGGCTACGCGTACTTACATCCTCTATTTGAGATAATGATAATTTCCGTTGTTATGGTAATAGGTAGTCTTATACTACAGACATTACATTTATGTCTTATGAGGGAAGAGTTCAGACTGTTGATACATTGCTTTTTATTTCAGTTTGTTTCCTGTTAACTTTTCTTAGATATTTCTGATTTAAGAAACAAACAAAAAGAATTCTTACACATAAGTGACAATTGATTTAGCTGTATATATATATATATATATATATATATATATATATATATATATGTATAAAACTGAATATTACTCATGCAGAAAATATTGATTTGGTGCATAATTATCAGGCATTTTTCAAACAATGTTTATTATAAAAAAGAAACATAACAATTCAACAATAAGATTTTTAAGTGATTATTCCGGGACGTATGATTATCGACACGTATTTTTATAACCGAAAAATAAAATAATGTTTTTATTAAAAAAAAGTAAACAAAACAGCAATTTTTTTATTAACAAATAACTTTCCTACAAAAACGCCTGATAATTATGCACCAACCCAATATAATCAATGCAGTTGCAAAATTCAGTAAATATTTACATTATTTTATATTTTAAAATTTGGACTGGTGTCAATTCGACGTTTTTTTTATATTAACAGCATTTTGGTCATTTTCTTCTCCAGGCTTCGTGAAGTTGCTTATATTTGTTATGTCAGAAAAGAGAAGCAAAGACAGACAACAAAGAAAGAGATACAAAAAAAAAAAATCTTTGGAGCTTTGAAAATGACACCATTAAACTAATAACCACATCATTTCATTGTGGTTAACACATGACAGGTTTGCCTATGGTCCGGTTCACATGTCTCCCCGGTCTTTTGAACAGAAGTAGAGGTTTATCTCTTGTTTCCTTTTCATGATTGGGTTTCCTATTCCTTGTAACGTCCACTTCAATTCTATACTTTTAACTATACTTTCATTCACTAATTAAATCTTGACTTCTCCAAGCCTAGAATTAGCTGTTATCTTTCCTGTCTCAATAGCAAACCCGGTATCGCTGACGAAACTAACCTGGCCGTTGGTCTCGAGAAGGACCTCCAATTGTTGACTGAGGCAAGAAATGGCTGATAAACTTTAATGCCTCAAAAAAACAAAAAAAAAAAACAAACAAAAAACAAATCCTTTTACCCACCACAGACAACATTCCTTGCCTCCCATTAAAATGTCTGATGCTCAACTCCATGAGAGCACCTCTCTGCGACTGCTCGGTCTCAAATTGTCCGTTGACTTGAGATCGAACAATTACATTGAATCAATAGCTTCATATTCCGCAGGGAAATTTGGTTCTCTGTGTCAAGACAGAAAGTTTTTCTTGTCCGAGTCCATCCTTCAAATCTATAAATCAACCATTCGCCCTTGCATGGAATACTGCTGCCATATACGATCTGGAGCCCCGATGTTCGTCTTAGGGTCCTCGACAAAATCCAGAGACGGATATGCAATGTGATTGGCCCTGATCTGGCATCTCGTCTACAGTCGTTCTCTCACAGACGTGCTGTCGCTTTCCTCTATATTTTCTAACAATGATTTCACGGTAACTTCTCCGACTAGCTACTTTCGCTGGTTCCCAAACTGCATGATTTTAAGCGCACTACTGGTTTGGCATCTCAGTCCCACCCTTTCACTATCGAAACGGTTAAATGTAGCCGTCTCTTCCGATCCAATAGCATCATGTCTCGCACTTCCCGTCAGTGGAACTTGCTTCCTCTTACTTGCTTCCCTGATAGTTATAATCTCCAACTATTCAAATCCAATGTCAATCGATATCTTCAGATGCCTTGATCTAATCCCCAGTCCTTCTTTTCATCCTTTCCTCTATCACGCCTCTTTACTCTTGCTCCCACTCTCTGTAACCCCATTGCGTGCTAGTGGCATTCCCGCTTTTTTTGGTGGGAAATGCTTTAAAAAAGCCCCAATAATCTTACTTCTTGCCCTTTCTTTCACTAATACAAATTCACACAATAACCCTCTACCTTGAGTGGCTCTTGGGCCTTGCATTGGGTGAAGATTAGTAAAAAAATCTTTTAAAAAATCATTTTTATTCTTTCCATATTTAATCAAATGGACGAATAACACCAGTATCAAAAAGACCAGAGGATACAGCGGCCAAAGCATTGTGTGTGTGGCGTGGGGGTGGTTGGTGAAGCAAACAAAGAAAAACACAGTCAAGAAGAAGACGATGATCGATATTAATTCCTTATCTCAAAATGAGAGAAAAAATATCGTGATAATGACGGAAATGTGACTGGAAAAATTATCGACATAGCAATATTTCAGCAACTTCCTCATATATACAGGGTGTTCCAATAACTTGGACCGATTTTAAATGTGAATTAAATTTAAGCGTCTAATGTTTTTTTTCTTTTTCTTTCAGATTTGGCGGACAGTTTTCACACATTATTGTTATGATATAAATAACATGATCCAATAGAGAAATAAATAATTTTTCACTAATAACACTCATTTATTTACTGCTGATTTTGATCCGTCTTAATGAAACACCCTTATATATTCCGTTTTAATGAAACACCTTTTACTTCTTAGTAAGATCTATCTTTTCGCCTTCTTTCCCACTTGCTGTTTCTCGCATCTATCTTTCACCAATTTTATTAAGTAGGCTACTTACAGTTTCATTCTGCCACATTTGCCTTCAATATACCCTGTGAGGGTCAAATTCTCCAAGCCCGCTTTCCTTATTATTCATCCTAAAAATTCAACCGTATATCTAAATATCTTTCTTATCTAAATATAAGTGTCCTTTTCGTTTCTGTTTTACTTTAAACTTCCTCGTTAATCACATGTTCAGTCTATGATATTCTCAGTGTCCTGTAGAAGTATTTTTCTCTTACCGTAAACCCCTTCATCATCTTTGAGAAAATTGTTCAGCATTCACTGCACTATAGGAGGACGGATACTACATGACAATTCACTATTATTTTCCTTGTTTCTTACGAAATATTCTGATCGAATATTTTCTTTGAATTTTCTTTTCTTATATCATTAATATACAGTCCGTCTTAATGAAACACTCTTTATATATATATATTGTTATGGGAACTTACAGATAATAATAATATTGGACTATTCCATACTTAATAAATACTGCGCCCCAGGAGTAGGCAAAGAGTCAGTAGCCCAAGTCGAGTCAGTAGTTCAAGTCGAGTCAAGAGTCGAGTCAGAGGCAGTCCGAAACAGAGTCCCGTTCAGACAATTACTGCAAGACATTGGAAT
The DNA here is from genome assembly GCA_903632075.3 of Acanthosepion pharaonis. Classification (NCBI taxonomy): domain Eukaryota; kingdom Metazoa; phylum Mollusca; class Cephalopoda; order Sepiida; family Sepiidae; genus Acanthosepion; species Acanthosepion pharaonis. Next base: position 1,314,802 of record CAHIKZ030004573.1, on the reverse strand, counting down.
AGTGATACTGGTCGAGACTACATTGTTCTCTCTACTAAACCTTATTGTTCATACTAACACTTCTACTTCTCTGTATATATTCCTGTTTGTAATATATCTGTGTTATTCCATACCTGTGTTCGAGTTCTTCTTTATTGGTTCTACCTTGGACTATCACCGTGGTACAAGGAACCAGACCATAACATATATATATATATATATATATATATATATATATATATATATATTTTTACTTCCTTTATTAATTTTTTAATATTAGATACATAATAGAAATATTAGATACCAATTCCTCCTTCCAATTCGACTTTTACGTAAACAATTCTTAATGATTATTTGCATTATTTACATTATTCGGACTGTTATCCTCATCTTCATTGCCATATTCACAATGTTTCGGACTCCATATCTCTGAGATGAGGAATTATGATTACTTGCATTATTTACATTATTCGAACTGTTATCCTCATCTTCATTGGCATATTCACAACGTTTCGGCCTGTATATCTCTGAGATGAGGTATTATGATTACTTGAATTACTTACATTATTCGGACTGTTATCCTCAACTTCATTACCATATGTAAATAATGCGAGTAACCATAATACATTATCTCTGAGATATAGACAAAAATTCTTAACGGATTCGAGATATTTACTAAACAATATGCTTTATAGCCAACATGTTCTTAAAGGAAAAGAAAAAGTTTTTTAATCCATGTCCTACTGTTGTTGGGTTTAGATGACACCTTTTTCCACATATTTAAACAATAATCAAAACTATAGTATTAGAATGAGAAAATTACACTGAAATATTTTCTATCTGAATTTCTGGGATGAGAAATTGTTATTTACTCTATTTACATGCGGACTATTGTCCTCATATTTTTGGTTGTTGTCACAATGTTTCAGACTCATCGGGTGCATATCAATCCGAGTAAGCTTCAAGGAATTCAGAACTGAAGCCTTTATTTATTTAATCTACGAATTAGACTGTTATCTTTCCACTGCCCATGTCTAGAGATATTTGTTGTGGGGATCTCCCCTTTTTGCACAAGATGGACTCATCCAAAGTATACTTATACTTACAGAGAGAATACCTGCTGTTGAGATACGTCGAGATACAGTCTCTGACTATGTGCGACGTGGAGATAGAGAGCGAGATTAGGGCTTTACTTACAGAGACTTGTACATATACTTTCTACTAACCCGCATTCCTGGACTACTAATCTTCACTTCAAGTCTGTATTCTTACGTTTAATACACTTATTTTTCTATCTCAATTACTGGCGTTGGTTATTTGTGTAGGATTCCATTCACGGAATCCACAACAATATTTCGTCTAGTTCTCATTTTTACTACTGCTGAGTTATTGCGCGCCCTGTTTCCATCGAGTCCAAAGTACAAAGTATTTAATCAACTGGGTTATTATATCGAAATACAATTCTCTGTGGAGAACCTGGAGCAGTAATAAGCAAAAAACGAGGATTGACCAAAAAGAATGTATATGAAAAAGCCGGAGAAAACCAAAGAAAACACCTGCTCATGCCTTGGGATATCTCGTCTAGTTCTCATATTTAGTATTGCTCAGTTATTGCTCGCCTTGTTTCCACTGAATCCAAGTAGACACTGCCTAGCCCCGGGATTGAACTCACAATTACAATATCATCGTAAATAAATATAAATACATTGAAATCTATTGGAAGCTTTAGAAGTTTTCACCTGAAATCAAGAAAATGCGAAATTTAATCAAAATGGGCAGAATATATGGATAAAAAGGTGTTAGTTTAATTTAATGGATTAATTGGTTAGACAAAAATGTTTCTGTATTATTTAACAAAGTCAGTGAATCTGTTATGGGCCATGAGTGATACACGCTTAGGCGATCATATATATTTCAGTACATGACATGAGGCAGATTTTTTTTCGCGCACTTGGTTGCCATTTCTTTCTGCGGTTGCATCGAAGGCTATAGAACGCGGTCTGTCTGGGGAGATTCTTCTGGAAGATTCATACCTTTCCCAAGGGTATTAGCACGTAAGTGAATATAATGGACTCGATTGGAATTCGAACTCGGCTCTCCGATTACTTAATCCGATGGGGCTATCCATTACTCCACCGTGCCTCCTAAGTAAAAAAAAGTGGAGGAATTAAATTAACGACTAGAAAACCCAATAAACCATTAGGTTTCTTTTAAAAGAAGTCCATGATGCATGATGCGGTAGCAATATTATTAATTTTTCTTTATTAATTACACATATTTTAATTAATATTTGTAATAGAAGTTATTGTAATAATTATCTTTAGTTACATTATCCAATATTACTTAAAGAAAGTAATAAATGGGAAAGTTTTCAGAATTTTTGAAAAAAAAAATGCAGTTCTTGATATACAAAAACATTTTTAAGGGTTGACCGATTGTCCATTTGCACTCTGTTTGGGGGGCGCTCAGAGTTGAAACTTCACATGATGACTCCCAATGACCTCCTCATAAATCCGATCGGTTTTCGCTAAAAACCGACATGCGGTTCAGACGCAATCTGGGCGTATCGGCTTTTGGGTTTTATCGATTTTCCGCGCTGTTTAGGGCTCTGTGGTCATGAAACTTCTGGACAACACTTCTAATGGTAGACTCTAAGAGGGTGTCAAATTTGGTTGAAATATGATCATTCCTTCTGTAAGCAGATTTTTTCGATTATCGTTTTTTTCGGAACCTGAGTCCGAACTGAAAAATCGGGCTCCGTCATGTCCTTAAGGCAGCCATTTGCAAACATGTGGTGAAAACCGCCTCGAAATCGGGTGAGAAATGCGACCTGGGCGAGGTAACAACGCCCACGACAGACACACAGAAAGACCACATGAGAAATATAGATAGTAGATATATTGATTCTGCGAATAAAGCTTAATTTATCAAAAGGGGAAAGCATTCCACTTAAATATATGAAAATGTTTACATTTTTAGAAGGGAACTGATATCACACTAACGGCCTTTTCAATCAAGTAATAGTAGCTTGGTGCTAACAATTTATACCAATGTTAGTATTTACCATCATAAAAAAAACAAAAACAAAAAAAAACAAACTAATTAAAGAAAGAAAAACAAGCAAACTGCAATCATAAGCTTAGGGAAGAGAGATATTGAAATATTTATTGAAATAACAAAGTATGGATGCCTTCTTTTTGGGCACTTTCATTTTTTTTGTGTATAATTTTCTCAAAATAATAATCATATTCTTTATTATACATACTTGTTTCTTCCTCATATTTATTTCAAAATACGTAACGGCGGCACACCAGCGTGCATCTATTTATTTATTTACCAGTTTCCAGTCATATATATAATGTTTTTACAATGACACATCCGAGATACTTATTTATAAAAAAATTCTAATGTCGTGTAATGAATTGTATAAATATATGTTGTTTTATACATATTTAAATTTATTTAGTAATATTATAATGCATTATGAATAATTATTTTTCAGGCTTATAATAGTTGTAATATAATATGCAAGTGTCTGTTTATATACGTGGATTAACATAAGAATGTGTATCGAAAAAATATTTATTAAAAATGCCGTAAAAACACAAAAATGCGTTGGCCCAAGAACCCTTTATCTAATTTTAATGAAATGTGGCACTGTGCTTGACAGGGGTTCAATGTACAATATACTTCTAAAGTAATTTGGTTATTATGTAGGTGTATAAAATAGGATACAGAATCTAGTAAAAGTTTGAATATAACAAATGGATACCAATGAATTATGTATCATTTAACTTGTATCTCGAGAAAATTAGATTAATTTTTAGTTTTTTTTTAAATTAGTTTTATTGTTAGTTTTATTATTATATAGATTACTGGTCATTATTATTTTCTCAGGACGAATACATCTCATTCGAATCGAAAAAGAGTAAAAGTTGCCATGAGAAAAAAGTCCTTCTGTTCCGTGACTCAAACTAAAATATTGTTATCGGGCGCACCTTTATCTTTTCTTACTGAGATCATCTTAAAAAAAATAAGTTCGACACTATTAACGGGTAAAATTTAAAGTGAACTTTTAGTATCTCTTTAGTAAATCTTGTTTGTTCATCACCAAACTTTTAATTACATAAAAATTTCCTTACGTCCATTTTAATCAAATAAACTAATTAGTATCACTTTAATTATTTCTATTTCGATATAAAAAAATCAGTAACCGACTGGCACTGTGAAAAAGAGATTATTTTAGAATAAACAAATACAAACCCAAAACGTTCAAATTTCAAAATAAGAGAATATATTATCTGTCTATATCTCTGAGATGAGGTATCATGATTATTTACATTATTTACATTGTTCGGACTGTTATCTTCATTTTTTTATTGCTCTATTCACAACGTTTCGGCCGGTGTACGCTCCGGCCTTCTTCAGGTGATTGAAATTTCGAACCGAGCCCTTTATTTCGTGCTCAAGGACACATGGCCCAGCGGATAAAGACGTTGGTTAGATCCAGTGACTAGACCCAAAGAGTTGTGAGTTCAATACCAGGCCACAACAGTGGCGAACCAAAAACTTGGAGAGTTGAGTTAAAGGGCAATAACTGAGATATCCGGAAGAGGTATGGCACGTGGAACTAGAAAATTTTACCCCGGTGGATGAAATAAAGGATTCACATATTTGATTATGTCATTATCTTCTCTTCGAGTTACATGTAATATTCATTTTAGCTGTTGCTGCTGTTGAAAGTGATGTGGTTTGTTATTTATTTCTTGTTTGCAATTTTTAAGCGGCAGTCTCCAAGGTTCGAAGAAGGATCGTCCTAAGACCTACAGTCTACATTGGCTCGAAGTCCTTCTTGACCATTGTTCTGAGAAAGCTGTTGTATATAGCCGACATTTAAAATATATATATATATATATATATATATATATATATATATATTAAAATAAATATTTTACGCTTTCTTTTTGTATTTTTCTCATGACCTTTTTCAGTTGCAGTAGTCTTCAAAACAATTTAATCAGAATTTGTCTTACCACAATATTATTATAAATGTAATCTACAAGGTGCTGAAGAATTATCACCTCAATCAAGAACCCCCATCCAAAAAAAAAGAAAAAAGAAAAAAAAATTTGTTTAGATTTTAGAAAGGGAGTTTCAGCATGCATCTCATATTATAGATAATTGTTCTGTTTCCTTAATAGATATGACATTCGTGGAATCCTACATGATATTCTTAAACTTTGTCTCTATACCTTTAGTCAAATAATGAACTAATATTTTACATAACTGATCGGCTAAAATTGTAGCTTGTAATTGTGATTAGAATATGAGACCAGGTACACATCTTTTCTTAATTCAAGTGGCTTTCTCAATATGTAAGCGTACTGCTGCTTAAACAGCTAAGTAAGAAATCAACTGGTACTACCCTGATCCTGAATATAGGGTTTGGGCGAGTGACATTTTAATCATAATCAGAACGCACAGATACTCCGATCCAGTTTGTATGTAAATAACTCCGCCATTTGTGACTTCTTCTATGCTAATAGTTAATATAAAAAAAATATTTCTAATTAAATGGATATAATGTCACTAATGTGTTAGTTAAATATTACGAACTACTGTTTAATTTTTATTGTCAAAATTTATTTGCGATACAATGTTCGTTTTTATGAAGAATTTTCTTTGTTTAATCATTGATAATCATTTCGAGGATGTCCTTTTTGTAAATATTTGTATTTTTGTTAGTTTATGACTGTCAAAATTATATTTATCTCATGTCCCTGGACGATACTTGGAACCGACTAAACGAAGATTTCACAAAGTGGTCGATATCGATTCCTGGAGGGGGGGTGGGGGTGTCGATATCTACCGTGGTGACTTATGACAAAAATTTCCAAATTTCCAATCAAATATCAATACCCTTGCTACATTAAACACTTTACCATCAATGATATCAGCTAATTCAACAGAATAGTATATTGAATTTTTTCTTTTTATTATTGCCTATATTATTTATCAAGTTTTTTTTTATTATCATTACTATCATTGTTATTATCATCATCATTATCATCATCACTGCCATTATTTTATTATCAGTCATCATCACCATAACTATCATTATTATCATAATCATTATCATCATCCCTATCATTATTACCATCATTACCATCATCACTATCAATATTTTCATCATCACTATCATTATTATCATCATCCTCATCATTATCATTTTCATCATCAATATCATTATTATGTTTATCATCATCATTCATCCTCATCCTCATTATAATCATCACTATCATTATTACCATCACCATCATTATCATCACTATCATTATTACCATCATAATCATTATCATCACTCACCATCATCATCTTCACTATCATTATCATCAATATCATCATCAGTGTCATTATTATCATCAATCTATTGTCATCATCATCATCATCCTCATCATTATCATCACCATCTCTATCACTATTACCATCATTATTATCATCACTATCATTATTATTATCATCATCATTACTCATAATTATCATCTCCACTATCATTATTATCATCATTATCATCATCATCACTATCATTATAATCATCATTATTATCATCATCATCATTATCATCATCATTATCAGTATTCTTATCATCTTTACTATCATTATCATAATTACTACTACTACAAACACGCATAGTATATCGATCGATTGAGTGATTGACTGGTTTGCTACGCCTTATAAACCCTTTACTTAAAGCCAGAGAGTACTTTATATCGTAAGATCTGAGGGATGTTAATAATGATTTAGCGATAAAGTTTTACTGATTAACCCATAGATGAGGGGACAAGAGGTGGATTCATTCCTTTGCTAAGGGTATTTGCGCATAAGTGAATATAACAAGCCCAACGAGAATTGGAACTCGGTTCTACGATTAACAATTCCGAGCCATTATTCATTACACTATCCGCATATCAAATCTTATAGCACCTGGCATTCCGAAACGGTTACCCGTCTAGGCATTAATCAGGCTCGAGGTTGCTTAACTTCGGTGACCGTACGGGAGCCAAGGTTTCAACGTGATGAGGTCGTAGGTTGTTGATTTAAAGTCCTAGCAAGAAATATAAAGGAAATGATTGATCAGCTGACATAAAACAAAGCCTGGTAAAATGGTTCGTTTTTATTACTGTGAGAAATTTCCTAAATTCGCAACAAATCAAATTCAAGTTGCCCCCAAAAATGTCAAGAAAACTTTTTAGGATGATTTTTTCTAAAAATTCGGATTCAGTTAGAATTTTATTTATTTTTAAAGTTTTTAGATGGGAAATTAAAAAAAATAAACTTTCTACATTTTTTACAGCTACCCATCCACCTGTGTATATGGGTCTGTCTCCTTGTCTGTGGTTGGAATAGTCGTTTGTCTACCGATAAACAGACAATCCACTCCATTTTCGCCGTTTTAGAAGCATTCCTGACCCCTTCGCTTGTTTATAAACCTTTCTCTTTTCACTACATATGCTCTCCTCCGCTGGGAGAGCGTGGAAAAGTCAAAATTCACTCTGGTACCTCCCTTGGGTCGTGTACGAGTGAAGAGCGAAAACTGCCGACATCCAAGGCGTCCGATTCAGAGCGGACCGATCGACATTTAACGCGCGAGCCTGCTGTGTCGATATCAAAAGCTGGTAACATTTAGCCACGCCGACTAGGAAAACAAGCCAGACACAATTACTTCCAATCCATGCCATCTTCTGTAAACATACATTACTTTGATACATACTTGCACTATTACGTTAAGTAAGAAACGTTAGATCGACTAAAGTGAACGAAGGACTAGAATAGCGTTGCGTTCTTTGTTGTTGCGCGTCTATGGTTAGCGGTCAGAAGTCGCGAACGGGTCGTTGTAGATTCAACAAAGACTATAGCGAAAAGAAAAACACAGACATATGCAATTTGTGGTGAGCGGTAAACAAACCGCGTGACAGCGATATGTAAAAGGCGGGAGGCGGGAGTGCGTTGTCTCTTGTGGATTGGAGACTACGACATCAGTGGACATGAAATCGAGTTACCGATTCGATTGGACGTAACGGCGATAAACGGAGAAAATACAGCATGAAATTTTATGTGGCTTTTATCTATTCAGGGCATTGTGAAAGTGAACGGGAGCTGGGCGTGATATTCTGACCGGTTGGACCGGCTTTCACTTTCATCTGGCAAATAGCAAAAAGAAAATAAAAATACACAGAGAGGCAGGAAATTAGACAAACAAATGGAAAATAATAACCGCTGCCTTATTGCATGTAAGTTAATAGTGGATAGGACCAGCTTTTAAACAGTGAGTTTTGTCTATTTATCCGGCTACCTCATTCTGTTAATATCCTGCAGTTCCATAGCAATTTCTGAACAAACACTCACACACACACAGACATACACACACACACACACACACACACACACACACACACACACACACACACACACACTATATATATATATATATATATATATATATATATATATATATATATATATATATTAGCTTAAAAGCCGGCAATAAGCTAGCTCTTGCGGAGGGCTCTTGATTGGGCTTTAATCTGAATAGATAGGGAGGAGTAGATGTGATAAGCAATAATAAACTACAAAAGAACTCAAAAGTGATTGATGCATTTAAGTATTGCATTAATATTTAAGCTTACCTTTTAAAAGTTCAACGATATTTCTTCTGTCGCCACTTAATTTAAAGACAATTTCATGTACGTAGTTCCTTATTTTCTGTACAAACAGTTATTTTTATTTAATGAGTGACTTTCGATGGATTTCGCAATTTAATTTCGATTATTCAAAAATTGATTTCCAAGTTATAAAAATTGTTATAGTACAAAAAAAACAAAAAAAAAAAAAAATTGTGAAGCGCAAAAAATCATGTAAAAATGTCGCCGAAGACAATCGCAGAAATGAAAACTTGGGAATCCAAAATTTCAGGATCCCGGGTTCAGATCTGAACCGGAATGTTTTTAATTTGCTCATGGAGTGGGACTGATTCGAAAATGATATGATATGTTGGACTCAGGCCTCTAGGAATAAAGATGAAAAAGTGTGACACAGTGACACACTGACAGTCACAATTATATATATATATATATATATATATATATATATATATATATAATTACGACCTTCACCCTAAGAGTTGTAGAAGTTTGATGTGGCGTGTGAAGGTAGTAATTATATATATAGCTTCTAAAATAACACTAGAGAACATCTTGTCCCACAATTCTCCGATGTTATCCATAAAAGAGTTAACATTTAGATGAGAGGTTCTATTAGGAGCAACATCCTGGGTTCTTATATATTCCAAACAATCGTAGTATTGAAAACTTGGGAATCGAAAATTATAGGATTACGAGTCCGGATCTGAACCGGAATGTTTTTAATTTGCTCACGGGGTCGGACTGATTCGAAAATGATATGTTAGGTTACGGACTCTAGAAGTAATGTTGAAAATACGGATAATTTTATTCCGAAACACTGTAATTTGAGAACAGTAATTTTCACATTTGAACATGCGCTATTGAAAGTTACAGAGTTGTGTCACATTAACTGTTTTTATCAGTAGAAGCCAAGATGGCCGAATCCGAAAACAATCGCAGTAATTAAAATGTAGGAATCCAAAATTTCAGGATTATGGGTCCGGATCCGGAGTGGGATGTTTTTAATTGACTCACAGAGTTGATTTGATTTCAAAATGGTATGTTATGTTGGGTTACAGCCTCTAGATGTAAAGTTGAAAAGGTGCGACACAGTAACACACTGGCATTTAGCTCTTTTTGTATAGATATATAATTTGAAGTATTTTGGGTTGGGTGGGCTTGGGGAATAATATCGAAGATAACTTGTAGAAAGTGACATGGTTGGAAGTTCGCTTGTTGCGTGAAATACAGTTTTAGTCTCTGTGCACACATACACAATTTTGATTCCTTTAAGCTTGATTTTTAGTGGCTATCCTTATTTGAGTAAAACGGCGATTTTTTTTTCTAAAAAAAAAACGGTGTTTATTTCGTCAACCGATCTGCGCATTCGAGAAAAATTAGTAAGATAAATCTGTCAGGATTCGAACCTGCGTCCTCTTTCGTAGTAAGTAACACGAACTGATCCGACGCGGTTTAGACCACTCGGCTACGAAGAGCCTCACTACCCAGGAAGGTTCTATTTACCTTAAAGCTTTGCTTGGCTGTAGGGCTCTGTGTAGCCAGATCAGACGCCGGTTCCTTCTACGAAAGAGGACGTATATGATGCACAAGACACGTGATTTCCACGTCCGTGCATCATATGTTGTGCACACGAGCCATAATTTTAAAGAGTGGTAAAATTAAGGATCATTAAGAAAGAAGTCTACTATTAAGCAGGGCATCTAAGGAAAGGCCTAGTCTAATCTTTTGTACATCATATATGACCACAGGACTCTTACCTGATAATATAAGGTCTCAAATGAAAGGCATCTATTTTTGCACTTTACTGAAATGAGTATAACCTTTGCAGCACTTGTAATGCACAGAACGTAGTGTAAATAACTTATGATTCGTACGTTTTTATTATGTGAAACACTATACACCCCTGTGCAAATTAATTGAAACAACCCTTTTTAGTTTCCTTTCTTTCACCATACGGTCATTTTTAGACCCACTGGAGTGACAGGGTGTAATCGATTTCTATTTTTTCCTCAGATTAGGTCATTTGCAGTGGTGTGCAGTAATATGAATCTATTTTCGGGGTGCATTATGATTTGTACGTTCTGTGCATCACATGTTTCTATGTGAAACACTATATATGTCAACGCATTCCATTTGCCAAATAAGCTGAGTTGCCTTGCAATACTTATAAATCTGAAATCAAGGAAAACGTTTGGATACTACACCCAAAAATGCCCGGGGCAGGCAAAGGGTTACAAAAATGTCGTTCTACTTAAATACACAATCTTTCTATCGTTTATCAACTCCCTAAATTTGATCTTCTGCTAGACTAAGCTAATATATATCGAGCTTTCATTCAGGTGGTTTGTGTAGTAACGGAAATAGTAACATATTTACTTTCGCCTGTGTTCAGTTTGAATTCAGCAATTTGAATGTAGATTTTCGTCCCTATGAATATTCATGTTTTGTTTCATTCTTTTGTACACAAGAGTAAGCTTAGTTATCTATCCTACGCGTACATGATTTATTTCGGACTGCTTTTCTGGTTCGCAATACATATTTAAATATAAATTGTCCAATGTTTGTGAAAATTCTGCTTCCGTAATCCATTTTCAAAGAGTTTATCTATTAAAAAAATTCAAACAACACATACATTGCTTACACAACTATTATATTATGGCTCCGATTACGATGCTATTTGTCCGATAATAGGGCAAATAAATCTCATGCCATCAAACACAGAAAATCCGACTAATCGATACCATAATTCAAAAATACTATACCAGAAACAACTACAATTGTGAGAAGTATTAAGCGTTAAAGATAATAAATAAATAATTAGTTATCCAATTTAGGTACAAGAATACAATATACACGAGAACAGAATAAAATCTATAATACAAAAACTGCCGCGTGAAGACGATGATACCTGAAAAACGATGAAACTGACATAACCCAAGAAAACAAAAATTCTTTGACAATGGCTTACAAAAGCCGAAAATTGTCAGATATTAAGTAATTTATGCTGTAGACCGGAAACCAAGGAAATGGATCTAAAAATAGAAAAAAACTAAGAACTTTTCGTTGGTGTTTAACCAAAGTTTTATAAATTAGAAAAATTCTGCCCAAATATATGCACACATGCACACACGCACACACACACACACACACACACACACACACACACATATATATATATATATATATATATATATATATATATATATATATATATATATATATATATAATGTGTTAATACCTGTCTACTGATTGATATACACGTAGATTTTATATATGTGACAAATAAGTTTAGCTTTGTCTAGTATATTATTATTTGGAGAGCAAGGTTTCGCTGGATTAGCTTGTTAACCATTACTTGGCTGAAAACGTGAATAGTCTTTTGTATAGATGATGAATTGGTGTCCTTGAGTTGGTTGTCATCGTTACAATGTTTCGACCGTTGTATTTTCAGATCTTCTTCGGATTCCTTTTTAAATAGACTTATACCATTATAATTTACTAAGCGTAGCCACAAGTATGGGATTTTCACGTAAGATCACACTTATCATCAAATATTTACAGGTCCAGCTTAGCAAACATTCCGATAGATCGAGCAATCTGTGCTAAAATTTAAATAGAGATATTGCTTTTGGCTACAATTGAACACAAATCTCACGCCGCAAAAATCCATCTTCAACGATAGTTGCTATTCGGTGAATGTTGTGGAGTAGCTGAACACCCCCACAAGATGGACTAAGACTATTTAAACAGCACTTTCTCTTACTGAGGGGGAGGATTTAACGATAAACTCTGGGGATGTAGACAGTAACCCGACCTCGTGTATACGAGGTCTATGGGGAACTTTTGGCAGAGCCTACAGGCTCTGAACGCCCCATATAAAAAACCCCGGCCTTCTGCCAGATCCGCCTTGTATGGAGGTTTCGGATAAATACAGATGAGTTAACGATTAACTGTTCATCCCATTCGTCTGTGTTCTAAACCGTGTACCACATTATTCACCGGAATAAACTGCTTCTTATTTTCTATATGTGTGTCAACCTTTCCTATACACACTGAAACAGTTGAAGAGTATATTGATTCAGAGAGTTGAGATAAGAGAACATATCATATAAAATAATAGAGAAATTGCATCACATAAAATTAAAACAGCTGGATTGGAATAACGACAGATAAACCAAATATTAATAAACAGGAATACTGCGTTAGAAAAGAAGTAAAGTGCATTGAACTGTTATGTAATATCAATCCTTCTATATGGCAGTGAATACTGGACAATTTCCTAATAGAAGATGAGACTTGGGTTAAGAGAAATGTGTTTCTATAAAAAAAATGTACTAAGGAAAATGGCATGAAAATATTTGTAGAAAAGACAGAAGAAAGACTCGCCACGTTGGTGAAAAAGTGATTGAAGCCGAGATGCCAGATCAAGATCGATTAAATCGGAGATCATTTTTTGAACTGTGGCAAGTGCTGGATGTAACAGCAAAATTGTCCAATTGCTAGATTAAACTCTGAACCGTTGTATCTTAGAAATGTTTAAATATATCTTACAGGAATTCTCCGAGGTTTTTATAACACTATTGGACTCTACTGTGTGCAATAAAAATGTATAATTATTTTCCAAGATTAAGAGAATTTTGATGAAATCGATCATAAACGAAAATGACATGCTCATCATTAATCATAGCAAACGGTTGGAAGTTCATGAAGGATTCAAATATATATATATATATATATATATATATATATATATATTTATATATATATATATATATATATATATATATATATATATATATATATATGTATATTATATTTAGATGTGGGGGTTTCACGATTTAGCGATCGTCAATCGCTAAAGCGTGAAACCCAGGTCACAAACTCACATCTATCCAACCAAATATGTTAGCTCTGTCTCTGATATTGAGCGCTTTCTAATAAGTACCGCGCATATAATATATAAATAATTATACATATATATATTTATTTTATATTTATATACACTTTTCACACACACACACACACATATATATATATATATATATATATATATATATATATATATATATATATATATATATATATATATATATTTCAGGAACATTTTCCAACTAATTCAAGATGATATTCGTTCTCTCCGACTTTCTAACTTTCTGTTCTGGTGTAACAATGTGCCTCATACGTTTCATGTAAGATTTCATTTTCAAGTCTTTTTCACTGCTCTTTGGAGTGTCATAACTGAAACTCTTCTCTCATATGCCAAACGTCTTATGAATTGAGTTGGATCTTTTCTAATTGATCTCTTTAGCTCTAAGTTGAAATGATAATCCCGCTTCATTTCGTGACTTCCTGATCCAGTTTTCCTCTCTACTGTTCACTGTTTTTCAAACTTATTCACCGTTCTCTTGGTGGTTCTTGAATTGATTTTGAAGATGGAAGCCAGAGTATGAATGTTGGTACCATTGCTGAAGACCTGACTGATCTTTTCTTTCCAGCATTGCTCATTTGGGAAGACAGTGGGCCTGACAAAAAGTTTTTTAACCTGCTCTTTTTTTAGCTGAATAACTCAAAGCATTTTTCAGTGTTTTAAAATGGTGTCAAGATGGCTAAGCATATTATCTGAAAACCTGTAAAAAATAAACTCAATTAGTTTAGTCGTTTTTTTAGATATTAAATATTTTGTAGGATGGAAAATTAAGCTGTTACACGATCTGGACAATTTTGCTGTTACACTCGTTATCTTGAGATACACAACGGTATTTAGTCACCCTCACATACGTGGGCATCATGTGGCAGAAGTCCGGTTTAAAGTGGGATCTCCGAGCCCGCGGGCTCGGCCAAAAATATGACCTTTGAATACGTATAAACGGGTTCAGGGTCGGTTTACCTCCCCGAAAGAGACTACGCCCTTTGGCGTAGCCTCGTTCGGGTTCCTCCCCGCCCGAAGGCAGAAAGTTCAACCGATCAGCCGATCAGCCGGTCGTCCGATTTCAGACTGAACTTCAGATACACAACTAGAGCACCAGACCAGATATGGAAGTAGTATTTAAGGCACGGATGATTGGTAGATGTATAAATTTTCAAGATGTATTCCGACGAGAAAGTTTTTCTAGCACGATACGGTGAACCAACTTTACTGGCAGTAGATTCAATATATTCACTCTGGTTCAAGTCAGTGGAAAACTATGTGGGACCCAAATCATCTGCGAATTGAAAGTTCAAAATAGTATTTTCAAAGGCAGAAAAATTAATAGACAATGAACTTCTTCATTTACTGGTGGAGTGATTTTTATATATATCTCAAATATCCGGCGAGACCGGGAAGAAAACAAAAAACTTGACAGGTGATGGTTTATAGGATAAAATCATACGATATGTACTGAAAAGTTATCCCTCAAATTTGACAAATTATTAGAAATAGTTTGGGAACTACTTCTTGGTCGGACCGAGAACTTTTCAGTAATCTTCTGGTTTCTTCCTTCTCAGACAACATTGATCTTGAAAACTTTAAATGTAATGTCAAACCTTATCATCTGTGCCATTAATTCTTGTTCTTTTGTTGTTTTCTCTCTTTAACAGTGATATTTTTTATAATTTTCCAAGACTAAGTAACCCTTGCGTCTTAGTGACTTTATTACCTTGATTGGGATGAAATGATTAAAATCTTACCCCCCGTATTTAAATAGATCAATTAGGCTCGCGTTATACATATTAATTTCTCTGTACCCGCTAAATATTTAGAGCAAATATAGACGAAAGCATTTTTTCATAGACATTGCAAGAACACATTGGATTTAATACTGATTCACAACATGTGAATATTTTTGGAAGCCGATGTTTTTCCCCTAATTTTGGAGATTAAGTTTATTCACTCATTTAGAAAAATGTATTTTTGTTTAAGTTAATTACCCGTTAAATGTTGGTTTCAGGCATTTAACGGAACATCTTCTTTCGTTACCGGCAAGGATTTAGTTTCACAAAATGGCCTTTGGAAAATGCTTAAGCTGTTTATGCTAAAGCGATTAAGATTTGATTATATCATCGTTTTTATTAATACAGTTCTCTATAGAAGGATGTGTTTAATTCTGACGAACAAAAACATTCGTCTACGTGCATATACACAGATCTATACATATATATATACACATTTCTCACCACTCATAGATGAAGTAAAAGTCCTTGTCAATACTTTGTATGTTGATATTTCATCAGTGGTCACGCTAAAGAATATATATATATATATATATATATATATATATATATATATATATATATATATATTACTATTCTTTATCGGTAGAAGCACTCAGAGTTTCATGCACAAAAGCTATTTTTAATGTGGCGAATGGGGACTAACTGCTACAGGATTTGAATTTTAATGAAAATATCTGGTTAACTCAATGCTGGCGCAGTTCATATATTATGTAGGGATTACGTTTGTTTATGTATGTATGTATGCATGTATGTGTCATGGGTCCTTACCTATAACTACAGAATGAACTCTTCCTAACACTATGTATACTACGCCTCTCAACAGAGAGGGTCGAATCGAGTCGAGCCGATAGTAGTTCACTCCACACCAGACTGACAGTCATACTAACACCTTCCACATCTTGTATTATTATTTCGTGTAATATACCTTCGTTATTTCTACTCTTGTGTTCGTGTTATTCTTCCTTGGTCCTAACCTGGACCATAACAGTATGTATGTATGTATGTATGTATGTATGTATGTGCGTGTGTTTGTGCATTTTTTTAAATAGATGAGATTAAAATACTGAAATGAAAATATTAAAATTTAAATTATGTAACGATCAGTCTCCATTCAGCCCATGAACATTGCGCTGTGCATAAAACTCCGAGTCGTGCTACCGATGAGGAATAATATGTATAAGTATTAATATATACTTAATAGCTCTCTTATATTACATCGAGCACTATTTTATTAACATCAGCACTCAATGTGTGACTTTTGATATATATATATATATATATATATATATGTGTGTGTGTATGTGTGTGTGTGTGTGTGTGTGTGTGTGTGTGTGTGTGTGTGTGTGTGTGTGTGTTTAAGGCAGGTGTTGTTAAAGATTACGGAACTTTTCCGTGTAACTATCTTTTTTTTCTGTTTTTTCTTGTTTTATCACAAGTTTCTTTTATATTTGTGTCTAAGTTGTTGAAATAAGACGCTAGTCCATGATGTTTTGCCGGGCGCTTTCGGTAATCGTTAAGCATCATCATGGCTGTATGTTTTGGCTTGAAATAGGCTGTATATTATTTTAGTTTTATAGATAATATTTGGGGTATTTAGACAATGTGATTAGATTAGTTTAATAATGAGAGGGTTGGTGTTTATCATTTGGAATATTAGTTGTTAAATATGTTTAAGATGTTTCTGCCAGTATTAAATGCTATTTTATTCATGTTGGATTTTTTGCTTTTTAATTAGGATAGCATAAAGAGTTTGTAATCGTTTTATGCGTTTGTTTTATCTTGGATTTTGGTGTTGTTAATTAAGATTTTTCTTATTACGGATGATTTGAATGTGTTACTAGTGATGCTGTGTGTCGTTACAAGATTATTTTTATAGCACTTGTGTCATTAAGGTGGTATGTTAGCCTACGTGAGAGAGTTGTGGTTGTCTGTCCAATGTATGTGCTAGGGTTATAATATGAGAAACACTCTCGAACGGGCATTGTTTTATATATATATATATATATATATATATATATATATATATATATATATGAAATAACGTCTAAATTGATAAAATCTGTCGGATTAATAAATAAATAATCCATTATATATATATATATATATATATATATATATATATATATATATGTGTGTGTGTGTGTGTGTGTGTGTGTGTGTGTGTGTGTGTGTATACGTGTGTGTATTAATCCGTTGGTATATAATCTAGGTGAATCGTAATAATAGAAAAAATTTTAAATTGATCCACAAAGAGAGCTAATGTAATTATTCAACAGTGCTTATAAATTACATACAATAGGATGGGTATATATATATATATATATATATATATATATATATATATATATATCCATAAAATATATCCAGTAAAATTTATTTACTCTTTAAATAACAACAAATACAATGTTCGTTCACTTGCAAACAAGATTAACGGTTTAAATTACATATGAAATGAAATTAAATGTATGTTTTTAAATATTCTAACTGGTGGCGAAGTCAAAAAATGAATAAATTTCTGGGGGGGGGGGACCTTGTATACGTGCGTCAAGTCGAGTGGTTTGAACGTTCGATTTCTGATCATGTGATCCCCCGGTACGTTGGTCGTCACCATGGTAGAGAATTTATAGATCGGAAGAGGTGATGCTAGCGTGGCTCCCTTTTGTAACAGTGTCTGAAAAACATACCCCGAGTTGACCCCAGGCCTTGTAAATGATATTGGTTAGACGGAACCTTTCGATGGTTAGGGTTAGATTGAAGTTACAAATCTTCGTGACTGAGGGTTTGAGCATACTGGCCTTTGTTCTAGAAAGTGATCACGGCAGATTATGCGCTCTCCCCCAGAAACATAATCACAGTATAAACCGCAGGTGTGTTCTGTGGAGTGAGCAGGCGTCTGTAATAGGGTATAGCTAGCCTCCCTGTTAAGCGAGTATGCCCAGAAACGAAAAATACCCGGCCTATATATATATATATATATATATATACCACTAATATATCTATATATATATATATATATATATATATATATATTAGTGGTAAATATACATACATATGCAAAATATATAAATATCCATACATGTATATTTTTTGAATAAAAATTCCAAGAGGAAGAATCCAGGTAGAACTCAATGTCCAGGACAGAGTAAGGATATAATAAAAAGGCGTGTGTGTATATGGATATAGGTGAATATGTGTATGTGTGGATATGTGAATATATTTTTATATGTCTGTACATGTGTATATGTATGTGTGTATGTGGGTACACGCCTATGTGTATGTATATAAGTGTATATGTTATTGTGTATGTGTGTATTCGCATGTGTTTTTGAACATGGAAATATAGGTCCTTGCTGGATTAGATAATCGTTATATTTATTTTTTATATGTTTATATTTGATGTGTAACCTGTAGTCGATATTAAATTTGTCAAATTTTCTCAATTACAAAGTGGCCCTTTAAGTAAACGCAATTTTACTTTCCTTCGCCCCATCTCTCTCCCCCACCTCGTCTTTCCCTCCCTCTTATTCTAACATTAGATTGTCTATGGTGTGTGTATGTCACCACGAAATGTATCTTTATGATATTAGACATCCGACAACATTCAGTTTTATCTTACTTAAACCCCTTCCACCCACCTCTCCTAAAATTCTCTCTGTTAAGGTTTAATCTCTCTCCTCCTCATACTTACACTCTCTCTAAATTCTGTTTTTATTTCTGGAGTTGTTTTTTCTGTTTTCTTTTTGAATTTGTAGGTCTGAGGAATTGGATCGTATTTACGATTCCAATGGAATAAATTATGACCATGGAATATTAGTGTTTAAGCCTTTTATTATATATATATATATATATATATATATATATATATATATATATATATATATATGTATGTATATGCCTGTGTGTGTTTGTATGTATATGCGTGTATAAACGAAGGATTAAATTAATCTTCAAACACGGATCTACAAATTTTAATAATTTTTTATTTATTGCAGTATTATTTTTTCTTTCGACTTAAAAGAAATGAATTACAAAATTGAACAATTTCACGCAATGAGTTTTGTGTATCTTTTTTTACAGTACAACTGAATGAATTGCGTTAGTATATAATAAACGATAAATGCATCTATATGCATGCAGATGTACGTGACAAGCCTATGAGATTTATGTCACAGTTTCTAGAGTGTACGAATTTGTAGTTGTAGACCTTATGAACGAAGGTGAGAAAACTGTTAGATCCTACTGTTTCATCTGTGCAGATGTATATATCACAGGTTTACATTGTTTGCACTGTGTGTATAAATTCTAGTTGTAGACAGGATGGAAGGTAGTTATGTGTGCGCCTATTGATGCAGGTGAACAAATTAGCGGAATGTCCTCGTTATTCCTAAACATAATTTTTTTCGGTGGCTCCGAAAATGCTAAAATTTTGATTTTTTTTCAGTCGGAAGCTTATTGGCTAATATATATATATATATATATATATATATATATATACCTTTTAAGGAAGAAAAATAGTAATACTTGGATTTAGTGTCATAGGAATTATTGACAGTAATAAACGTGGTTCAAAAATATGCTACAAAGGTTGTTTGACTGATTCATTTATTTTTTACGGCCTGCCAATTCTTTGCAGGTTATTTAAAGCCAGAACATATTTTTAAATAACAAGACATTATTTTGAGATAATAATGTTTTACTGATACAAATCCGACTAATTACCCTCTAGATGGGGGAGAAGAGGTGGATTAATACATTTCCCGATGGTATCTGCGCGTAAGTAAATATAACGAGCCCAACTGGAACTGGACTTTGGTTCTTCAATCTACAGGATGGTCCAAAAGTCTTTTCACCCCTGCATAATGTAATTTTCTATTTCAATGTCAGCCACGAAAATGATGGTGTTCATACAGGCCTTCTCGATGAAGCGTCAATGAAAAGTGAATCCAGTCGATGTGTTTTGTATTACTGTAATACTTTCGGATCACCCTGTTCATTTATTAGGAAATAACAATAATAAAAGACAGATTTCATGTTTTTAGCTTTACACTTTCAGAGTGGTCTGAAAGTCTTGTCACCCATACATAATATAATTTTCTATTTCCGATGGCTGACACGAAAATGATGGTGTTCATACAGACCTTCTCGATATGTGACAGCGTAAATGAAAGTGAATGAACTGAATCCAGTACATGTGATTTTGAATTACTTAATTTCTTCTACTGTTCTCATTTACCTTTTGATAGGAGTGACAATACTTTTAGACCACCCTGTACAATTTCCAACCGTTATCCATTACAATGCAATGGATAATTTCGAGAGCAAATATACTATTTTGAAATTTGGATATTACACTTTCCTCAATATTATTAGACAAGAAAAGAATCCTTCGCTGAATTGTTTTGTTTGAAAGAGGGATCCTGCTAATTTCTTGTTCGGCCTTATCACCAAGCATAATTTTCACCATCTTTTTGCATGCTGGAAGGATCTCTGATTCTGCAAGAACATGAGACTTCGATTTAACAGCAATCATTTCGGCCACATCATATGAAGCTAATTGAGTTTTTCAGACACGGTTACTGTTTTTTTAAATAGTTGACTTTGCCTTGCATTTGATTCTAATAACCGTTGAAAATAATCGACATTTTTAGTTTGAAGGCTAGGATGATTAGTAATCAGATGTATTTTTATTTTACTTGGAACCATTGCTTCATTAGACAGCGTTTGGCCGCAAACAACACATAGCGGAGAAGGAATCTGTGTATCTCCAGTCGAGTGAAATCCAAATTTCAAGTAATCATCACTATACAACCGTGAACTTTTGGTTTTTGAAATGACGTTGTAGAATTATTCTTGTCACCATCGCCTTTTATTTTCAGAAACTTGTCCATATTTAAGGGTAAATTGAATCTAAAATTGAAAAAAATAAATCTAAAAGAATTTTTATTATATTTAATTTGTTTTTTTTTTGTCTTACTAAAACTTTAATTTACAACGCCTAAATATTTAATAAAAATATCTACAAAGAATCTTTAAATATTGTGAATGAGATTTATAGACGATATAAATTGGTGATAAAACAATACCTAAATGTTTAACGATTCCGATTCCTAACCAATATTACTTAAATCTAATCGAGCGGTGTCATCATGATTAAGAAATTGAATGTCTTTATTAAACAAAATGAAATGAAATGGCTTCTAGGTATCATCTCTTCACGGCACACCAGTAATCATTCCGCGGCACACTAATGTGCCGCGGCACAGTGGTTGGGAACCTCTGCATTACATCATCCATACATCCAAGCTTACAGCATGTGGTATTTCCAAATGGTCACCCATCTAAGTATTGACGTTGCTTAACTTCTGTGATCGTACAAGAACCGTCTTTTCAACGTGATATAAAACCTAAGCCTGCTACAGTGGAAGCTCACTTATACAAAACATGTCAAGTTGAAAATAAAGTTGTAATTTTTTTCTTTCACTTTAGTCCCGGTACGAAAGAAATAAAAGTAATCTATGTTCAGCGTCTTGTAACGGTTTTTTTTTTTAAATATCATTAAGAATTAGTTTTTCACACTATATTAATTCTTTTAATATTAAATTAGATATTTTTTTATGAAGGGCTAGTATAGGGATTCTTAAACATTTTTATTGTTCGTACCCGTTTCAAACCACCAACCTGTTTTCGCACCTTCTTCCGGAATCGATGAAAACAATATTGATCTCATGTGTAAATAGCAAAATCATCGACTATAACTTCAGTTAGCATCAACTGTCTTTAGCAGTTTATAAACTAACCCATCAACAATTAACGCATACTTTCATATAACTCAAATTCCCTTCTGAAAATATTAACGAGGTGTTAGATATATCTATGTATAAGTATTTACCCAGTCGCCAACGCTTAAATAATTATATGTAAGCACAAACATAATTCAACAATATTTAAACATCACATTTGAGCAAAAACATCTCAACAATGTTTTTGCACTAGTTCCGCTCTTTATCAAAAACAAACTTCACCCTGTAAGAACCACTAGACTAGAAGTAAACAGTGAGCAACCTATCTAATGAGTTTGTACAAATGAATGGTAGATCAGTACGATAATAAAAACAAAACAGTTACTACTGTACTAAAAGCAGACTTCGCGCCTGGGAGGAACATTGCTTTGAAAACAATTTCATCAATTGTAAAGCTTAACATTTAAGGATTACTCGTAATAATGATTTAGCATCCCGCTACCACTTTCTTATCAGTGTTGAATTTTGTACAATTTTGTGCAAAAAGTAGATCAGAGAGCCTACTCAGCTTAGTAAATATTTTCAGGAAATATCGGCTTCTAATTGATTAATGAACACACAAATGGGCGTTGCAATCCACCCACGTACAAATATTTTTCCAGCGCGTGACCGAGTCAAGTTTTCTGGCCAAGTTCTTTCGATCCTGTCACGTGGTTACACTAATTATAAATTATAGACATGAGCTTGCTCATTCTCTCTCTTTTCTCTTCCCTTCTGCGAAGATGTAACTTTGGAGGATTCTCGTCTCGACCATGTGCGGTCAGACGTTAAAAGTATATTCACACTTGCACGTACGTACGAAATTTTCCAAACTACATTACAAGCATAGAGAACATTTACAAACAAGCATCAAGAAGTTTTCTCTTTGAAATACTTTTCTAAATATACAGTTTATTCAGGATTTTCTTCAGCTTTATAATTCATTCAACTTTTGTGAGCTCAGATAAAAAAATAAATCAGTCAAAGGGACATAACACAAAAACCTCTACGCATGTACACACAAAAATAAATATAAATGTTGATGTTATAAAAACCGTTTTTATTCCTTCTTGCTGTTTCATATTTTGTGATATTTTACATTAAATACAAATCGTGTGGTCATATTAATAACAGACATCTACAAATGATCCATTCTTTTCACATCCTACAACAATGCTAAATACAATCTGTGCGCCTGGGCCTATGTTTGTACACTGTTCAGTAGTATCGACAAACATTGCTAAGAGCTATAACGGATAGGAAGTTTGGGAGAGCCATGATAGCTCCGATCCTGAAGAGTTATGACACAGAGTGTTCTAAACTGTTCAACTGTCGAACTCTCTGCCTTGAGCAGAGAGGAATCCGGACAGGGATTTGCCGAAGGGCAGTTTCGCCCGGGGAGCAAGACAGACCATAAACCCGTTTATGCAGGTTCTGAGGGGATTTTTTTGGCCGAGCCTACGGACTCGGAGAACCCACAGTAAACTCGGCCTTGTGCCACATACATCACTCATGGGCGGGGTGCTAAATATTAACAGAGAATTTATCTTAAATATTGTTCGCATATTTTTGAATTTATCTCTCCAATTACATTTGGCAATACTTTTGCTAAGCGATCTGTAGCTTTATGTGACCTGAACCGAATAACAATATTTTTCGTGAAATAAAAAACGAAAACCTTTCGTATGCCGGCTATGAATGATGGGACCTGGGGAAAAGTCGCGTCAATACTCTGGAACAGGGTCGGTCAAGCGGTTGCTCTCTTTTTCCCCAGCTCAAGGTTTGGATCTTCTCTTCACACAATTTGAGTTGTTTCTCGACCACACTGCGCTAGCTGTTGTGGTCAGCTGCTGCATTTTCAAGATCTCAGTGTTAATGTTTAGAGCTTTCATATCGTTCTTGCAGACATCTTTGTAGCGAAGGCCATTTAAGAAAATGGCCCGAATTTTTAGGTTAATATTATGTAGAAACTAGCGACACTGGGCGAAACTAGCGACACTGGGCGAAACTAGCGACACTGGGCGAAACTAGCTCGAACCAGCCTATTTTATATTAAATTTTCTAATCTCCTACACTAAATTTGTTATAACTGTGTATCAGTCATACAAAGAGTTATATGATACGTTCAGCTTTTATAAATTCCACATTCGGAATTTTTATCACACACACACATACACACACACACACACACACACACACACACACACACATACGTATATATATATATATATATATATATATATATATATATATATATATATATATATATAAAAAATGTAATTGGTAGGGATTATTTCAAAGTGGATTTTTCAGTCCATATGAGAACTCACTGTATGACAGAGATCAAATTATAAGAGTAAAAAATAAGAGAAAAAACTTAAAAATCCATAGTTAGTAATAAATATCTTTCGATGAATATAAGCACATTCATCTCGTCCGATCGGCTACTTTCATGAAATGGAATCAAGATCTCTCAGACAGACAGATATACAAATATAAAAAAAAATAGGAAAATAAAAAATACAAGATGATACAATAATCTTTAAATATACGAGGAAAAAAATGCCGTAAGAATTTTAGCCGTTAACCATAAAAATTTTTTAAAAAAATCCAGACGGCACGCTTTTAACGGATGTTAGATTTCATTGAAAAATACATCACTACCCACTACCAAAACGTAGCAATAACTGATCCATTAAAATATAGACACCGAGAAAACCCTCGTCTGGTAAATTGGATTCATCTGTAACTTTGGAAACATGAATTATGATTTTAGATGTGTCTTTAAAACCCAGTAATTTTAAAAGTTACTCCAAAATTCGCTTGATGATGAAATGGAACTAATGTCTTTAATTTAATTACAAAATTAAATTCGGGGCATTTAGCTTCCATTTTTGAAACATGGTTAGAACTGTGTAGCGAAAAAAAAACATATTTTAAATCAATTAATTTATAATATATATATATATATATATATGTGTGTGTGTGTGTGTGTGTGTGTGTGTGTGTGTGTGTGTGTGTGTGTGTGTGTGTGTGTGTGCTATCGGTCTGGAGGGGGATGACCCCAGCATGCTGCACCTTTTGGAAAGTGCCTGAAAACCATACCACGGATTTACCCAAGCCTTGTGATTGAAATTGAGGGACCGTCGATAGCAGTGCTAGCACGAAGTCACAAGTCATCGTGTCCGAGGGTTTGAGTGTGCTGGTCTTGTTCAGATTTTTGATCGCGCTAGATAACTCGCTCTTTCTCAGAAACTGTAACTAAGATCTGCTCAGCATAGTTGCAATATAAACCACTTGGGTGTTGAACAAACACAAATGTCTCTGAGCGAGCCTCGGATTTAGGAATTGGCTCGCCGCCCTTGTAAACGGTTATCCTCAAATACGCGCGATCAGCTTTTTTACACACACACACACACACACACACACACATATATATATATATATATATATATATATATATATATATATATATATATATATATATATATATATAAATATATAAATAAACCAAAAGTAAATGGCCAGTCAGTTGAATATGGTTTGTTTGAGTGTTATATTATAACTATGGGGTTTGCGTTATATAATATAAAATTTTATATCTAAATTTATTTAAATTTAATTTTCTTTTTCAGATAGTTCAGAAAACCCATAATGACAAGTAAAATTTTCTGTGTTTTCGTATTGTATGCAATAAAATTTAATTTACTTTTTGTCTTAAAAAGCAGTGAAAAACAACTTTTTTGCGAGGTGGGGGAGGGTCTTATTTTCTAACGCAGTTGTTGAAGTAGCAAGTAGCTTGTATAGTTGTAAGTTACGAATTATTACGGTAGACTGTATATGACAAAATGTTCGCGACTGCATGACCTGGATCCGAGTCACCCTTCGCGATTACGTGACCATTCATCAGTGAATGACAAAATATTGGATACAGTTTTGATTATAAGAGAAAGTAATTAAGGCGAATGTTCTGAAAGTGCATCTATGTCGGAATTCTTTACAGTAAATTTTCACCCAGAAACATGAGTGGCTTTCACTGACACGCAAATAATCTTGCTAAAGTTATAAATCCTCATGCTCTCCCCAGATATAGACTAAATAGTAGAACTTGTATGAGGAAAAAAACATTTTTATTCTATAAAACAGAAGAAGAAAAAATATTATAATATCAAAAATATGTTTCGGCTTTAAATAACCCACAAAGGGTTGATATATCGTAAAAAATCAATCAACAAATCAAACTTCATTGTTTCATCTTACATGTAAGACTGATTCCATCATGAAAACCATTATTAGACTGAAGATATTCCTTCTCGAAATGAAATTCCTCACTCTCTCTTTCCCTCTCTCTCATATATATATATATATATAATGAAGAAATATAGTTTAAGGTATGCTATATTTATGGGATAAAATGCTCCATATCAGAGATAGACCGTATGTAAATATAAAAGTGAACATTGAAGTCAACACTTAGAGGCTATTGACTGTTTCATGCTAAACGCAATCATCATGCCATATATATATATATATATATATATATATATATATATATATATATAAGATAAAATCTAGTTTTATGGTATGACATTCGGATATGAGAGATAGAGCATGTGTAAATATAAAAGTGGACACTGAGGTCAACACAGATCAGTGACATTATGTTTCATGGCCTGAACTTGCCGTTAAAACATGAAACAATGAAACACTCTCACCTCTAGGTGTTGACTGCAGTGTCCACGTATATATATATATATATATATATATATATATATATATATATATATATATTAATTTCAATTTTTTCTTAGAAATACATTTTATGCTACTTATGTAACTGATCTATTCATAAATCAGTAAAAAAATAATTCATCATTCGGATATTCATAATTAAAGCACAAAAATATTAAATATAGCAGCGATTGCTAAATTGACAAGAATATGGAAGATCAAAATCAGCTTTTAAACAAAGTACAGACTGTACAAATTGCCGGTAGTCTTCATTCTCCGATGTGGATGTGAAACGTAGACACTGTGTGCAGATACAGAAAAAAAGATCCAAGCGTTTGAGAAAAATGCATGAGAAAACTCCTTGGCATTTTCTATTGGAAACAAAAAAAACCAATGAGTTTGTGTGGAAAAGGTTTGAAAGTTTTGTGGGACACCAGAAACCTCTTCTCTCCACTGTCAAGCGGCGAAAAAATGGCATGGTTTGGACACATTACAAGGCACGACAGCCTGTGTAAGGCCATCATGCAAGACACCGTTGAAGGTTTACGTAGGAGAGGACGCCAACGCAGAAACTGGTTAGACAATGTTAAAAAATGGACAGGTTCGCACCCCACCCACCATCTCGTTGGATAGAGTACCCAATGGCGATTAATAGGGACATTTCGCTTTAAAACAGCCTTGACATTAATGTAGATAATGATGAAAAATTAAATGTTGGAGGAAGGAACAATGGATAACCATTACTTAATATTACTATTGTACCTTATATTATATACGATAGGCCTTCAAGACGAAGACAGTTATGACTCCACAGACGGCATTCTTTATTTTCTGTGGATTGCAGGATTCAGTAAGGTAGTTGTGTGTTTACTCGTTGCATTCTCCATGCTTTTTGTATTTCGAAGAGTCCTTCTTCTAGATTGATTGTTATATAAGGCTAAAGAGACTAATCTAGGGAGGAGAAAAGATTGATTCATCCCCATTCACAAGGTCATTAGTGATCGAAAGATTCCAAGTCGGAATTTGCACGCGACTTGCCAATCTCAATTTCCGCACAAATACCAACTGCACTAAGTTCAGATCTATGCAACTTTTATTTTTCCTATATTAAATCACTTCATCTTGGCCTCTTTCATCCGACACAAATATAATACTTTGACCCTATCTGAGGCAAGTTATTTTGGAGTCGTAAAAGGCAAGCAGGATTGGATTTTTTTTTACCCGCCAAGTTTAAAATATCATAAAGTTCAAAATAATGGCTTAAATTGTTTGAGACCTGGCAGAATTATTCTTTTACCGTTTATATTTGATTTTAAATTTTCATTTGGTTTGGAACTAATGACGTCATCAAACGGTTTAGACTTTGAAAATTAATTAAACCAAAGGCTTCAATGCAATGACTTCATTTATGTTGAATGTATTTGAATGTTTGTGTACTGATATCAGAAAATACCTGTATTGGTTGTAAGCAGTTGTGGCATCCTATCGGTTGGCGCGAACCGATTATTAAAATTATAAAAGTTTAGCGAACCGGTTGTTGGATTATCTGAAAATAATCTTATATATTAGTAGCCGATATGTAATAGCGAAAAAATATAATTAATACCATTGATGTAAGTTCTGGGGAGACTGAAAGAATGTTTTCTTGTCGTTAAAAATCTATTCTGCCAAAAGAAATCGCCTTGAAGTTAAAAATGTGGCAAATCTTCTAGTCATAAATTTGATAGGATCTTCCATTGGATCTTTGGAACTGCAACGATTCAGTTTGAATGTGGCTAAGAAACCATAACACAGCTGATGACACAAGAGTCAAGAAGCATCATACTTCTGAACACACACTGAATATGGTGAGAATAGAATTTCAGTCTCGAAATACCTTAAGAAATAAATGTTTTCTATTAAATTATCAAAATGCTTTAATCGTTTTTTGATACTATAAATTGATTTGTTTCCATTTTCAGGTTGAAAAAAAAATGAGTAGAATAGGTTCCTAAAGATTAACTGACTTTTTACAACTGGTAGCTGGGAAGCCATTATTGGTTGAAGTGTTAGACATTTTTATGACGGTCGTCTTCGAGTATAGAATCCAGAGGTTGGCAGTGAATATTTCGGAGACAGTAGGAAAGCGCAGTGGATATCACAGCAGAGTGTAGTTCTTTCTTCTGTCGTGTTCGCCTGACAAGTTGGATCTGGTCCTTCCGGTAGGGAAAACAAAGATGGCCGTCTTTATACACGACGGATACAGTGTTCTGCGGCTCCTGATTGGTTAATCTTCTATTGGTAGACTATAAAGGGAAATAAGTCATTTTGACTCGCTCACTCGTTATATATAGTATATACCCAAAAAACCGTAACAGCAAGTAATACTATATGTCATTTTAAAAAATTACAAAATCCTCACCTCAGCAAAAAATATGCTGATATCAGCAATTATGTAAGAAAATAAATTTTCATTATATTCTTAATAACCAAACAGCTCAACAAAATCTTTCCATAATCGTCTATTTTTAGTAACACATCTGAAGTTGATGTCATCCTCTGTCTTTATAAGAGCCAGATTAGGCCGAAAATGGAGTACGGTTGCCATATTTCGACAGGACCTGCCGGACCTCACTTTCCAGTCTTAATAAAGATCAAATAGGAGAAGAAATATTTTCCACGCTCCAACTTCAGGAGCGATGTGGCGAGTCTCTCACTACTCTATCACTGCTAGCATGGAAAGTGCGCAGATGAACTGCATCTCTTGGTTCCACCAGGTCAGACCTTAACAGCTGGGACCCGTCATGCCACTTACATAGTAGCAAAGTTCCATTCGTATTCGGTCGGTAAGAAGTAAGTTCCATTTACACACTTTCTTTCCGCGAACATCTGTCAGAGGATGTTTCCCCGATCATTACAATCATAACATGTTCAAGTCAAGAGTCAAACGTTATCTAACCACCTATCCATATAAACTACCTCTTACTGTAACCCTCTACCTCGAGTGGCCCCCGGGCCTTGTTCAGGGTGAATCCTAATTTTTTTATTAAATTCCAAATCCATACCTCAAACAGAAAAGCAGCAATATCAAGAGAAAGTTGCGGGCGAGTAAAAAAGCTCCCAACCCTCCAAGAGACATCGTTAAAACAATGAGTACCCACAGGCAAATCTAAATAAGATATGGGTAAGAATTCTACTAATGGCGAAAATGCGCGAAGGTTTTGCCGGCATTTGAGAATGTTGCGTAGAGTGAAAACTGTATGGGTTAAAGCACATGTAATTTTTTTCTTTTTTTTTTTTAAACTCAAATTAGTGTTATTTAGTTAGGTGGTTGCATCTGGATCATGTATGTGAATAAGTCGTACTTATAACTGACATTCATTGCGTTTGCTTTTAGATGCCCCGGGCATCCACTCGCCAATTAAGCCTCGTCTCTGCGGTATTGTCCGAAGGGAGAAAAGGGTGCTGTGGGAGAACCCTGCACGCGAATTCCATTGGTCCTGTCAGAAATAAATGTATTGAGTATCGATTGACAATTACGATGAGGATGATGATAAACCATAATCAAGATAGACAACATCCATTGATTACAGTGAGCATTCCGCATAGCCAGGCCATCAACAAAACACAAGGAAAAGTTTCAAGATCGCTGGCTTCAAACTGACTTCTTTTTTCATGCCCTTGATTAGAGTTTGAACACACATCCGTATATATATATATATATATATATATATATATATATATATATATATATATATATATATATATAAATACGAGAGGGAAACACCGTGTTGGCTCATATTGTATTTATTTCCGAGTACTTTAGACATATCATAATGTCGTCATCAGGGTATTGTTAATTATATATATATATATATATATATATATATATATATATGTGTGTGTGTGTGTGTGTGTGTGTGTACAGGAAAAATAGAAAAAGCTAAAGAATGAATATAAAGTGAAAAGAAAAAACGATCAAAAGGAAAAGTAATCACGATACCCTAAACGAATACACATCCGCGCAGAGCACAGACGGGCGCATGCGCATTAAAATACATCAGCACAGACGGGCGCATAGCTGCATGCACACAAAGGCGCACCCGAACATAAAAAATAAGGAAAGACTTACACCAATGAGAAGTGTAAAAAAAAAAAAATCAAAAATCAAAAAATATAAGCAGTAAATTGCTGATGTCTTCTGAAGAGTGAACGGACAGTTCCGCCTCCAAAATTCTGGAGTCGGGATGCTGAAGGTAATATCTATCGGTTAAGTATATATATATATATATATATATATATATATATATGTGTGTGTGTGCACGCGCGCGCAGGGTGCGTTGGGTAAATTGACGCCAGTTTATATTTTTATATGCGCGCTGTTTATTTTTGATTTTGTCCACTGCGCAGTAAAATAGTGTCTTTGGGCACTGTCTGTGAGTAAAATACACCATGCCGCAATTCGCCAGAAATTCACAACGGACTCTCCAATACGAATATTTATGAGTATTTGAGTGTCAATCTGAGGATAGTACAGATGATTAGGAAAGAGTTAGGTGAGTCTAATGGTGATCATTAGTGATGACGACGTTATGCCTCAATTCATCTTCTCACAAAACCTTAGACTAAACACGGTGAGCTACATCAAGTGTTTTGCAGATGTAGTGCTGTCCTGGATCAAGAGAGTGGCTGCTGTAAGTCCGTATGTCTGGTAACAAGACTCACAAGCAGAACACTGTTATGGCTGTCAAAAAATTTCTGGGACAACATCACCCAAGATGCAACCCCCCTTGATTATTATGTGCGGGGAGCAGTCCAGCAAGAGGCCTACACCTTGTAACACCAAAGAGGAACTGAAGTCAAAGATTATGGCAGCTTTCATCAACTTAAACAAGGAGACCATACAGAAGAGTTGCAGGAGATTCCGACATCGCCTGGAGGCCATGGTTGAAGCCAATGGTGACTTTATTGAATATATTTACTCTTTACTGTTATGAGATTTTTTGTGTAATTTTAGTAAATATATCTCTTAAAATGAGAAGTCGGTGTTATTTTCATTTTGGCGTAATTTAGGCGACAAATTTATCCATCGCATTCTCTCTCTCTCTGTAAATATATATATATATATATATAAAATTTATTCGAAAATGATAACATAAATATGTTATAAAATCACTACAAAAATAGCCATTTTGTTTCAACACTTCTGGCATCTTATCAAGTGATAGTTTTGAATGTAGAATAAAGGGTTTTAAAAGGTTCAAATCAACCAAACACCCCTTGCTTGGGGAAATGCTGTTACATAAGGTGCAATGACCAATCAAAATACAAGTATATGAGAATTCAAAGAACTTGACAACAAACCTTGGTAATAATAATTAATGCTTTAATATTAGGGTTAGACAAAAATAGAAATCATTTTAACTAATTGATATAAAATTTTACTATAAAACTGAAAATTAAAAATTATCAATTTTAAATTTAATCTGTATTAAGTTTAAAAAATTATAAAATTATTTAAAGAAGAAACTGAGGAAAAATACATATGATTTGTTATTTATTTTGTTTTTACTGAAAGGCTAAAAATTCACTTTGAATAAGCGTTAAAATCTAATGTTGCTCTAAGCTTCGTTACAACTTAGATACATTTAATGATATGGTCAGGGGAGGATGAAATCTTGCAAAAGACAATACATACACAATCAGATTATAATACACAAAGACGTAGACATATTTAGATATAGAAACACGTCAAAAAGTGACGAAACAGGAAATAGGTGTCCACGACCCTTAAAAAGACCGACAACATATACATACAATGAAAGACACATAAGCGATTATAAATACATACATTGATAAACACACATACATATGCACACCAAGAATTATTCAAATTTGAAAGTGTTATTAAACGAATTCAAGGCAAAGATATATAGATAAAAATGCTTCAATAGATAAAATTTAATATGGGTAGAATAGAAAAACAAATATTTGTCAGGGAACAACGTAAAGAAAAAAAGACACTAAAACATATATAAATGGATAGAAAAATAAATAGATACGCATACACACACATAAAAAACCAACAAATTCAAATGTCCAGGCAAAATGTAACACTTAAAAATAACACTATATAATATCTAAAAAAGAAAATTCATAAACACAAAAATATATATAAATATCTCATATATACGTATATGCGCATGAGTGCACATACACGAGTACAAATATATAACATTATATAAAAAACAAAAAAAACATACATACATACGTATGTGTACACACATTCATCACTACCAACAAAAACATACAAAAGTATACCTACGCACATACATACACAGACACACACACACAGATATATATATATATATATATATATATACCCACATAAGCATACATGCACACATACACATATACGCATATACACATATACGCACTTGTATATATATATATATATATATATATATATATATATGTGTGTGTGTGTATAAAAAGAAAGAAATTTTAAAGTTGTAATTTTAAAATTGTAGTTAAATAAAATGAATTCTAACCTAAACTTCTTTTAATTAGTACTACACGCACTTAAAAGAATCCAATAAAAACACCTATAGTAAAATAAAATTAATATGAAATGCCATAAGATGTAAGCTTTTGAATGACCCATGTCCTTCGTACTTACATGAAAAACAATATATTACTAGGTTTATATATAAAATAAAAGTTTACTAAATCAGTGAAATTAAGTAACCATTTTTGCCGTCATAGTCATAAATTTTTCATAAAAAAAAAAAAAAAAAAAAAAAATAAAATGACACCTCATATACAAACTTAAACTTGATGTTAAAATAATCCTACATAATATAGTGGATTCTAATATATTTAACTGTTCTTAAAAAGAATATGGTATAATAAAAATTAAAAATGAGAATATTTCAAATCGTAGTTAAATAAAAATTATTATGATCTGAACACCCCCGAAAATCTTTAAATTTATAAATGAAAAAAAAAAAAATGCCGTAAGAATTTTTTTACCGTTAACAATAATTTAAAAAAAAAAATCCAGACGACATGCATTCAATGGATGTCAATTTTCATTGAAAAATACATCCCTATCCCTTACCAAATTGTAGCTAATAACTGTTACAATGATACTGACATAAGGAAAACCTAGATATCCCTTGTCCAATTGAAGTAGAATATTCTGTAACCATGGAAACGTGATTTTAGCTGTGTCTTTAAAACCCAATAATTTTTTTAAAAGTTACTCCAAAATTCGCTTGAGGATGAAATGGAACTAATGCTTTTAATTTAATTGCAAAATTAAATTCGGGGCTTTTAGCTTCTATTTTTGAAACATGGTTAGAACTGTGTAGCGGAAAAAACATATTTTAAATCAATTAATTTATAATATATACATACATATATATATATATATATATATGAAGAAATAATCATACATAAAATCAATCAGCAATATTAATGGGATTAATGGCGAAATCACTTTACTAGTAGAAACATAATGTATGCATTAAAATACTGTTAATCCATTGAATGATGTGATCCTCATTTATAAAACTGTTGTCAGATGTTTCTAGTGTATATTTTTTTAAGTTAAGCAAGTACTTTCGAAGATCCATGTCTTCATCATCAGGCTGTAATTTCTTTTCTTTAAAGTTAAAACTTGAAGACGAAATAATTGTTTGTAGATCGAAAGGTGTTTTTTAAGAATGTGCTATTTATTGCCGGTTGTATATATATATATACATATATATATATATATATAATAAATAAATCCTAATGATCCAGGTACTACCTACCTAGGTTTCTC
Source organism: Acanthosepion pharaonis (assembly GCA_903632075.3). Taxonomy (NCBI): domain Eukaryota; kingdom Metazoa; phylum Mollusca; class Cephalopoda; order Sepiida; family Sepiidae; genus Acanthosepion; species Acanthosepion pharaonis. The sequence continues at coordinate 1,280,089 of CAHIKZ030004573.1, read as the reverse complement.
CACATGGGATCATCAGGGTGAACTATTTTTCTTTCTTTGTACCAGAATTTTAAGGTACTGAACGATTTCTTTCGCCCTTTTCGTAGGATTCTCTCACTTTCTTTTTTTCCATTTTCCCCGGATGCCAGTTTGTTTGAAAATTTTGCTACCCAGGTTTTTTCACCCATCGAGTTTCAATAGATTTACATTATATATATATTTAGATGAGTTCTTGTAGCTACACTATTTACATTATTTGAACTGTTGGAGAGTTGAGTTACTCAAGGGAAATAACTGATACTGAGACATCCGGAAGTGACCTGGCACGTGGAACTAGAAAGATCTACCCTCGTGGACTAAATAAAGGGTTCAGTTCGAAATTCCAACTCATATCACCTGAACGTACAACGGCCGAAGCGTTGTGTATATGACAATAAAGATGAGCATAGCAGTCCGAACAATGTAAATAGTGTAAATAGAACATGTGACGTGAGGTAAAATAGTTGTATTTCGCAGAAGAAGACTGAGAATAACGTGAACAAAAGTTTTAAGGAAAAGGGGAAAAAAATGGCACTTTTAATTAGAATCAGCAACAGGTATGGAAAGATTTCTGATAGACATGACGAAGTTCTTGAGAATTTGACATCCACAAGATATTGAAGGAAACATTGTAACTTACCTAACGAGCTAAATAGATGACAGAATAGGCAGTGTGATGAATAGGAAAGGGACACACGTTCTTTAATACTACAAAGGATAGAAAGTTGCGCTGAGCGATCATCACCATATATCCAGAAAGGACAGTGCACATAAAAGAACTCAGTCAAAAGCTAGGAACCTTGACAAGGACTAACAGGAACTTTGAAGATTTCCTTTACATTATCGAACCCAAAATAAAGAAAATAATGGGATCTTCTCTCAGCGGCGTTCGTCCTTCTCTATTTTTAGAATTTCTAGAAAGTGGTTCTTTCAAAAACATTCTACCAACAAACTAATCTTATTTCAGCATAATATATTATATAATATATAATTTCTAAGATATCCACAAAACACTATTTTAACAGATATTGTCAACCAACTAAATAGCATTAAACCTACAACAGACTCCACCTTTGAACTTGAAGCCAACTACACTCTTCTCTTTCTAGATATCATGTTACACAGAAACAATAGCGAACTCAACTCCGAAGCAGAGAAAAGCTACCAACCAACAACCTGGTCAACTTCTACTCAAACCACACCTATGAAATTAAATATGGTATAATTATAGGTTTCTATTTAACAGCATTAATAATTTGAAGCACACCAATACCTACCCAAATAAGAAACACACAGAAAAGACATTCAAAAACCTTCAATATCCTTATCACTTCATCCACAACTCAAAGAAAAAGGTACAAAAATATACGACCGCAACAAAAATAACATTATCCCCAATAACAAATTAAACAAAAACAGATACATAACACTACCTACCAACTCCATAACATCCACTATCCAGAACAACTTATCCTATCTAAACAACATCCAAACAGTCACAAAATTGTTCCAATATAGTTATGGATAAAAACTAAAAACAAACATAACAATAATAATTCAGAAGCAGCATATATAAAATAAATTGTCAAAACTGTTCCTCACAATACATTGGGGGAACATACCGAAATAAAAAAAAGCCGCATCTATAAACACAAAATAAACCTCATAAATAACAATTTATCAAATGCTCTAGTCATACACGGAAAGAAATTCGACCACAATTTTGATCTAAAAATGCCACATTCATCAAAAGAGAAAATAATTTACTCGACAGGAAAATCCTCGAGAGTCGAATATTATCAAAATATCTATTTACGCACCGTTTTTCCCCAATCTCACCTTTCCTGTAAGAATTACTACTTTCACAAGCCAACATACATAACAACAAATATGTTGAAAAATCAAAAGAAAACTGTTAAATCCATCACTTCAGCCTTTGAAGATGTACAGCATAAACGTCCATCTCATACCATAACAATCTAATCACCAATCCAAACAATATTCATTTAAAAAAAAATATGCATACTGAATATTACTCGCTGATTTCACCAGACTTTGAATTATGGTATTTTGTGCCCTTCACCTGCTTTGTCAGATCTTTCAACCACCTGATGAACATTCATGAACGTTCTCAAATTTACAAGCCTTGATAAACCAATGATATCCTTGGATCTGGGTATATAAACAGGTGCAGCACAATAAATCCTATATTGCCTTGATAAAGTCCCCCAGAGGACAAAATGCGTCGACTAAGTATAGTTTTTCGTCTTGTTTCTATTTATTCATTTTCTGTCTTCTACAGATACACTCCATCTAAAAATATTTACACACACACACACACACACACACACACACATATACATATGTGTGTGTGTACGTACATACCCGCTATCCCTAATATTGAGCACACATATATTAATGAGTAACATTAGCATATATTAAAATATATATATATATATATATATATATATATATATATATATATATATATATATATATATATATATATATATATTAAAAAGAAGAAAGAGAGGTGCCGCTAACGTTTTTGGTTGTAATGTGGATTTATTTAGAAAAAATATTATGCTTTGTTTTACATAATTTTACGACACGAGTTTCTGGTCTCGCGACCGTCTTCAGGTACTTTTCTCTCGTTGGAACCACTACAACATATTTCTTTTATATATATATATATATATATATATATATATATATATATGATATAATTTTTACATACAGACAAAGCAACTTACTCACTATAAAGATGCATTCTTGTTTCGATGCGCCTGCATCTCGACTAGTGCGAACCAAACTTATTAAGTTATTTTGCCTGTATGTAAAATTATAATAAATAATTATTACTTTACTCTTGATATTGAGCCCTCTTTTGAATTAATGCTGTGAACATTAGAATTTATATTATTTATTAATGCTGTGAACATTAGAATTTATTTTGTCTGTATGTAAAATTATAATAAATAATTATTACTTTACTCTTGATATTGAGCCCTCTTTTGAATTAATGCTGTGAACATTTAATTTATATCATTTATTAATGCTGTGAACATTAGAATTTATTTTGTCTGTATGTAAAATTATAATAAATAATTATTACTTTACTCTTGATATTGAGCCCTCTTTTGAATTAATGCTGTGAACATTAGAATTTATATTATGTTCGTTTTCATTACATTACAGTTAAAATCAGTGTTCGTAGCATTTTCTTTTAAAAAAGAAAGTAGAGCAATATATTATTATTACAAGAGATTATAATAAAAACACGTTGAAATCGCTACACAAAAGTCTTCATGTTTCAATACTTTAATTGTACTTCTTCTGGCAATGGTAAGTAATCACCAATTACTTAACATCGCCTGAATGTGTACAATCAAATTATTGAACCATGAAAGCTTTTTGGTAGCGATTTTAACATGTCTTTATTATAATCTCTTATAATAAAATAATAATAATAATAATAATATATATATATATATATATATATATATATATATATATATATATATATATATCTAAATTACTATCAAGCATTAATATATATATATATCTAAATTACTATCAAGCATTAATATATATATCTAAATTACTATCAAGCATTAAAATCTATTCTTTACTTAAATTGGTAAAACCCAATAACAGCCTCTTTCTCTTTACTTCCCTCTCCCTCTTCTTTCTTTTTCCTTTTACTTTTCTCCCTTCTCCCCTCCCATTTCAATATATCACTTCCGTTAAGTTAACCGTCTAAATAGGTCAAGGTCTGGTCACTCCTCCTCCCCCAATATTAAGTATACTTGAGAGAGATATGAAATTAATCCCTCCCTATACTCTACCATGTTTCTCACATTCTCTGTTAAATTACAAAAACTTACACTACCCCTCAATTTTAATTTCATTTTTCGTTTCATTTCATTTTTGGAAGTGCTATCTGATAATCCGGCGTCCTTTAAAAGGGCCCTGATGAAATAAATTATTATAATGGTACCTTAAAGTGGTCTGTTTTGCTTTTAAATATATATATATATATATATGTGTGTGTGTGTGTGTGTGCAGTGCGTCGACGGCTTAGGGGTAGGATCTCTGAATGATGCCAAATCTAGCTGGGTTGAAGCAATCGGACGTCCAGCCACACTTATATATATATATATATATATATATATATATATATATATATATATATATATATATATATAAGTAGAATGCTCCAGGTATTAGAGAAACGCATCTAGTCAACCATAAATCGAACCTCGTTTTACATTCTGCAACAGCATTAATTAAACAAGTCGCATCTCCTGACCATGTGAGCCAGTGAAACATGGACAGTATTTTACCGATTAGGCTACAGGAGCTATCCAACAGTTGTTACATGCGTCATTATCAGATTTTTAATCTACGCTATGTTTGTGTATACTTAGTAATATTAAACTTAATAATCTTAAGTTGCCTTAAATGTTTGGATGAATCATTTTCAAAATAAAGAAACAATGAAAAGAAAAACTCGCTATTTGTTGTAATCCATTATTTAATAGGTTGAACAAGACTATTACATCTAATACTACTAGGTGTACACTAAAAATATGACTGATGTTATCTTTTTTCATAACTGCAGGCAAAAGGTGAATAATTGTGATACTTCCTCTAAACACTTATATCTATCTTTTACGTATCGAATGTGCGACGTTTTGAAAATATTTTTAAATGTTATGATCTGTGCAGTTATATTATGTGACTTTGTTTAATATTCTATAAAGAAACATTTACAGACATAAAGAAATAAACTACTTTCTAAATTTGGAAGTACCAGCACTCGGATAACTTTGTCTTTCTGCAATACCCGTCAAGTATAACGAAAGACAAAGAGAAAGTTTCTATTGAAAAAGAAATCTTAGCCAAAACAAAATAACTCTAACTATTGCAACAATATTTTCTACTTGTTGGTGTTTTTTATCCTGGGTGAGACAGCGTCTTAACATCTGACACTGATTATGTACCATTTGACCCAGATTTCCGTTAAATTAGCGATGCTCTCAAAATGGCCGCTTACTAAGAAAACAAACACGCTTCCTTTTCTTTCGTTAGAGTCTCTTATTACGAAATGGATATCGACTTAGAATGGCAATTGGATAGCCGAGTTCAAATTCCATTTGGGTTTGTTACATTCACTTACGGGTAAATATCCATGTTAAGGTATGGATCTATCTCCTACCATGAGCTATGGATTAAATAGTAGAGCCTTTATTTGGAAAAATCATATTCTCAAAGAAATTGTTTATGCAATATTCACTAGCAAATAAAAATTGTTATCGAAAATATTTCGGCTGATAAGCCATAAAAAAAATAAAATAAATAAAAATAAATTCTGACACGATAGTCCGTATTTTTAAGTTCGTATCAAAATAAACTAAACTTAATAAAACGGTAGCTAAAATGTTTAAATTCACTTTCAATTATAAAACTTGGCTTCTGCTTAAGAATATGATTCACTTTAGAAAAACTAACACGATAATTTTCTGCATCAAGAATATCTGGCTAATTTTCTTTATTTGGTGTATTCACGTTTTTTTATTCACCAAATAAGCGACATAAATAAATTTGGTTAAAAAAGAGGTCAAAAAGAGGGATTTTGCCCTTAAGGACAAATTCTCTCTGGAATTTGAAAACTGATTAATTTTAGGAAGTTTTAACGAAAAAGATATCACAAAAATAAAAATCGAAGAAAAAAACCCCAAAAAACGAAAAAAGAAACCCCAAAAACATCGAAGCTATTCGACTCATTTGAATGACGCAATGAGAAAATTATCAGCACAAAGAAGTTGGCTGGTAATTTGCTTTATAGCAACACCCGTCTTCATTTAGAAAATACCACACAGCAAACGATAATTAAGTTTGAATGGTAAATTATTCCATATATCAAGGATGTTCCATTCTTGCCAACTTATCGACCATACTTGTTTCCACCCACAGACTGAACAGTGGTGCCATATTAAGATTTCCAAAAATGCCATAGCAAATTCATCGAATCTATGTCGGAATCGGTCTTTTATGAGAGGATACACAATTTCGCTGAATTGTTTCGTAAGGTCATAGAAGGCCAAGAATATACATTTATAACCGGATTATAGAATTATATACACAGTTCCCTTCAGAAGTATGGTAACGGATAATCCAATTGTTTTTGTTTTTGTTGTTAACTGAAGAAATTTGGTCTATGATCAAAAGATGAATATAAGACAAGAGTTCAGAATTTCAGCTTTTATTTCCTGGTATTTATTTTTAGATGTGTTAAACAACTTAGGACATACCACCTTTTTTTAACCCACGCATTTTCAAGTGAACAAAACTATTGGAATACGTGACTGACAGGTGTTTCTTGTTGCCCATGTGTTACACTTTAGATTGTTAGTTTAAACATTAAATAGCCCTGAATGACTCCTCATGATTTTAGCCCTTGTAAAGACTGCATTGTTAAAAAGGATAAACCAATATGAAGACGAGAGAGAGAGAGAGAGAGAGAGAGAGAGAGAGAGAGAGAGAGAGAGAGACTATGGGAGAAAACGAAGCCATTTTGAAGCTGAGAAAAGAGGGAAAAACCGATCATAGTCATGGGACAAATATTGGACATAGACAACACAACAATTTGGAATGTCCTGAAAAAGAAAGAAACAGTTGGTGCACTGAACAACACACATAGAACAGGTCGACCAAAGAAAACAACAGTAGACAAGTGACATCACCAAGACCCTCCACAGTTTAGGGGTGAAGGGTTAACAATACACCGTTCGAAGAAGACTTCAAGAGCAGGAATATAGTGGCTATACCACAAGATGCAAACCGCCCATCAGCAGTAAGAATCCAAAGGCTAGATTCAAGCACGGAGATGAGCAACAAAAGTTCTAGCAGAATGTTTTATGGACTGATGAGACCAAGATTAATCTCTACAAAAGTGATGGAAAGGCCAAAGTGTGGGGAGAGAAAGGATCTGCTTATGATCCAAAAGTATACAAGTTTGGTGAAGGTGAAGCATAGTAGAGGCAGTGTCTTGACTCGGGCTTACATGGCTACTTTTGGAACAGGCTCATTTATATTTATTGATGATGTAACACATGATGGTTATAGCATATTGAATTCAGAAGTATACATAAATATTTTGTCTGCCATTTTATAGAGAAATACATCCAAACTAATCGGCAGGCAGTTTATTATGAAGCAGGAGAATGACCCCAACCATACTACCAACACAACAAATTAGGGGGTAACATGGACATTTTTAGACTGACCAAGTCAATCACCGGATTGTAATCCAATATAACATGCACTTTCATCTCCTGGAGAGGAAATTGAAAGAAGAAACCATACGAAACAAACAAGAACTGAAAGAGGTTGCGTTAAAAGTCTGAAAAAGCATCACAAATGGAGAATGCAACCGTTTGGTGATATCAGTGGGTCGTGGGCTCGATGCAGTTATTGATAGAAAAGTTTATGCAGCCAAATATTAAATGTTACATAGTTTAAGACTATCTTTTCCTTTACTTTTGCTCATCTAAAAAGGGAGTAATCTGATACAAAAGGTGGTATGACCTAAGCTGTTTAATACATCTAAATGTAAACACAAGGAAATAAAAACTGTAATTCTGAACTCTTGTTTCATATTCACCTTTTTTATCTGAAATCTAAATGTCTTCAGTGTACAACGAAACAAAAAATTGGCCTTGCTGTTCCAATACGTTTGGAGAGGACTGTATATATAAGTTGATATTGAGATCAACAACCAGCAGCGATAGTATGTTTCATGCTTAAACGCGGGACATGTGCGTTTTGTTTTACCGCGACTATTTATATATGTTGGGCAATGGTGCATTATGGGTAGAAGATCTATTGAATTATCCTATCGGTTAATAGGTGGGCGGTAACGGTTATATTTCAAGTTATTTTAAAGATTATTCGGTAGAAATAATTGTGAATCCGAATGAGGTTATTCGTATGTATTTTATAGTGTTGTTTTTTTTTTTACTTTTTTTTACTCATTATTTATTATTGATTACTTAATGATTTGTTGTTGATTAATCCGAATCTCTCTTTCATGATGCGATAAGCAATTTCGCTAAATGGTTTTGTAAAGTTATAGAAAGTCAAGAATATAAACTTATAACCAATTATTATGGTAATTGTTCTGAGGAAATTTTCCGATAAGGCACTTAGACATTACGAATTTATGCACAGTATAGGATAAGCAATAGTGACTCATCAATTTACTGTTTAATTGCAACCGCATGTCTTATGCTAAGAGTTTCTTCTCTCGCACTTTTCGCTTGTGGAACGCTCGTCTGGTTAATACTTTCCATACAACTTTGATCGTCAAAAATTAAAATGCAATATCAATCATTATCTACTCTCTTCTTGATTACTCTTCTTTTATTGTTCTCATTCCTTAATAATGTTTCTTTCTTCTTATTCTCTCACACTTAGTAACCTATTGTGTCTTAGTGACTTTATTGCCTTGCTTTGGACGGAATTTAAAAAAATGAATATTACTTTAAATATAAAAGCAGTGTGCGTATAGTAATTGACTACTTCACGCCATAAGCGATCCTCAGACAAACCATCAAATCGTAACACAGACTGATCAGAGGTAGTTTATGTTTCAACATTATATATATATATATATATATGTATATATATATATATTAGTTGCATGGATAGTAGTTTGTAACACCGGGTTTCAAGCTTTTGTTATCATCAAACAGATCGTTAGTTTGTCTGATGAAAGCAAAAGCGTGAAACCCCGACGTTACAAAACCACTATACATATTATTGAATATCTTAGCTTCATTACGGATATTAAGCACTTTCCACTAAGTACCGCGAATATAAAATAGTATATATATATATATATATATATATATATATATATGAAAAGTAACCTTGCAGCTGCAAATATTGCACACAATGATTTGGAGAATACTGGCTTGGATCGCAAAGCTTGGAAAAGTGTAACTTACACTGGAATCAGGAATTTTTCGGTGGCAAGCGATTGTCAAGCTCTGTGAAGCAAGAGAAAGGAAAAAAGCCTCAGAAGGTGCCAGAGAAGTGCAACCTCTTTGCTCACACGTTTGCCCAATCTGTGGTTTTCTTTACAAGTCATTAGCAGGTCTGAAATGTCACTCTAGATTCAAACATAAAGGTCATTAAAAAAGTGTCATTACAATGACAGGGAAATTCTGAGTAAAAAGAAAGGGAAAGAAAGAAAGAATCAGATGTGTTTTGATAACGGCTGTGTTATCTAGGAGTACGTAAACAAACTGCTGGTCGACTGGCCAAAGAAAAATTCAAGTGGAAATGTTATTTCGATAAGTGACGAAAAACAGGGACTTTGAATAGATATGGAAAAATTAATCGCGACACACACGAAGTAACTACACTGACCGATTTTCTTGCCGCAGAACATCTTTGGCCTACGATAATAAAATTATGTTATCAGAAATATGTACCGAAAGAAAATGAATGGGGACCCAGAAGTGTTTTTTCTTCTTTCTTCGAAGCGACAGACTGACTGAAACTTTGGAGATGTTTCTTTTTTGAGGCCGTGTTAAGGAGACCACCCTTTCTGATAATTGGCGATAAAAATACCTGACAAAGACCACGTGTAGAACAAGAGTTGTCATATTGTCCCGTTGCGGCTAGGGAAATGATAACGGCGATTAAGAGGAAGAAAAGGGAAAGAGAAAAGTTAATTTTTTTTTTTTTTTTAGTTAAGCAAGATATTTTTTTTCCGAAACAAAGCCGCGGATTCGTCCACGCCCGACTAAGACTTCATTGGTCGAGTGGTGATCACGTGACGCACGAAGGAGGCTGTCGACGCCTCATCCAGAGTATAGGTATGAGAAGCTGCTACGAAGAAGTGGGGAGGGCAGTTCACGCCCTCTGAAGTATGCTGAGAAGGTGGGAGTGAGGAAAGGTTCCAAAAATGGAAAAGAGTGGAAAATCCCTAACCAGAAATAAAAGAGGTGGATATGCATTTAGAATTATCGAGGAACCCCCGACGCCGACAGACCCACCCCGGTTTTGGTCGGCGTCCATAAAAGCGAAGCCCCTACGAGCAGAAATCAGTTCGGGCTCCAGCAGTTTCCAGAGTTGAGTTCCAGCAGTTCCAGTGAGTTCAGCTGACCAAGATTCACGCAAATTCCGGACTCCTCTTCAACCCAAGAACAATTATTTTGAAGATCGACTTAGATCCAGACCACCGAAATAAGTTTTTTTTCGACTTTCGACCAAGGACACACCGAAAAACCAACTTCTTAGAGAGCAAACAACTTGAAGCGTTAAAACTTGCATAACGGAAAACGACGTGTCACTATCCACAGAACGGGTCGGAAGATAGATGCAGTCCTATGTATCGAACAACTAGACATAAAGTTTGTTACCTTTTTCTTTGATACTTTGAACTTTTTGAGTTTTCATTTTATTTTCTTTTATGCATATTTGTGTGGTATCACCCCCGTTGAACTCAGTTTGCATTACGGCCCCGACTACTGATTGATCTCGTCTGCCTAAGATCAATTCACAACGTGGGTGGGCAGACTGGAGATCAATGCAGTTACCTTGGTAACCAGGCGTTGGAAGCGAGTTGGGAACGACGAGGCTGATATCAAATCTAACCAGATTCCCACCCGAATCACCAAAAGGTTAGAACGTCACATTTGGGTGCCGCGACCGATACCAAGCCAGTTGGTCGTCACAGGACGAGACAACACGACTGACGCGACAGGCGGACGTCAGGTTTGGAGCAGCGACACCCGAACGGAGCAGCGAGGAGCGAACAGCTGGCGCCACGGCGAGGACGTCACAGTTGGTGCTGTTTGGGGACGTCACAACTGGTGCCGTGGTAGATCAGGATAGAACGTCACAGTTGGCGCTGCGACAAGGGGACGACGTCACATCTATATATATATATATATATATACATACTATTTTATATACATTTGTTTGGATTGACTTACTTTTTTCTCATAACAGTGTTAATCTATATCTATCGGCTTGGGCTTTGGAGAGTCTTAATAATTAATTAATAATTAATCGTTATTGCATTAGATTTAAACCCCAAAATCCGAACAATAAAAAACAGAGATATCCACTCACATCCATGTATCCTCTAAATATAAGGTTTAACGTAATAAAAAAAATAATGTTGGATTATAATAAAAATAGATTAGGTCCTTAGAATATAGAAATTAGCAGAGATTATCATTTTCACGCCTGAAGTAATTCTCAGATGGTCTGATGATTAAGGCATGAAACTGACATTCTCCAGGTTGTGTTGAATTCTATGACTATCCTTTATTTTTATATCTACAAACGTTTTGTTTACGACACTGAACTCAGATATAGCAAATTTTAAACTCTACATTGAGAGAGTTTTGCACAAAAGAGAAAGAGAAAAATTCACTACCAAGGGAACGGAGTCACGAGATGGTTAAATCGACGGAAACGCGTGCGAAATCAAAAGACACAAAGGCTGTGTGTGTATATGTCTTTATGTGTGTATGTGTAAGGGTAGGAGAGGGAGAGAGAGAGAGAGAGAGAGAGAGAGAGAGAGAGAGAAATTGAGTCGACGGTAAAAATGAGGAATAATTGATTATATATATATATATATATATATATATATATATGAATCACAGTATCTGTCGCTTCGTCACATAAACGTGATTAAAAACAAAGGGAAGTAACCAGAGTGAAATATTGAGGATGTTCTTTGTTCTATTCCCAGATGCACCAAAGAAAGCATTTGCCACGCAATCAAAATTGATCTTTCAGAAATTACTTATATTTTTAGTTTAAAACTGGTTACCGACTTTGAAAGGGAAGTTCAAATGGAAACCACTGGATCGCGACCAATTCCTATCGCCTTGTTTATTCCATTAACATTAGTAAAACTAACTTGATATGTTATTAAACCCATCTTCCTCTGGCTACAAGACCAAACAAAGGGAAATGAAAGTAGGAAAATCGTACTACGTTAGGGTTTCAAGTATTATGAGGACCAGCCTATTTCGAAAACAAAATCTCCTCTTATATAAATAGAGGCTTATATAACTTTGAAACACCGGTTCTTGAACGTATCACCGAAGTTAAGCAACGTCGATCCAGGTAAGTACCTAAAGAGGTTACCGCTTGGGAATATCAGGTACTATAAACTTGGATGTACGGATAGTGTAACATCTTGGAATTGGAATTCGGATTTCCAATCCCAATTCCAATTTGTTATATTAATTTTCGTGCAAATATTTTTGGAAATATATTAATCCACCTCTTCTGCCTCTAGCTATGGGTTAACCATTAGGATTTAAAAAATTTTTTACAATCTAAAGATATTTTCTGGCTTTAAGTAATCTAAAAAAAGGTTGATAATTCGTAAAAAAATCATATCTAACTACGATCATATACAAATGAATAATCTTTCTCTGTCCGTATTTATAAGCTGAATGCTAAAAATTGAAGATACTAGGACACTGGATGATTTCACCTATCGATTTATATAAATGGGGTCTGCTGCATGACGTATGTATGATGTAATAGGTAAAAATGTAGTGTAGCTGTGGCGTTGGGCGTTGATAGGATATAATGACCGTTCGGAATATGTACTGGAGATAGAAAAAATAGAACCCTATATCTCCGTAGTGGCAACTGTTGTTCGTTTTTTCCCTCACGTAAAAGTTGAAACGAAATTTCAGGAAGAATCAGTCAGTCAATTATGTGCCATGCGTGATACACGCTTAGGCGATCATGTATCTTTCGATATATGATTGACAAGGAGAAAAAGAGGATTCATACCTTTCCCAAGGCTATTAGCAGTTAAGTGAATGTAATGAATTCGACTGGAATTCGTACACGGCTCCCCGATTCCTCAATCCGAGCCGCTATCCATTACTTCACAAGGAAGAAGTACGTTTCGGATAAAGATCAGTGATCATGAATGATATAAGAACAGAGCCTTGAGGAGAGTGACACTGGCGTTAACAATCCACCAAAAGGGGGCCTTGCTTGAAATTAAGCCCTAATTTAACGCCAGTTACCCATCAGTCAAAGCAGTGTATAGCAAATGTCGTGTTCCTTATAGCTATGTCGTCTATTTACATTATTCAGATTATTGTCCTCATCTTTTTCGCCATATTTTTTACAAAGTTTCGGCCGTTGGACGCTCCGGCCTTCTTCTTGGAATGCTTAACCAAATCATTCATTTTGCTCACTGGGGTAGACTGTTCTAGTTCCACGTACCATGTCTAATGGATGCCAGTTATCAGTTATCTCCTGTTAATTTCCCTCTCCAAGTTCTCCACCGCCTTAACCAGGTATTGAACTCATACTCTTTGCGTCCGTTCACTGGATCTAATTAACGCCTTTATCCACTGTGTCATGTGTCCTTGAGGACATCTGTGTATGAATTTTTGGTTATTATAAACATAATATCTTCAGCAACATTTTATATCAGTGCTCATATTGCAATTTTTGCTGTTATCATTGCATGTTTTTTTTTTATCAGAGCTCATATTGCAATTTTGGTTGTTATTATCGCTTTTCTCTGGAACTCCTTATTACTGGATACCATATTGTATTCATTTCTATGCTTAGTCGGCTCAGGAGATTTTTGTGACCTAGCATATGTGCTGATTCCTTAAGTTTACGATTTCCCAATGATGTTCTTTGTCTCATGATCTCAACCTGATCCCACAGAGGGCGGTGATCTCCCTTTTCTCTCCATATGTGGTCAGCCACGCCTGATTTTCCACTTCCCCTCATGTTACACTGTTCTGGTGTTCTTGAAGCCTTACCTTAAGGGGGCGGCCTGTCTCCCCTTTATATTTCTTTCCGCAGCTGCACGCAGTCTTTAGTGTCGTGTTCTCCTCTATGGGGGGGTCTTACTCGGGAGAGATATCTGCGAAGTGTCGTCCAGCTTTTGAAGATTTTCCTGGTGTTATATGGACCGCAGATCCTTTCAATACTTGAATAAGGCGGTGGAGAATTTGGAGAAATGGAAAATCAGTCATGGCTGACCACAAAGTGTGTGAGTTCAATACCTGGTTAAAGCCCTGGAAAATTTGGAGAGGGGAATTAACAGGAGATAACTGATATCCATTAGACATGGCATGTGGAACTAGTACTCGAACAGTCTTCCCCAGTGAGCGAAATAAGGGTTCGGTTCGCCATTCCAACCACTTGAAGAAGGCCGGAGCGTTCAACGGCCGAAACGTTGTAATAAATATAGCGACAAAGATGAGGACAATAGTCCGAATAATGTAAATAGTGTACATAATGCCTCATCTTAGAAATATATACAGATAGTTATGTAGTCATCAACTAAGAATTATCACAGCATGGGTTTACCTTTCTTCGCTTGAACCAGAGGACTTCGACTTTGAAAACTTGGCGCTATGTCACCTGGTCGAACGAATTAAGTTTCCATCTCTTTGGGACATACTGTTTAGTTCGTGTATGGAGAACATCGCTTGAAGGTTTATATCCATCCGATCAACAGGCTGTTAGTGGTATCGCATAGATTGGGTCCGCTTGTCCACATTAACATATCATTGTATGAAAAAACATTCGCCAAAATCAGGCCGTCCTGGATATGACGATAAACTACATCCACGTCCTGGGTAAGACCATAAACTACGTCCGACAGCAACGCCTCTGATCAGGAGGTTTTGAGGAGCGTGATATCACCTGTTAATTGCTGCTGTTCCTAGGTCCAGTCTGACCCATTGTGGTAGCAGCTGTTAGGGTCCCAGCTATAGGAAGATAGTTAACCCCCAAACGGAAGTCAAAACCTTATGAAAGTGTAAAAATAAGTTTTAATAACAGAAATACTTTTTTTGTGAAAAAGATTTATTACTAGCAATATATTTTTGAAAAATTATTACCAGCAATACATTTTTGTAAAAATATTATTAGCGATGAGAATTGTCGGCATCAAATAACCCATTGAGACTGATATACCGTAAAACAAAACAAACCAAACCAAAATCAGGACAAAGAAAACTAAAGTACTTCCTTCTTATGGCTACAATATTACAGAACCGTGTAACGTCACCAGAGAAATCTTACAAACAGTACTTGGGAGGAAAACGTACAATAATAATTGAGAGTATTTATTTCATTTTTGTTACATAATAATGTTAATGGTAACATTAGGCATTTCGGCTAATATTACCATTATATATATATATATATATATATATATATATATATATATATATATATATATATATATATATATATATATATATATGTGGTAAGCATCTAAACGAATTAATCAGTTAATATCTTTACGTTTAAAATTATGAGATGGATCTGAAATTTACCTGAAATTAAAATAATATTCATACCTGGCGATGAAGGAGCGAATTTCTTCGAAATTACTTGTAACAAAACATTTAATCCATCTCATAATATTAAACATGAGGATCACGTCATTCAGAGAGTTGTTAGTAAGTTAATATTTTGATGTTAATGGTAATATTAACCATTTCCTTATAAGGAAACATTCACCGACTAAGCAGCCAGTACTACCGTCGGTTGAAATTTATAAAATCTTTCTCTTAAAGCAATTTTTTCAGAATAATAAGTTTTTCAACTCCAGTAGCTGTTATAGCTTTTTTCAGTATTGACGGTGGTTTCATTTCTAACCTTTTATTTGATGTAGTGTGGAATATCAACATCTTCAATGTGTTATGATGGTATTCTTTACTCATTATATATACGGTATTTATCATTTCACCCACGGGAAACGAATATGGCACAAGGCCGGTTTTATTGTGGGTTTCTCCGAGCCCGTAGGCTCGGCCAAAAAAATAGCCTTTTGAAGCCGATTAGACGGGTTCAGGCCCTGTCTACCTCCGCGGACGAAACCTTGCCCTTCGGCAAAGCTTCGTCCGGGTTCCTCTCTGCTAATGCAGAGAGTTCGACAGAAGGCGTGCGCAGTCAAAGACCGCTCAACACCATTCCATTTACTCATTATATATACTGCTGTTCGTTGTTTGTTTTTTGAACCGTTCTCGTCATCCCCATCAATCCATTGACTGCTTCAATCGTCGATGGGAGCCCTAAGGGCAGAAGAAACAGACAACCTACAACAGGATGATCTGTTGCCAGTGGCTCTCAGGAGTTCCGGCTTTGTCATGTCCGTCCACTGTTTGATGTTCTCTAGCCAGCTCTTGCGTTGCCGCCCCCGCTTGCGTTCACTTTCAAAACTGCTTTGCATGATGGTCTTGTAGAGGTTGTTACAACGTGTGACGTGGACAAAACCATGTCATCTTCCGAAGATTAATAGTGGCGAGGAGAGATTCCTATCGGCCAACGAGACTTTTGACCTTGCTCCGGACATAGTCAGAACTGTTTTAGAACACTGCCATTAAGTCCTCGCTGGTGGGAAAAGAGATAAATTGGTACTTTTCCAAGTATTTTTGCGAAAAACATTTTGAACTCGACAAGGCAAACGCACTTTTCGCTAACCGCGTATCCATTAAGCAGACCATAAAAGAATGAATTATTCGTTAAAAAAAAACGAGAAAAATATCTGTCAAATAAAGTACCACTTCAGAAATAAATATAAGGGCAAACTGAAGGAAAAGGAGAATAAAGTTATACATTATAAACGTTGCTTAAGAGCAGTGGGAATGGAAGATGGAGGTTTTACTCTGAATAACTCTTACGCTGCAAAAAGACTCCAAGACCTTTGCAGAAGGTAACCGGAAAACTGGAAACCCGAGGAAAAACAGAGACAATTTAGATCCTAGCACTGTGGCGATCAATGAGAATACTGAGGATGGTACTCTAGATTTGAGAAGTCTAATATTAGCTCAGTTCAAAATGATGAGAAGGTGCAATAATACTTCCTATTTAAGAGCGGATTGTAACGTTATCGTCAGGTAATTTTAGTAACATGAGAAATTTCTTATACGTAACTTTACTGACTTCGTCATTCACCATTGGCTGAGTGGCTTGGGAGTGGGGGGGTGCTTCTCCGAATGTGTACTCGACATTCTTGTGTGGATGGGTGTTTATCTGCCTCTCATCATTTTTTTTTCTATGCGTGCACAGTCTAGGTACAGATGGGTCGACAATGTGTTCACCTGTCAGGGTCAGTAATATCACCTTGGAGTTCATCCCATAGGTCAACCTTGCACCTAGCTTCTCTGAACGACACTAAGTGTAAAGTGTACTCTGCAATTATTTGAACTGAGCTACATACTGCAAAAGTGATTAATAGATTTTCGACGGACGACAAGATATAAACACACACAAACATCTCCCCACAGACAAACATACACGCACTTACACACACACACACACACACGCACACACACACACACACACACATATATATATATATAAACAGAACATTTACTTAAATATTTGTATCTATAAAAAGAATGTATAAACATAAAAATGTCTTAAAATAATTGTCGGACTTTGTCCATTTCAGAATGTGTGACGTCATTTGTTTACATTTGATACGCCATGAGCAGATATGAATGTACGTGAGAGATTCATGGAAGATTGAAGTTTAAAGACAGCAAATTCGACCTTGCTAACCGAACGCTCCTCTGAGAAGAAGTAAAAATATCGTTAAATTTTCAATATATATATATTTTAAGAATGAATCTCTCACGTACATTCATATCTGCTCATAGCGTATCAGATGTAAACAAATGACGTCACACATTATGAAATGGACAAAGTCCGACAATTATTTTAAGACATTATATATTAAAAATTAATCCCAAACTTTTATCCTATAAAATAGTCTTCATATATATATATATATATATATATATGCTTCGAAGTTACAACTCAGAGTAGTATTGCTATCCTGGATGTCTGAATATGAGTACAAGGATACAGAATAAGCAAGAGAGAGAGAGAGAGAGAGAGAGAGAGAGAGAGAGAGAGAGAGAGAGATTTTAGTGTAAGGTCATTGAATATCCCACAATGCACTATTGGTTTGTGTGAATGAGACTAACTTAGAATGACGCTTTGAAGTGACATGTTAATGATTTCACTTTTCTGAAAAAGATTTCTTCAGCCCAGCTCATCCCATGACATCCCAGCTCAGTTCAGTGAAACCAGTATAGGATTGTTTTCCTTTTATTAAACTTTAGTTTAATTTAGTTAGGGAATCTATGAACAATGTTCATTTTTCTATTTTTTTTTAAAAATTCCCCACAGTTATGTTTCCCGTCTCACTTAGAAGAAAGAATTTAACGTCCTTCGGGTATGTTGTAATGTTTCGCTTTAATTTTATTTTGTATTTTTTATCATTTTTTTCTCCCGTCATTTTTCAGCTGGTTAATTTGTTTTTTTTCTGCTATATGAAATCGTGCATAGCGAGACCAACGTACTAGCGTATTCTGTTTCGTAAATATTTTGTAAATATCATTTCATATCTTTTCAAATCACTGGGGGAATTTTTAAATCGAAAAATATGAATATTTGTTTAAACCACCTCCGCGTGTGAAAAATGTAAATATTTGGAATAGAATTTCCGTAGATGAATGCGACCATTTGGTGATTATCCAATGATAGAGTGTCGTCGTGGTTAAAGAATAATGAAGACAAGAGGTACCCGGGAAAATTTTACGCTTTTCCATTCGAGTTTTCTGATAAATTATAATTATGTTTGCGTGTTCGAGCACTAGAAGATACCAATGTCGTCTCGTTAAATATTTTGACTCAAAAAATTTAACAACATTGCACTAACACAAATAAGTACGGATGCAGGTTATTGTTTAAAGAGAGTACAAGTAAAAAAAAAAATAAATTAACAAGTTTTTTTGCATTTCACTGAAGCAGACGTTAAACGCGTGGGAGAACCTTTCATTCATTCATTCATTCTTTCTTTCTTTCTTTCTTTCTTTCTTGCTCACTTTTACTGAAATAAGACAGCACCGCTGATATATTTTTCAATCTTACCTCGATATATATATATATATATATATGAAGAAAAATATACTGAAAAAACAAACAAAAATCCTAATATGCGATTATGCTGTTTTAATGTTTAATGCCGACGTCGGACGTTTCAACTGCATAATCGCATATTAGGATTTTTGTTTGTTTCTTCAGTATATTTTTCTTCATACTGTCGGATCTATATCCATATATTTGCTTATATATATATATATATATATATATATATATATATATATAAATTTTGTTCTGTGAGTTTAAAATTTTCTAAATTATGTGCTTTAGAAATTTCAAATGTCGCTTTCCGATGATAATTATCCTTATTGTTTCTCTAAAGCATCGTTGTTGCTCATATGCTCAGACCGTGTTTTTCTCATAATCTTCCGTAGAACCATATTTCCGTTGCCTCAAGTATCTTCGTCATCTGTGATAAGATTTTCCAGCATTCACTGTCATATAAGAAGGACTGATATTACATAACTGTTCAGTACTCCTATCTTTGCTTGTAACGAAGTTTTCCTGTTTCTTAATATCGTGCATAGCTTTTGGAAGGCATCTTTTGTTACAAATTCATGACGGCCGTCTTCGAGTATATAGAATCCAGAGGTTAGCAGTGAATATTTCGGAGACAGTAGGAAAGCGTAGTTCAGGTTAGCAGTGGATATCGCAGCAAAGTAGCAGAGCGTAGTACTTCCTTCTGTCATCTTCGCCTGACAAGTTGGCTCTGGTCATTCGGGTAGGATAAACAAAAATGGTCGCCTTTATACACGACGGATACAATGTTCTGCGGCTTCTGATTGGTTAACCTTCTATTGGTGGACTATAAAGGGTGTTAAGTCATTTTGACTCGCTCACTAGTTATATATATATATATATATATATATATATATATATATATATATATATACACAAAAAACTGTAACATCTTTCGCTATCCCAATTTGTCTTGGGATTTCGGTGTCGCGTTTTCCGTCATCTGTTAAAACCCTTCCTAGTATTGAATCAATTGCTTCGTCTACTGCTAGGAAAGTTGGATCACTGTGTCGGGACAGACAATTTTTCTCGTCAGAATACATCTTGCACATTTATAAATCCACCATTCGCCCGTACATTGAATAATGTTCCCACATCTGGTCTGGTGTTCCTGTTGTATATCTCGAGATTCTCGACGAAATCCAAAGAATGGTCTGTAATGTAATCGATCTTGACCGGAAATCTCGGCTTCAGTCACTTTCTCAACGACGTGACGTGGCTTCCCTCTGTCTTGTCTATAATTATTTTCCTGGCAATTGTTCTGGTGAGCCTCCCTACTTGGTGCCTTGATAGCAAGGATTTGGGCGTATTTCTAGATTGGCACCTAGAACTCACCGTTTTACTACTGAACTAGCTAGATGTAGATGCTCTATTCTAATACTTTCTTTTCTCACACTTCTCACCTGTGGAACCCTGTTCCGGTTTCCCTGTCACCAATAATCTTCAAAAATTTCAATGCAACGTCGAACATCATTACTGTCTTCCTGAATTCTGATCGTTTATTGTCCTTTTCTCTCTCATTAAAGTCTTATTCTATTTCACTTCCAGCAACTACTTGCGTCTTAGTGGCATTATCGCCTTGCTTGTGGTGAAATAATTTAAAAAAATCTACTTGCTTAATTTCGGTATGTTAAATTTGTAATGGTGGGCTGTTCCATTTGTTGACAATCTTATATTCTATCTCCATTGAAGACCAGCATCCCCCCCCAGTTTTTAGCCTTTCTGTACATAATATCGTGAAGAGAGTTTTAATTCTCGTGTTACGCATGAACTGTATCTATAATAGACATTGCTTCCTTACAATTAATATTAGAGAATTACACTATGTGCTTCACAAAATGTATGGGAAATTAAGATTTGAAATGTTTTCCTGAAAGAAAGGAGAATTAAACAATCAACAAGTTTGTTTTTTTATTTCATATCCGATTGGTGTCCAGAGAGGGAATCTATGGCGAATCACAGGAGTCGATTTGTATCTTAATAAATAAACAAATCAATCAATATATTAAATAATAATTGTTGATAGTACATCAATAAATACTTTATAGCTTTGTATACCTTAAAGCGTTTCACGTCCTTTGACTGTTTGTTCTTCATATAAATTTATTTCAAATTTGAATTTAGAAATTAAGAAAAAATACCAACAAAAAATAACTATTCACAACTATAGCCTCTTGATTACATTATTTAAATGTTTCCTCAGCTTTGCTGATTTTATCATAACGTTTCGGCAGTCGAGACTTTCTGCCTTCATCAGGTGTATGTCGGTCCAGTGTATTTAGTAATTAAAACATAGAATACTAGAATATAAAGATGTGATGGATGCTGAAACATTCTCAGCCCGACCATAAAGTAAATCTCGTCAGAGGCTTCTACTTTATTTATTTTCCTAATCATGTTGTATATATGACGGTCGTAGAATGCAAAAACGATTTTAACATTGACAAAATGTCGCAAACATATGACGAAAAGAAATAATAATAATAATAAAAATAATAATAATAAATCAAGCACATATACTAAAATATTGTGTCAGCCCAAAATGCAGATTCTGTGATAAATATCCAGAAACAATTGATCATCTTGTATCAGGTTGCACGATGTTGGCACCCATTGAATATAAAACCCGACATGACAGAATGGGCCAATATCTGCACTGGAAAATCTGCAACTTCTACGGGAAGGAAACTGAAAGAAACTGGTATGAACACCACCCAGACCAGGTTACAGAGATTGGACCTGTTACAATTCTATGGGACTACACAATACACACTGACAGAACAATCAAGGCCAACCGGCCAGATATTGTTATTAAAGACCACAAACAAAAACGGTGCCTCCTTATTGATATGGCAGTCCCTGCTGACTGCAATGTATCTTTGAAGATATTCAAAAAGCTGTCAAAATACAAGGACCTTGAAATAGAAATCTCGAAAATGTGGCATATGGGAACATCAACAATCCCTGTTGTAGTTGGAGCCCCTGGATTGGTTGGAAAAGATTGCAGTAGACTAATTGAAGGGATTCCTGGAAGTCCATGCCTAAAGGAGATACAAAAAATTGTTCTGACAAGTACAGCCCACACTTTACGAAGGGCTTTATCTATGTAATTTTTTTTTTGTCAGTGGAAAGTGTCATGATGCCATTTCTAACCTTAGGTCCCCGGAAAGAAATGTGTAAACGCCAGAAATCAAAGAAAATAATAATAATAAGGAGCCTGCCAACGAATTGACATGACATGCCTACAGGTTTCCAACGTTTAAAAAAAAGAATTGCAAAATAAGGACCTGCAAATCGAAGTAACAAAATGAGGAAACCTTAAAAGTATGATTATCCCTAATGTGACAGAGGAATTGTATATGATAAAGAAGGGTACTGAAAATCATGTGAGTAAAATTCCGTGTCACATCCGTATCTCAAGGGTATAAAAGATTACTTTGTGCGTAACTGCACATATCATCTGAAAAAAAACTCTCTCCATCTAAAACAGACGTTTCAAATGTGCATAGATAACTTTTCTTCAGTGTACTTTTACTAATAGACTCCAGAGGGAACTTAGTAGTTAACCACTTAAAATTACTCTCTGGCGAGATTATATCACACACAATAATAATAATAATAATAATAATAATAATAATAATAATAATAAGCTATACCGTTAGTAACATACAGCTTCAACATTATTGAAGTTAATGTGGTTCTCATAAATCGTATACATTATGGGAGTTGAATGGCATTAAAAGTTTGGACACCAAAACCAGAAAAATGCATAACCAAATAAGAATGCACTACCCACTTATCTTATTACTGTAACATAATCAAGGATGTAACTAACCCAAAATGGAGGATCTGCGGAAAATATGATGAAACTGTCGACCATATTATCTCAAGATGTACGGGACTTGCAAAAAATGAATATACCCACAGACATAACAAGGTAGCGACATATGTGCCATTGGAAGATATGCAAGAAGCACTGAGAGATGGTATGAACACAAACCAGACACAGTTACCCAAAATAACGATGAAACTATCATCTGGGACATGCCAATTCAAATTTTCAGGGAAATAGAAGCCAACAGAACTAATATTATCATAAAAGACAAGAAATTCAGGAAGTGCATGCTTATTGACATAGAAGTACCATCTGAGAGAAACAACTTCATGAAAATTATCGAGAAATTGTCCAAATACAAGGACCTGGAGATCGAGATTAACAAGAGGTGGGGGAATGAAGATTGTGACTGTACCAATAGTAATCGGACCTCTGGGCCTCGTGAGAAAAGGAATGGACAATTTTACTGAAAGTGTCTCAGGCAACATCAACATACAAGTTACACAGAAGAATCCCACTGCTAGAAACATCAGATATATTAAGAAAAGTGTTATTAAATAAATGACACTTCTCCTACAGGGCCTAAGGACCATAGATTGCACCGGGCTCTACAGGATACAAAGCAGGAAACATAACATACACAAATAATAATAATAATAATAATAATAATAATAATAATGATGATGATGATGATGATGATGATGATGATGCATTAGTCAAGTTAGAATAAAATTAGAATGAATTATTACCAGCATTTTTACGCAATATCTTTTAAGGACGTAAACAATCATGGCACTCCACAGTTTCCTTTATTACATCATATGTGAATTTCCATCCATTTTGTGCTGTGGTTTCTCGTTGACTCCTCCACAGTTTTGAATTTGGAGTTGTCCTTCTCTTAGACTGGCTACCAAGCAAGGCTAGTGATACCATTTTAACCTGATATTTAACTGATAGCTGTCAAGAGAAGATATAAATTTATATTTTCAGACTAAATTTCCTTTTAACAAAAATCTCCCAAAGTAACTCACCGAGGAATTTTCGCATGCGTATTGTAATGTTTCCATTTGAAACACGGAACAGCTTTGAACGTTAGAAGGAAAGAACAAAGAGAATGAGAGGGAAAGAGAAAGAGAGAAAGAGATGAAGAGGGAGAATACTAGAGAGAGATAGAAAGAGCTAGAGAGAGGGGGTGAGGTGGAGAGAAAAATAAGGAATGAAAAAGCTGATAAGAGTGAGAAATCTAGAGGCAAATAAAAAAGTAAAAGAGATAGAATAATAGAAAGGTAGAGGGATTGTGATGAGAGAGGGAGAGTGAGAGGTAAAGAAAGAGAAGGAAAAAAGCGCGCAAATACGCACACGTTGACACATACACACGCACACACTCTCGTTTATAGAGTATGCACACTGGTTTGGTGGGCGAAATGTGGTTCTCATAAATCGTATGCAATTTACATCGTGTAATTGATAGCGGCTATAAGAAGGAAACAGGCGAAATTTCTCGAGAGGTTTTTACGAATAATCGTGGATCCAATTTCTTTTCTTTTCGATTTATGTTTTTGTTAAAGAGGAGAAAGATGGCGGAGATGGAAGGAGAGGAACGAATATAGACATAAATATGGGATTTACATTTAACTGAGGATATATTCGTCTTGCTTCCTTCGTCCATTCCTATTTTGAATTTGATTATTTGCAGCCTTATCTATATAAACATTGCCCCCCCTCTCCATATATATATATATATATATATATATATATATATATATATATATATATATATATATATATATATATATGTGTATGTATATATATAAGTATATTTATATATATGTGTGTGTGTGTATATATATATATATATATATATATATGTATATATTTATATATATGCGTATAATTATACGTATGTGTATATAAAACTTATACATATATTTATATATATGCGTATATATGTGTGTATAAAACATATACATACATATATATATATATATATATATATATATATATATATATATATATGATAACATAATTATATATATCAATATATCAACATATATATATATATATATATGCATGCATGTATGTATGTATGTATGTATGTATATCTCGATATACACCAATTTAATATAAAGTAAAGAAATTTATATATATAGTTAGTCTGATTGGCTTATCTCCTAATTTTTAAATATATATATATATATACAGTAAAGCAAAGCATATATATATTCACGCGTAAAACAGTTTAATATATATATATGTGGTATATATATGTGTGTGTTTATGCGTATGTGTGTGTAAATTTGTATTCCGCCCGTATAGACTTTTACATAGATACTGACCGCATTTTTCTGTCAACCACGCCTGCGTAGATGTATCTGAGACTTTCAGTTTTAATTACATTTATGAAGCAGAATAGTTTTCCTATGGATTAAGTCATTCAGTCAATGTTTATCAACATTCATATATATATATATATATATATATATATATATATATATATATATATATATATATGGTTTGTGGCCTTTTGTGCAATTTTCGAGCCGGTTCAAAAAGTCATGCCCGTCATAGGCATGCAGTTAATTAGTAGATGGTCGTCGGACCTTCAGACTTCGAACTCGACGAGAAAAGTTCATTATATATATATATATATATATATATATATATATATATATATATATATATATATATATATATATAGTCGTAATGTTGGTTGTTTTGTTTTAGTGGGTTATCAATATCTATGGGTTATTTATTGCCGAAATCTAAATATTTTGAAGAATTTTTATTTTTTGGTGGCGTTTTTGAATGGTTTTAGTGATATAAGGCATACTAATTAACCTATAGCTGGGAGAAAAGGTAAATTTTACCTTTACTTAAGTAAGTGAATATTCCGAACTCAACTGTGATTGAAACTTGGCTTCTCAATTAACAATTCCATGCCGTTAACCCTTACACCACCACACATCCAAACTTACAGCAACTGGTATTTCCAAGTCGTCGTTGATCGTACAGGAATCGATGTTTCAACGTGATGTGGCCATATATATATATATATATATATATATATATATATATATATATATATATATATATATATATATATATATATATATATATATATATATAGTTTTAACTCTAATTTTAAAATTGTCACAACGGACTTCATCATTGTAAAGATCGATATCAAAAGCAAGTGGTACACTCAGAGAAAGTTTGTATAAAAACTGGGAATTCAGAAACTTCAAATTCATCGTAAAGACTACGAGTTCGTAACTTTCGTAGTCGCAGATACTAAAAAAAGCAGCGGATATCCTTCACTCAAACAAACGAAAATATTATACAAGCGATATATCTTGATTACCGCTTTGGTTTTACTGCCCCTGTTGTCAACTGCAAATTGTTTTGAATCTCTTTATCCTTGGGAGTTTGATTTTCCCTGAATCCAAAAGTCATCCAGCTGCTGACATAAAAGTCTAGTCGTACTTACTATAAATAAATGAATCACGGTTTTTTTTTTTGTTTTTTTTTTTTCCAGATCCGTGCAAGTTATCTTCCGGTCATAGAATAACGATCTAGGAGTTACATTGAAAAAAGCAATAGAAATATGATTAAGGAAAGACTAATACAAAATTAATAATAATAACAAGGAATTATATAAGAAATTTAAGGTCTTTTACAAGAAATAGGCATTATTAATAATCTTGTCTTTAGTTTTTCGCCAAAAAATCGCGATTTATTCCGATTCAAATATCAGATAATGGAATTTGTTATCTGGATTTTTAAGTCTGATGACAGACTTAGCTGAGTATTTTACCATGGCCTTATTGGCCCGGTCGCGCGCCCAACAAGAAGCCAGGTTGTCGAATGCTATTTTTCAAGTCATGGGAGGTGTCCGGATGATATTGAATACATTACTAGGTGTGCTGCTAAGAAAGTTGGATCATAGTGTCGTACCAGACTGTTTTTCTCTCCTGAATTTATCTCACATCTTTATAAGTATATCATTCGTACATGTTTTTAATATTGCTGCCTATTAATATGCAATATTATGAGTCCTGACCTGTCATCTCGGTTTCTTTCACTTCCGCACCGCCAAAGTATAGCTTCCCTGTGCCTTTTCTATAATTACTTAGATGGTAACTGTTCGGATAAATTCTTCCCTATTGTATCCAGACTTTGTGAATTTAAACGCATTACTAGATTGGCGGCAAGGTCTCATCAACTACAGGTGAATTGGCTAGATGTAGCCGTAGGTTCTCTCGTAACAGTTTCTTTTGTCCCACTTCTCGCTTGTGGAACTGATATGTCCCGGAAAGGGATATATTTGAACGAAGTAGCTAAGTGGTTCTGGCTACTATAACCAAGTAGAATACGGTAGCAGTAATCGACTGGTACGCTTCGTAGTCGCAGGTAAGAAGTGTACATCAATGGTGTAGTCCAATGGGCGTCGTTATAGACTTAGCTCTCAGACTAAGGCTCTGACTCTCCTACACGTCCGTCGGTATTTATGACGGACATCAGCCAATCATATTCCAGTGAGGGGGAACACAGGTGTATGCAAATTCCATTATACCAGGAACTCTCTTCCGGCTCCATGCTTTCCAACCAACTTTGATCTTCCAAAATTTACATGCAATATCAATTGTTATCTACTGTCTTCTTGATCCTTCTTCCATTGTTCTCATTTGTTAATAATGTTTCACTTTTTTTTTTATTATTCTTTCACACAGTAAACCCTTTGTGTCTTAGTGACTTTACGGCCTTGTATGGGGTGATACGATTAAAAAGAAATAAAAAAAAAGTAGCCTACTCCCACTATTGGAGAATTGACATATTATCATCTTTCTAAGTTACTTTTCTTGTGCTGAACTAAACGAAGATCATAGAATATAAAAAAACAACGATACTGATCTAAAAAGAATATAATTTTCTTTGACCGCAATCAGTTGTTTTTTTTTTCTTTGTAAAGGCTGAACACCTAATCAGTGAGAGCCAGATTCTGTAAAAGACATTTTGCACGAGATATCTCGTCAGCCGTCTCGCGATAATCATCGCTTTCACCGATTCAGTCACCATATCCGAAATGTTTTTAATCGTTAGAATCATCGTCGGCGCAACTTTCGTCGCACTATTCGAGACGATTTTAAAACTGTCCAATTCGATGGCAGACTATGACTCAGAACGAGGTAATTTCCTGCGAGATATCTCGTCAGCTAGTTCGTTACAGTCTTTGATTTTGCTGCTTTAGGCATCATATGCGAATTGATTTTCCATCTCTGCTCCGAAGAAAAAAAAAGTCTCGTGAGGTATCTCGTCGGCCAAGATTAAAAGTGTAGATAGTAACTTTACGTTTAACCAGCTCTGCAACTGTGGTAACTGCCTTTTTCCTCGTTGGTGCCAGTGGTCATTGTTCAAAAAACCAGGATTTCCAATGTTGCTTATCATAAAAAGCACGTCTAACTTAACATGGAAGTCTGGTTTGACATAGTCTTCCTGACTTGTACTCTCATTTCATTAAAACTATTAAATATAGCAACTTTTTGCATTCACAGAAATCGGTTACAACTGGTCGCATTTTTGTGCATGTACAAAATTTATGCAAATAAACACCATGTGTTGTTAAATTTTTTAAAGCATTCTTGTAGATATTTCCCCGTATCATATGACAGAGTGATCCCAAAAAATAATGTCTGGAATTTTATTCTTAAGTAGAGACAGAGAAACATTACAGAAGAAGCTGGGATGAAGGGTGTTGCCTATAAATTCACACTGGCCTACTGGATCCACCCAAATACAAAAAAGAAATGGAAAAAAAATATGTTCGAATCGGTGACAATCAGTGTAAAACGTTTTAGAACAATTACTTTTTAGAGGAAAATATGTCTACCATTTTTCTACAATAAGTGGATCATTTAGCTAAAAATGGTCCCGAGTCAAGGAGAACAGTAACTCTTAGTAACGACCACTTTTCTTCGAACTTTGTGAACTGGCGTTGAAGAATCACTAACAAATAACTGTACCAAATAACACATTACTTGCGGACTTTCAACAGCAGCAATTAAAAAGGATAGCACATGTAATTCGAAGAGAAAATAATGACATAATCAAGATGTTGACGTTCCACACTACTTCAAGCTAAAGGCAAGGAAGGAAACCCCCACCAAAATACTGGAAAGATAAATAACAGTTACTGGACTCGAGAAAACTATTTTCCTGAGAAATTGTTTTAATAGAATTTTTTTATAAATTTCACCCGACAATAGCATTGGCTGCGCGGTCAATTAATACCGAATGCTTCCATAGCAGGAAACGGCACATATTACCATTATCATTATTGAATTTCAAAACAGTTTTTCTTTTATAAATTTTATCTTTTACCCGTCAGCCACTTTCTGATAGACGCAACATCGCAAGGATATCGCTAGTCTATTGCATCTTCTATGGTAAATATTGAGAAAAATTCCATTCTTCAGTGGCCCCAGATCAGCCAAGACACACCTTAATACGTCCACATGGTTCAATCATCCTCATTCCGTACGTATACTTTTGGCAAGAAGGAAGTTTCACCCAGAAAATTTCTTCTCAAGAACCGCTATCTTGTAGAACACCGCCAAAGTATAGCTTCCTTGTATAAACTCCCGAGTGGATGCTTTCTCGATCGTTACAATCTTAACATCTTCAAGTACAGAGTCAGTCGCTATCTATGTACAATAACCTCGTAATTTTTACAGACTGTTGCCTCCTCTTATGTTCATATGATACACCTCATTCGGAAACCCTCTACATTGAGAGGCTCTTGTGCATTGTATGGGTGTACTTTATTCTTACAAAAATATTTTTAATAATATTTTACTTACGGTGTCTTGTAACGTCCGTTTAATTTTGGGACATGGCCAAATGCATAGGGGATACCTAATATTGACTTATGATGCTAGATTCTTTTTTTTTTACAATGATGTTCACATTGTATAAGGCCTAAGAGACACTCAAGGTAGAGGATTATAGAGTAATAGGCACAGTTAATGGGGATATGTGTTGAAGATAACGGTTAACCCTAGAACTGAACAGGTGAAGATTATAGTGATCGGGGAAGCAATCTCTTGGGAGTCATTTCCACAAGGCAGTGGTTCGTAGGAAGATGCTACTTGAGTTGAACTTACATCTCAGCAAGGGAATACGAACGGAATGAGGATGGTTAACTACAATCTGCGTGACATGGCAGGTCGTAGCCGCGAAGTTTAGAACAGGTGGAACTAAGGAATGTCCTTCGTCGGAACAGTTTTCATGGAAATAGCGATAGAACAGCACGGAGCTTGCGAAATTTCAACTGTGGAAAAGATCTTGTACGGTGCAAAAATAGTTCATCACTCAAAAGGACGTGGTGACGCTTTTTGACTCTCGAAAATGAAGAATGGACAGCTCCTGATCATAGCAATTTTCCAAGCATAGATTAGATGCGGCACAAGACCGAAAGTATGGAGCACCCAGTGAGGATCAAACTCACTACTCAGTCGTAATTGTTCTAGCAAGACAAGCTTGCTAATCATTTACACCGCCTCTAGGAGACCCAACTTCTGATCATATATGGCAGCAGTACACTATTTTCAACCTGATCTGGCTCTTGTAAATGTATAGGATAGCAGGAAAAACTTCGTACTTGTTGGACCGGTACAGGGAACCGACCTTTTTCCCAGTATCTTTAGCAACGAATCTTATGTACCAGTTACATTTGAGGTCTGGGTTGAGTCCCAATAGGCACACTAGGCACAGGGTCTCCCTAAGGCAACACCTGTTCATCGCGATCCGTGAAAATTCTGGGTCCACTCGGTGATGATGGAATGTCATTAGTTTGGTTTGGAAGCATTGAATTTGACCAACCTGCCACCCCCACACTCATACATAAACTGAGCTGTCAGGGAAGAGATTACCTTCCAAACTCTGGACTTCTTGAGTTTTCGAGGTGCACCCATCACTGTTTGTTATATAGGAGGAAAACTACTGACACCGAGGTTCGAGCGTGACACTCTGGATTTATGAATATGTTTTTTGCTAGGTGTATAAATAGCGGTGTCAGCCTACTGACTACAGTGATTATTGAGTGAGCATTGAGTGGAACTATCCAGTCGAATTAGTGTGAATTATTGTGCGCCGATGATTTTGGTTCTGATTTAGGATATACCGGACGTTAAGCCGAGCCGAGCTACTAACAAGTTATTCACTGAAATGATTAATTATCTTTGGTTGACTTTTACTTCTTTGTTCTTGTTATCTATTTATTTGCAGTTGTATTTAAATACTGTTTTATCATAACATTGAAGTCTTGAGTTATATTTAATTATTAACGGCCACCGTACGTCACAAAAGTATTGCCTCAAGAATACGCACCTTAGAGTGTCTTGTGAGATTGCTGTTTACCTTGGGAAAAAGACTAAAAACATAGGATACTAATTGAGGATCGATCTCACTAGCAATAATTTGCAATTCTAACTTCTCGTTTTGGGTATGACAATAAACTCCATCTGGCAGCAAGCATCTGATCGGGAGATTGGAGATTCTGTGGAGCGTGAAACAACCGCTTAATTGCTGTTGTTCTCAGGTCCACTCTGACCTGATTGGTAGCGTCTGTTAGGGCCCCAGCTATAGACAAGTAGTAACCCACACATTAAAAATAAAGCATTATGAAAGTATAAAAATACATTTTTATAGTAAAAACATCAGCAATACATTTTTTATTAAAAAAAAACCAACAATATGTACATACTAATAAATTGTAGCGACTTCACTGAAATCCGTTTAAAATATTACCAAAAACGAACTTTCATGACATTAATCCATGTAATATCTTACAATTTCTTCAATCAAACTGTATTCCAAAATATAACTTCAACAAAACACTAAACACACATATCACCGCTTCTAGCAATCATATCCATACGAACATGTAAATGTATCAAAATTGAGTATCATCTACCATGAATTCAGTTGTGAAAGCAGAATAACATATATTATATTTTTATTACTTCCAAGCTCACAAAATAATTTAATTTTGGCATTAAATGACCCATAAAGTGTTGATATGCACTTAAACAGACAAATCGACTAACGCTGTCGTCCTCTGTTGTATTTTGAAATATATTTTTTCTGTATTTTTTATTGTCCGTTTTACGAATTTCCACTGGATTCATTATTATCGACTGTAATTGCAATTAGATTGTTTACTGAGTATAAGATTAAACAGGAGAAATAACGAAGAAAAAAATGACTTCGCACTAAAATCTTGTTATTTCGTTGATCGACCCCTAACAAAAGCGAGTGTTAGGAAAGTAAGCCTGATTTAGATATTTTATTCTACATAATCTTTCGGTGAGAAGATTTTCGTTCTTTTGCAAACGAAGCTGAGCTTTCTATCCGGACAATTTTTCTAATCTATAATTTTATGAAATTCTGAAACCTGAATTTAATTTTTCTTCCCATTGACTGGGACAAATTCTTGTAAGCGGTTTGATGTTTTTGTGTCTTAAAAATTCTATCTTTTGTAACCATTTTCAGTTCCCTATTGTTTTTTAGGCTACACCGCAGAAAAAATTCCGTTTAACTAAATAAATTCATCACAAATCTAGAATTTGAAGAGATCAGAGCATCTTTAATTCACCTCAATCTATCAACCAGAAAATCGAATACTTAAATTCTCTGTGCTGCTCGTAAAAAAATCAGGAAAAAATTATTTTGAATATTTTATTAGGATTCATTAGAGTATCTTTAAGACACAACATTTTTCAGAATCGAAAGATATTGAATTAAAAAAAATCATTTTAGAAGTGTGGAGGGGGGCTCTTGTTAATAACATAAATACAGTGTCAAATAAATCCATGATTTCATAAAGATATATATGTACTTTGTTTTTATTTATAAATGTCAAGTTTGAAGTAATAATCACTATGGATAGTTTTTATACTTTCTTAGTTCCTTAGCTTCCATCTCGAGTGTAATCATCCATCAAAATAAGAAATCTTTCGGCTGTGCGGTCGAACTCTTTTCCTCTGAGCAGAGAGGAACCCGGACGAGGCTATGTTAACCAACCCGATCTCGTTTTTGCGGGTTCGAAAGGGAATATTTTTGGCTCGGAGATCCCACGTTAAAACCGGCCTTGCGCCACATGCAACCCTCGTGTGTGTGGGGGCGGGTGGCTGAATATTCCATCAAAATAAGATAAACATTTTTCAGCGCTGAAGCTGAATTACTAAAAATAAAGCTTTTTCATCTGTATGTGACCGATTAAGTCATGCCTAGACTACGACTCGTATTTATTTTTTCAAACTACCAAAAAAATAGAAAGTTTTTTTAAGTTATTTTGATTAAATTTATCTTACTTTGACTGCATCTGTTGCTATTTTTGCATGTTGTTTTTTATTTTCAGTTTATTTTTTATTTTGTTCATTATTTTTCGAGTGTAACATCTTTTATTTGTTACACTAGTCTTTTTGATTCATTTTTTCTATTTTTTACTTTTACTTTTGTTGTAAGTGTTTATTTTTTCTTTTCTAATTCTTTAAACCCTTTCGGCCTTATGCCCAAGTTTTTTTAAATTTTGTTGCCCAGTCTAATTTTTATTTTTATACGCTAGACTTGATTCTCGAATTTATTTTTATTTCGGCCATTTTGTTTTCTTCATAGGCGAACCATTTTTTTTGTTACACGTGCATTTGATTAAATTTTTTTCAATCATCATTGTTAAATATATTGCATTGATTTTTAAAAAAATTAATTTGTTTAATTTAAAAAGCACCATTTTCTGTATTTGAGGATTTTTTTTCATTCTTTTGTAATTTCCTTCGACTTCTGGTAAACCCAGTTTTTGTTTTTCGTCTTTAGTTTTTTTTATTATTACTGTACGTTAAACTAGTTTTATTTTTATTTTTCCCGCACTCTTTGTAGAAATACTTTAATTTGTGTCTTATTTACTTTTTACTGATTCTTTTTTTGTTTTGTCAATTGTTTATTTTTTTTAAAGAATCCCTAATTTTGCCTACAAGAAAAGAACAGTCCCAATCTTTAAAAAAATGACCGACAAATGTCGGTCTGTCAAAAAGAACTTGTTCGGTTAAAAAAAAAAAAAGAAACCAATTGATAAAGAAGCAAAAAAAACAAAAAACAAAACAAAAAAAAAACAACCCCCCCCCAAAACCAAAAAAACAAAACAAAAAAAAAAAAAACAAAAACAAAAAAAAAAAAAAAAAAAAAACAAAAAAAAACGGAGGGTATTACCAGAGACGACCAAAAGAAAAATGAACCAAATATGCTGACCTAAATTCAGAAAACAAGTCAAATGTGAAGGCAAAGAAAACAATAACAGAAACAACGATAATGTACCGGTCGAGGAATCGGCCTCCTGCTGCAAGTCCCTCGCGAAGTTCATAATCAGCATGATAGAGTTACTGAGGAGAGCCAAGAGTTACGGACATCTTATCAAACAAGATAGGCTCTTGGTAGACTATCAGGAATTACAGAAATTTGAGAAACGAATTTTGTCGGTCTTTATGGTCGACAAGCGTTGACGTCCCTGAGGGTTAAACCCAAAGAGTGATCAAGGGTTAAGGTTATTTCGTGTGAGACGTACTGTTAACCACACCTGCTGACTGAGGATACCTCCAATCGAGATCTCATGACAAAAGACCTCATATTCCGCGAGGATGCCATATATCAGCATACGAGTTTCCTCCTTCCGGTAGAGCACTTAGCCGCCTATCTGCTCCGGTATGATCAGATACTCAGTGTTATCTCAGACGACCTGAAAGGGGGATGGGGTTTTGAGATAATGCGAGATCGAAAAACCTTCATCTCCGTCCCTAACTGTTTGGATGCAGAGGGCCAAAAAATGCAGGTCATTGTGACCGGCCGTAAACCAACCGGTTAGAGTGGAGAGACTAGTCACCTCTCCTCTTCCTGCCCAGAAAAGAAGAACTCTGGAGTTCTAGTCCCTGCTGATCCACCCACTCTCGTTATTTACGTCTCGCTTGTGATGGAAATGCCAACGATTGGGACCGATATGATAAATCCTCCGATTGGGTTCAGTGTGCGGGCCGCGGAAAAGGAAAAAGAGGAATGGCTGGTCGTTGGCAAGACGAGAAGGAAGCTCCGGGCAGCGGGACCTCAGTCCCCGGAAGCCCTCTCGAGTAAAGACATGTACAATCCCGCTCCTTCTACCAGTTTCAAGGGCGATAACTCGGCAAACTACGCAGAAACAATCATGAATCAGCGTCTGAAATACGAGCCATGTTTTGAAAAGAAGAAATATACAATATTAAAGGAAACTATAAAAACAAGGAAAATTCAAGAGTTAATAGTTCAAAAGACTGGCCCCTCTTTCTAGGCATCGACTCCCCCTTTAACAATAAAAAAAAAACGTCATGGCCTCACCTTCAGTAACAAAATCATTGACTCCCACCCTTTTAAAGATGACCACTCTCAAAAAGACTCCTTCTACTAAATCACCTGCTAAAAGAAAGACCACGCCTTCAACCACTCGCAATCTATCCTGCACATACACCCATAAATGCTCCCCCAAAAGAAACCGGATCAACAAAAAAATTAGCGAAACCTTTCATCTCACACCACAGAACCTTCTTCAGAAAAGAAAATTAAATTTAAAACAATTTTTAACACCGGGGAAGAAATGTGTCGATGAAGCAAGCGGAAATTGCCTTAACTCAAACAAGATAAAGGACCTAAAATATTTATTGAATTTTAAGGAAGTCAACTCCAAGGATGTAGAAAATCCACAAAACTTCTCAAACGCTAAAACCGTGATTCGATCGGGAAAAAGATCCCAACAAACATGGGCTATGCTGCAGGAAGCGAATGATGACTTTAGTATATTCTCTTTCCTGACTTTTTTTTTTAATGACGATAATATAAAAAAAAAAGATCAATACTGTTCAGGTAGGCTTCCTCGTTTTGTTTACCCCACCCAGTACAAAGCTCTGAAGTTAACATTCCTCTGTGTTATTGGTGGTCTGTCTCTTGACAGCACTATCAAAACTGACAGATCAAGGCTCAATAGAAGAGGCCGTCAGTGTCTTTACCCTGACCATGTTTTAAGCAGGTCCCTAACCCTAATCGGACTGATCTTGTCTCTCTGGTTGGCTAGTATAAATGGCGCAGGCCTGTGGTCAGAGACTCGCAGGGCGAGTCTCTCTCGCGAAATTCAGCTTCTTGGTGTGTATCCATGTTGTATACAAGAGACCTGGTTTTCAACTCACGACCGAGAATACATTCTAAGAGGTTTTTCCTCTATTCAGCATGTTTTGATAAACGTTCGAGAGGTGTTTTCCTGGCTAGTGAGAAAGTATTTGAATGCGGCGTTTGCTCTTTTCTTCCCAGATTCGACCTGTAGACTTTGTGTGCTGGATGTTACCATAAAGGATACATCTCTTTGTCTCAATGGAGCTTATGCGCCCAAAGACTATGCGGAGAGGCCTGATTTTGTTTCGGCGGATCGAGCCGTTTTTGATGACGTCTCGTCGGGTAATTTTAGCGGGCGATTGAAATGCCATCCTTGAGCCCGATACAGATCGTATAGAGGAAAGGACAACCTGAATGTTCGATATGTTGACCATCATTTGCCTATCAGGCAAGTCCGAAATTGTGCATTTAATCGAAACTTCTCTCATCGGGGATCTTCCGAAATACATAAATTAATCCCAAACTAAAATAATTAACATAATAAATAAGCAACATAATTTACTCCCTTTCGTTCATTAGACATTAAATGGCGTCACTTAGTATCCTCCATGATTTAACTGGACTTTTCGGTTGACCTGATGAATATTTATGAGCGTTTCTTAAATTAAAAAATTTAGAAAAAATAACATTATGTTTTCCTTTTTTTTTTATAAATACTTGTTGAAAAATAAAATCTTTACGTTTGCATAACATGCATCAGAGGCTGAAACGCGTTGGCTAAGATAAGTTTTCCTTTTGTATTATATATATATATATTAAGAAATGGACAAGGTCCGACAATTTATTTATTAAAGACATTTTTATGTTTAACGTTGTTATTTATAGATACAAGTATTTAAGCAAATGCTCTGTTTATGATAAACAGTATTAAATAACATTTACCGGCCTGAATGTCCGAGAAATTTTCATAGAAAATATTCGTTCTTTGACAGGTTTCGAACCTGCATCCTATACGGAACCGTCATATACGCTGACGTGCCTTGACCGCTCGGCCACAAAGAACCATTCGGTAGACAAGGTCGAATTTACTGCTTATAAACTCCAATCTTCCATTAATGTTATTTAATACTGTTTATCATAAAAAGAGCATTTGCTTCGATACTTGTATCTATAAATAACAACGTTAAACATAAAAATGTCTTTAATAAATTATA
This sequence comes from Acanthosepion pharaonis, assembly GCA_903632075.3. Lineage (NCBI taxonomy): Eukaryota > Metazoa > Mollusca > Cephalopoda > Sepiida > Sepiidae > Acanthosepion > Acanthosepion pharaonis. The sequence goes on along the minus strand of CAHIKZ030004573.1, from coordinate 1,242,829 downwards.
TATACATATATATATATACACACAAATGAATGGAAATTTGTATAATTTAGAAATATACAAATAATACTTTTAAAAAAATACTACAAATAATAATTTTATTAAATAGTTTATCCATTGCTTCAAAAAATGACAGCGAAGTAATTTTATAGGTGCTTTGTACTTATAAAATATCAAACAGTTTATGTTGCTCTACATTTAGAATATGTAAATAATTCTAATATTAGAATATTATGTAGAATAATTCCCGAATATTAAACCAAGAAAACGAATTTCTGTTCTAGTAATGATGAATGCTTATTTAAAATAAATAAAACCAACTTCTTTATGAGTTCAAGATGATGGTATCAGTCTTGTTGGCGAATTAACCACAAAAAAAAAAAAAAAAAAAAAATTAACAAAGAAAGGAAAATACATTACTGGAAAGAAGAAAGACTTGTAAAAAAAAAAATACCAGACATATCTGGATTTCTCTGAAATAATATTTTTTTAAGGAAGTAACATTAATGCCATAATTTGTTTATATATATATATATATATTTATATATTTAGTGTAGAATGTGGTGGTAGTATAAACGATATCAGGAGAAAGTTGGTTCGGCGAGTCGTGTTCAAATTCCGGGTTTGTCTGTTGCGCTCCTTCCCGGAATGATACTCTTAGGAAATGAATCGACCCGATACTTTCTTCCTATTTATGGTTTAAATGGTGGGAAAATTGATATAACGACAGTCAATCTCATTGAATTCCAAACCGTGGACAAAGAAAGAGGAATCCTCTTCACTCTCTTCTCTAAGAAGTTGAAATTTCTAAGACACGTAATGAGAAAGGGGGGCTTGGAGAATCTGATACTCACAGGGCGGATAGAAGGAACGCGAGACAAGGGAAAGCAACACGTGACATTCCTAGCGGGCTTAAGCAAGTAGATGACAGAATAGCGAATTGGAGAAGTAGCAAAAGTTTAAAACATTGAGAAATACAGGGGGTAGTGGAGGGCCATGATCGCATACATCTTGAAGGGACACGGTATATAAAAGAAGAACAACAACAAAAAAGAAACCACAGAGAGTCATGATCGCCTACGTCCTGGCGACACGTGACATTTTTTTTAAAAAGAAATATTTAGAAAGCATATATCGTTTTTAAATAAAGGAAAATCTTTGTTTGAATTCAAGAAAGAAGCTTATGATTGATTCTTTCATTTTCTACGGTTTATCAAGCATTTTCTTTGAAGAGGTTATTTGAAGTCAGAAAATATTTTTTGATTGTGAAATGTCCCTTTTTTTAGATAATAATTGTTTAGGGATGCAAGTCTTACTAATTAACCCATAGGTGGAAGGAGAAGTGATGGATTCATACCTTTTCCATTGTTATTTGCGTGTAAGTGAATATAACGAACCCAACGGGAATTTGAACTCGCCTCTCCGATTAACAATCCCGAGCCATTATCCCTTAAACCACCCGCATATCCAAGTTTACAGTACCTGGTATTCTCAAGCTGTCAGCCATCTAGTACTGGCCAGGCTCGACTTTGCTTAACTTTGGTGATCGGACAGGAACAGGTGTTTCAACATATGACCGTATGCTAAGGGCGAAGATCAGACTAATTGTTTCATACTCCAAACATCTATGAGAGCGTATATATTTACAACGTTTAATATCTCAAATCGGATTAAAATTTTAAAAAATAAAAATTCCAAAGAAAATTTAAATTAATAATGTACTTTTCACACCTGTATATTATTATTATTTTTTTCAAAAACCGCAGCTTTGTTATTTTTTTTTCCCACTGTCATGCTTTTCATTTAAAATTAACCTTAGCCAAACTGAATGAATGAAATTTTGATCGTTGAAGAGAGTACTGAAAGCCCAGTCGCAAGCCTTTGATCGTTGGTGTGAACGTTTGCGCTCTTTTTAACACACAGGTGCTTATTTGTTAGCGAATGAACCACAATGAAGGAATAACAAAAAAAAAAAAAGAAAAGAAAACATTGCCTCTTATTATAAAAAAGCCAAGGAGAAAAATTAAAAATTGAAATCGGTTCAGCGGCTTTTAGTTTGAAAACGTTTTGCCCTTGGTGTCCATACATATTGAATAGGTTGGAAAAGGATATAAAAAGATAGAGTCATATTTCTTTGCAATATTTAAAATGTTTTAAATATCTTCTCCAACCCGCAACACATTTTTTTTTTGTTTCGCAAAACATACACAATAGTTTACGAAAAATATCTATGCTTTTTGGATATTTACACAGATATGTTTACATAGAAATACATAAAACACACACACACTATATATATATATATATATATATATATATATATATATATATATATATATATATATATATATATGAATAAATGCGGTATTTTTTACCAGTTTACCAAATCACCTTTGATAATAAATCGATAGACAATCCTGAGTTCGTCTTTTCTTTGTTTTTGTTTTTAGAGTGCGCAAAGGTCAAATGAAACGACATAATCTTAAATAAACAAAATAAAAGAAAATTTATAAAGGGAAGAAATCAAAGGGAAAAGGTAGGAAAATGAAACCGTGAGGAATGGTAGGAGACAGTAAAGGGAGTAAAAGAGAAAGAAAAGTTAGAAGGAGTAAAGGGGGGCGAAAGATGAAAGAAACGTGAGGGATAAAGAAGAAGAAAGGAAAAAAAGAAAATGAAGGAATGCATGAAGGAAGAACTGTGAGAATGAAGAAGAAAAAGAAGGAATGCATGAAGGAAGAACTGTGAGAATGAAGAAGAAAAGGAAGGAATACATGAAGGAAGAACTGTGAGAATGAAGAAGAAAAGGAAGGAATACATGAAGGAAGAACTGTGAGAATGAAGAAGAAAAAGAAGGAATACATGAAGGAAGAACTGTGAGAATGAAGAAGAAAAAGAAGGAATATATGAAGGAAGAACTGTGAGAATGAAGAAGAAAAGGAAGGAATACATGAAGGAAGAACTGTGAGAATGAAGAAGAAAAAGAAGGAATACATGAAGGAAGAACTATGAGAATGAAGAAGAAAAAGAAGGAATATATGAAGGAAGAACTGTGAGAATGAAGAAGAAAATGAAGGAATGCATGAAGGAAGAACTGTGAGAATGAAGAAGAAAAGGAAGGAATACATGAAGGAAGAAAAATGTGAAGGAGAAATGAAGAAAAAAAAGGAATACATGAAGGAAGAACTGTAGAATGAAGAAAAAAAGAAGGAATATAAAGAAGGAAGAAAGAATGAAGGAGAATGCATGGAAAAAAAGAAGGAAATATAAAAAGGAAGGAATGCATGAAGGAAGAACTGAAATGAAGAAGAAAGAAGAAATATAAGAAGGAAGAACTGTGAGAATGAAGAAAAAAAGAAGGAATGCAAGGAAGGAAGAACTGTGAGAATGAAGAAGAAAAGGAAGGAATACATGAAGGAAGAACTGTGAGAATGAAGAAGAAAAAGAAGGAATATATGAAGGAAGAACTATGAAATGAAGAAGAAAACAAGAAGGAATGCATGAAGGAAAGAACTGTGAGAATGAAGAAGAAAAGGAAAGAATACATGAAGGAAGAACTGTGAATGGAGAATGAAGAAAAAAGAAGGAATATATGAAGGAAGAACTGAGAATGAAGAAGAAAAAGAAGGAATATATGAAGGAAGAACTGAGAATGAAGAAGAAAATGAAGGAATATATGAAGGAAGAACTGTGAGAATGAAGAAGAAAAGGAAGGAATAAATGAAGGGAAGAACTATGAGAATGAAGAAGAAAAAAGGAATATATGAAGGAAGAACTGTGAGAATGAACAAGAAAAAAAAGGAAGGAATATATGAAGGAAGAACTGTGAAGAATGAAGAAACTGAAAAAGAAAAGGAAATACATGAAGGAAGAACTGTGAGAATGAAGAAGAAAAAGAAGGAATATATGAAGGAAGAACTGTGAGAATGAAGAAGAAAAAGAAGGAATGCATGAAGGAAGAACTGTGAGAATGAAGAAGAAAAAGAAGGAATATATGAAGGAAGAACTGTGAGAATGAAGAAGAAAAAAGAAGGAATATAAAAGGAAGAACTGTGAGAATGAAGAAGAAAAAAAAAAAAGGAATGCATGAAGGAAGAACTGTGAGAATGAAGAAGAAAAGGAAGGAATATATGAAGGAAGAACTGTGAGAATGGAGAAAAAGAAGGAAGAATGAAGAAGAAAAAGTGAGAATGAAAGAAAAGAAAGGAAGAAGAACTGTGAGAATGAAGAAGAAAAAAAATACATAGAAGGAATATATGAAGGAAGAACTGTGAGAATGAAGAAGAAAAAGAAGGAATATGAAGGAAGAACTGTGAGAATGAAGAAGAAAGAAAATGAAGGGAATGCATGAAGGAAGAAAAAGAATGAAGAAGAAAAAGAAGAATATATGAAGGAAGAACTGTGAGAATGAAGAAGAAAAGGAAGGAATGCATGAAGGAAGAACTGTGAGAATGAAGAAGAAAAGAAGGAAAAAAGAAGGAATAAGAAGAAAATGAAGAATACATGAAGGAAGAACTGTGAGAATGAAGAAAAGAAGGAATACAAGGAAGGAAGAATGAAATGAAGGAAGCGAAGGAATACATGAGAATGAATGAAGAAAAAAGAAGGAATACATGAAGGAAGAACTATGAGAATGAAGAAGAAAAAGAAGGAATATATGAAGGAAGAACTGTGAGAGAATAAGAAGGAAAAAAAAAAAGGAATACATGGAGAAGGAAGAACTGTGAGAATGAAGAAGAAGAAAAGGAAGGAATACATGAAGGAAGAACTGAGAAATGAAGAAGAAAAAAAAGGAATATATGAAGGAAGAACTGTGAGAATGAACGAAAATGAAGGAAATGAAGGAAAGAACTGTGAGAATGAAGAAGAAAAGAAGGAAGGAATACATGAAGGAAGAACTGTGAGAATGAAGAAGAAAAAAGAAGGAATATAAGGAAGGAAGAACTGTGAGAAATGAAGAAGAAAAAGAAGGAATATATGAAGGAAGAATTTGTGAGAATGAAGAAGAAAAGAAGGAATAAATGAAGGAAAAACTGTGAGAATGAAGAAGAAAAGAAGGAATATATGAAGGAAGAACTGTGAGAATGAAGAAGAAAAAGGAAGGAATGGAAGGAAGGAAGAATGTAGGAATGAAAAGAAAAAAGGACTGAAGGAAGAACTATGAAATGAAGAAGAAAAAGAAGGAATATGAAGGAAGAACTAAATGAAGAAAAAGAAGGAAGAAAAAGAACTGTGAGAATGGAATGCAGAAGGAATGAAGGAAGAACTATGAGAATGAAGAGAAAAAGAAGGAATATATAAGAAGGAAGAAACTGTGAGAATGAAGAAGAAAAATGAAGGAATGCATGAAGGAAGAACTGAAATGAAGAAAAGGAAGGAATACATGAAGGAAGAACTGAAAAAGAAGAAATAGAAGGAATGAAGGAACTGAAATGAAAAGAAAAAGAAGGAATATGAAGGAAGAACTGTGAGAAGAAAAAGGAGAACATGAAATGAAAAGGAAGGAAAAAGAATACATGAAGGAAGAACTGTGAGAATGAAGAAGAAAAGGAAATGAGAATACATGAAGGAAGAACTATGAGAATGAAGAAGAAAAAGAAGGAATATATGAAGGAAGAACTGTGAGATGAAGAAAAAAAAGAAGGAATACAAAAAGAAGAAGAACTGTGGGAGAATGAAGAATGAAGAAAAAAGGAATGCATGAAGGAAGAACTGTGAGAATGAAGAAAAAGGAAGGAAAGAAAAATGAAGGAATATATGAAGAAGAACTGAAGAAGAAAAGAAGAATGAAGGAAGAAAATGAATGAAGAAAAAGAAGGAATACATGAAGGAAGAACTGTGAGAATGAAGAAGAAAAGGAAGGAATATGAAGGAAGAACTGTGAGAATGAAGAAGAAAAAGAAGGAATACATGAAGGAAGAACTATGAGAATGAAGAAGAAAAAAAAGAATATGTAGAAGGAAGAACTGTGAGAATGAAGAAGAGAAAAGAAGGAATGCATGAAGGAAGAACTGTGAGAATGAACAAGAAAAGGAAGAATGCATGAAAAGAACTGTGAGAATGAAGAAGAAAAAAAAGGAATATATGAAGGAAGAACTGTGAGAATGAAGAAGAAAAGGAAGGAATGAGCATGAAGGAAGAACTGGAGAATGAAGAAGAAAAAAGAAGGAATACAAAGGAAAACATGAAGGAAGAAGCAAAAAGAAGGAAATGAAGGGAAGAACTGTGAATGAGAATGAAGGAAAAGCAAGAAAAAGAATAAGGAAAAGGAAGGATAGGAAGGAAGAAACTGTGAGAATGAAGAAAAGGAAGGAAAAGGAAGAACTGTGAGAAATGAACAAAGAAAAGAAAGGAATATGAAGGAAGAACTGTGAGAATGAAGAAGAAAAAGAAGGAATACATGAAGGAAGAACTGGGAGAATGAAGAAGAAAAGAAGGAATACATGAAGGAAGAACTGTGAGAATGAAGAAGAAAAGAAGGAATATATGAAGGAAGAAAACTGTGAGAATGAAGAAGAAAAAGAAAAGGAATGCATGAAGGAAGAACTGTGAGAATGAAGAAGAAAAGAAGGAATAGAAGGAAGAAGGAGAATAAGAAGAAAAGGAAGAACTGTGAGAATGAAGAAGAAAAAGGAAGGAATGTCTGAAGGAAGAACTGGAGAATGAAGAATGAAAAAAAGGAAGGAAATACATGAAGGAAGAACTGTGAGAATGAAGAAGAAAAGAAGGAATATATGAAGGAAGAACTGTGAGAATGAAGAAGAAAAGGAAGGAAGAACTGAAGAAGAAAAGAAAGATAAAATGAAGGAAGAAACTGTGAGAATGAAGAAGAAAAAAAGAAGAATACATGAAGGAAGAACTGTGAGAATGAAGAAGAAAAGGAAGGAATACATGAAGGAAGAACTGTGAGAAATGAAGAAGAAAAAGAAGGAATATATGAAGGAAAAAAAGAGAATGAAGAAGAAAAAAGAAGGAATACATGAAGGAAGAACTGTGAGAATGAAGAAGAAAAGAAGGAATGCATGAAGGAAGAACTGTGAGAATGAAACAAGAAAAGGAAGAATATATGAAGGAAGAACTGTGAAATGAAGATGAAAAAAGAAGGAATACATGAAGGAAGAACTGTGAAGAATGAAGAAGAAAAGAAGGAATGTCTGAAGGAAGAACTGTGAGAATGAAGAAGAAAAGGAAGGAATACATGAAGGAAGAACTGTGAGAATGAAGAAGAAAAGGAAGGAATATGAAGGAAGGAAGAAGAAAAAGAAGAATGAAGAAGAAAATGAAGGAATGCATGAAGGAAGAACTGTGAGAATGAAGAAGAAAAGGAAGGAATACATGAAGGAAGAACTGTGAGAATGAAGAAGAAAAAGAAGGAATATATGAAGGAAGAACTGTGAGAATGAAGAAGAAAAGGAAGGAATACATGAAGGAAGAACTGTGAGAATGAAGAAGAAAAGGAAGGAATGCATGAAGGAAGAACTGTGAGAATGAAGAAGAAAAGGAAGGAATACATGAAGGAAGAACTGTGAGAATGAAGAAGAAAAGGAAGGAATATATGAAGGAAGAACTGTGAGAATGAAGAAGAAAAGGAAGGAATACATGAACTGTGAGAATGAAGAAGAAAAGGAAGGAATGTCTGAAGGAAGAACTGTGAGAATGAAGAAGAAAAGAAGGAATATAAGAAGGAAGAACTGTGAGAATGAAGAAGAAAAGAAGGAATGTCTGAAGGAAGAACTGTGAGAATGAAGAAGAAAAAGAAGGAATATATGAAGGAAGAACTGTGAGAATGAAGAAGAAAAGAAGAATACATGAAGGAAGAACTGTGAGAATGAAGAAGAAAAGAAGGAATACATGAAGGAAGAACTGTGAATGAAGAAGAAAAAGAAGGAATACATGAAGGAAGAACTGTGAGAATGAAGAAGAAAAAAAGAAGGAATGTCTGAAGGAAGAACTGTGAGAATGAAGAAGAAAAGGAAGGGAATAAAATGAAGGAAGAACTGTGAGAATGAAGAAAGAAAAGAAGGAAGATACATGAAGAAAAACTGTGAAGAATGAAGAAAAGAAGAAAAAGAAGGAATATATGAAGGAAGAACTGTGAGAATGAAGAAGAAAAAGAAGGAATATCTGAAGGAAGAAACTGTGAGAATGAAGAAAAAAAGAAGGAATACATGAAGGAAGAACTGAGAATGAAGAAGAAAAGAAGGAATATATGAAGGAAGAACTGTGAGAATGAAGAAGAAAAGGAAGGAAATGCATGAAGGAAGAAATTGTGAGAATGAAGAAGAAAAGGAAGGAATACATGAAGGAAGAACTGTGAGAATGAAGAAGAAAAAAGAAGGAATACATGAAGGAAGAACTGTGAGAATGAAGAAGAAAAGAAGGAAATGCATGAAGGAATTGTGAGAATGAAAGGAAGAAAAGGAAGAACTGTGAGAATGAAGAAGAAAAGAGAATGAAGGAAGAAAAAAGAAGGAAGAAGAAAGAAGGAAGAACTGAAGGAAGAATGAAATAAGAAAAGAAAGAAATATGAAGGAAGAACTGTGAGAATGAAGAAGAAAAGAAGGAATACATGAAGGAAGAACTGTGAGAATGAAGATGAAAAGAAGAATATATGAAGGAAGAAAGAAAAGAAGGAATAAATGAAGAAAAGGAAGGAATGTCAGAATGAAGGAAGAAAAGAATGAAGAAGAAAAGAAGGAATATATGAAGGAAGAACTGAGAATGAAGAAGAAAATGAAGGAATGAAGGAAGAAAGAATGAAGAAGAAAAAAAGAAGGAATACATGAAGGAAGAACTGTGAGAATGAAGAAGAAAAGGAAGGAAATATGAAGGAAGAAATGTGAGAATGAAGAAGAAAAAAGGAATAAGAAAGAAGGAGAATGAACAAAAAAGTCTGAAGGAAGAACTGTGAGAATGAAGAAAAAGAAAAGGAAGGAAGAAATTGTGATGAAGAAAAAGAAGGGAATCTGAAGGAAGAACTGAGAATGAAGAAGAAAAAGAAGGAATATGAAGGAAGAACTGTGAGAATGAAGAAGAAAAGGAAGGAATACATGAAGGAAGAACATGAAAAATGGAAGAACTGTGAGAATGAAGAAAAAAGGAAGGAATACATGAAGGAAGAACTGAAGAAGAAAAGAAGGAATAGAAGAAGAACAGAGAATGAAGAAGAAAAAAGAAGGGAAGAACTGTCTGAAGGAAGAACTTGAAGGAAGAATGAAGAACAAGAAAAGGAAGGAATACATGAAGGAAGAACTGTGAGAATGAAGAAGAAAAAAGAAGGAAATATGAAGGAAGAAATCTGAGAAAAGAAGAAAAAAAGAAGGAAGGACATGAAGGAAGAAGAAATGAAGAAGAAAAAGGAATATATGAAGGAAGAACTGTGAGAATGAAGAAGAAAAAAGAAGGAATACATGAAGGAAGAACTGTGAGAATGAAGAAGAAAAGAAGGAATGCATGAAGAAGGAAAACTGTGAGAATGAAGAAGAAAAGGAAGGAATATAAGAAGGAAGAACTGAGAGAAAAGAAGAAAAAAAGAAGGAATACATGAAGGGAAGAACTGTGAGAATGAAGAAGAAAAAAGAAGGAATACATGAAGGAAGAACTGTGAGAATGAAGAAGAAAAGGAAGGAATACATGAAGGAAGAACTGTGAGAATGAAGAAGAAAAGGAAGGAAATACATGAAGGAAGAACTGTGAGAATGAAGAAGAAAAGAAATGAAGGAAGAACTGTGAGAAAAGAAGAAAAAGGACTAATGAAGGAAGAACTGAAATGAAGAAAAAAGGAAGGAATACATGAAGGAAGAACTGTGAGAATGAAGAAGAAAAAGGAAGGAATAAGGGAAGGAAGAACTGTGAGAATGAAGAAGAAAAGGAAGGAATACATGAAGGAAGAACCGTGAGAATGAAGAAGAAAAGGAAGGAAATGTCTGAAGGAAGAACTGTGGAGAATGAAGAAAAGGAAGAAGAACTGTGAGAATGAAGAAGAAAAATGAAGGAAAAGGAAGGAAGGAAGAAGAACTGTGAGAATGAAGAAGAAAAGGAAGGAATGTGTCTGAAGGAAGAACTGTCTGAATGAAGAAGAAAAGGAAGGAATACATGAAGGAAGAACAGAGAATGAAGAAGAAAAAGAAGGAAGAAGGAAAACTGTGAGAAATGAAGAAGAAAAGAAGGAATGAAGGAAGAACTGGAGAATGAAGAAGAAAAGAAGGAATATGAAGGAAACTGAAAAAGAAGAAAAAGAGAATGAAGAAGAATGAAGAAGGAGGAATATATGAAGGAAGAACTGTGAGAATGAAGAAGAAAAGGAAGGAAATATGAAGGAAGAACTGTGAGAATGAAGAAAAAGAAGGAAAAGGAAGAAGGAAATGAAGAAGAAAAAGAAGGGAATGAAGAAGAAGGAAGAACTGAAGGAGAATGAAGAAGAAAAAGGAAGGAATATATGAAGGAAGAACTGTGAGAATGAAGAAGAAAAGAAGGAATACATGAAGGAAGAACTGTGAGAATGAAGAAGAAAAAAAGAAGGAATACATGAAGGAAGAACTGTGAGAATGAAGAAGAAATGAAGGAAGAAGGAAGAACTGTGAGAATGAAGAAGAAAAGGAAGAATAAGAAAGAAGAACTGTGAGAATGAAGAAGAAAAGGAAGGAAAGAAGGAAGAACTGAAAAGAATGAAGAAGAAAAAGAAGGGAATGCATGAAGGAAGAACTGTGAAGGAAGAACTGAAGGAATGAGAAGGAAGAAGAAAAGAAGGAAAATACATGAAGGAAGAATACAAGAGAATGAAGAAGAAAAAGGAAGGAACATGTACATGAAGGAAGAAACTGTGAGAATGAAGAAGAAAAGGAAGGAATACATGAAGGAAGAACTGTGAGAATGAAGAAGAAAAGGAAGGAAAATATGAAGGAAGAACTGTGAGAATGAAGAAGAATGAAAGGAAGAAAAAAGAAGGAGAATGAAGAAGAAAAGGAAGGAATGTCTGAAGAAAGAACTGTGAGAATGAAGAAGAAAAAAGGAAGGAATACATGAAGGAAGAACTGTGAAGAATGAAGAAGGAAAAAGAAGGAAGAACTAAAACTGAAGAAGAAAAAGAAGGAATACATGAAGAAGGAAATGAAGAACTGAGAATGAAGAAGAAAAAGAAGGAAAACATGAAGGAAGAACTGTGAGAATGAAGAAGAAAAAGGAAGGAATGTCTGAAGGAAGAACTGTGAGAATGAAGAAGAAAAGGAAGGAATAAAGAAGGAAACAGAATGAAGAAGAAAAGAAGGAAATGTGAAGGAAGAACTGAAGAATGAAGAAGAAAAAGAAGGAATGTGAAGGAAGAACTGTGAGAATGAAGAAGAAAAGAAGGAAGGAATGTCTGAAGGAAGAACTGTGAGAATGAAGAAGAAAGAAGGAATAGGTGAAGGAAGAACTGTGAGAATGAAGAAGAAAAAGAAGGAAATACATGAAGGAAGAACTGTGAGAATGAAGAAGAAAAGGAAGGAATACATGAAGGAAAAGAACTGTGAGAATGAAGAAGAAAAGGAAGGAATGCATGAAGGAAGAACTGAAGAATGAAGAAGAAAAGGAAGGAAGGGAAGAACTAGAGAATGAAGAAGAAAATGATGGAAGGAAATAAGAAGAAAAAGAAGGAAACTGTGAGAATGAAGAAGAAAAGGAAGGAATATATGAAAAGAAGAAATGGAAGAAAAAAGGAAGGAATACATGAAGGAAGAACTGTGAGAATGAAGAAGAAAAAGGAATGTATGAAGGAATAACAGAATGAAGAAGAAGAAGGAAAAACTAAGGAAGGAATGTCTGAAGGAAGAACTGAGAATGAAGAAGAAAAGGAAGGAAATGTCTGAAGGAAGAACTGTGAGAATGAAGAAGAAAAGGAAGGAATACATGAAGGAAGAACTGTGAGAATGAAGAAGAAAAGGAAGGAATGTTCAAAGGAAGAAACTGAGAATGAAGAAGAAAAAAGAAGGAATACATGAAGGAAGAACTATGAGAATGAAGAAGAAAAGAAAGGAATATATGAAGGAAGAACTGTGAGAATGAAGAAGAAAAAGGAAGGAATACATGAAGGAAGAACTGTGAGAATGAAGAAGAAAAAGAAGGAATACAAAGAAGAACTGTGAGAATGAAGAAGAAAAGAAGGAATACATGAAGGAAGAACTGTGAGAATGAAGAAGAAAAGAAGGAATGTCTGAAGGAAGAACTGTGAGAATGAAGAAGAAAAGAAGGAATATATGAAGGAAGAACTGTGAGAATGAAGAAGAAAAGGAAGGAATATATGAAGGAAGAACTGTGAGAATGAAGAAGAAAAGAAGGAATACATGAAGGAAGAACTATGAGAATGAAGAAGAAAAGAAGGAATACATGAAGGAAGAACTGTGATGAAGGAAGAAAAATGAAGAAGAAAAAAAAGAAGGAATACATGAAGGAAGAACTGTGAGAATGAAGAAGAAAAGGAAGGAATACATGAAGGAAGAACTGTGAGAATGAAGAAGAAAAGAAGGAATAAGAAGGAAGAACTGTGAGAATGAAGAAGAAAAGGAAGAAATGAAAGGAAGAAGTGACTGAAGGAAGAACTGAGAATGAAGAAGAAAAAGAAGGAATAATGTGAAGGAAGAACTGTGAGAATGAAGAAGAAAAAAGAAGGAATAAATGAAGGAAGAACTATGAGAATGAAGAAGAAAAAGAAGGAATATATGAAGGAAGAACTGTGAGAATGAAGAAAAAAGGAAGGAATGAAGGAAGAACTGTGAATACATGAAGAAGAAAAATGAAGAAAAAAAGGAAGGAAGAACTATGAGAATGAAGAAGAAAAGAAGGAATATGAGAAGGAAGAAGAAAATGAAGGAAAATGAAGAAGGGAAGAACTGTGAGAATGAAGAAGAAAAAGAAGGAATACATGAAGGAAGAACTGTGAGAATGAAGAAGAAAAGAAGGAATATATGAAGGAATACAATGAAGAAGAAAAAAGAAGGAATGCTGAAGGAAGAACTGTGAGAATGAAGAAGAAAAAGAAGGAATAGATGAAGGAAGAACTGTGAGAATGAAGAAGAAAAAAGGAAGGAAATATATGAAGGAAGAACTGTGAGAATGAAGAAGAAAAGGAAGGAATACATGAAGGAAGAACTGTGAGAATGAAGAAGAAAAGAAAAACATGAAGGAAGAACTGAAGGAATATAAGAAGAAGAAAAGGAAGGAATGTATGAAGGAAGAACTGTGAGAATGAAGAAGAAAAGGAAGGAATGCATGAAGGAAGAACTGTGAGAATGAAGAAAAAAAGGAAGGAATACATGAAGGAAGAACTGTGAGAATGAAGAAGAAAAGGAAGGAATACATGGAAGGAAGAACTGTGAGAATGAAGAAGAAAAGGAAGGAAATACATGAAGGAAGAAGAAGAATGAAGAAGAAAAGAAGGAATACATGAAGGAAGAACTGTGAGAATGAAGAAGAAAAGAAGGAATGATGAAGGAAGAACTGAAGAAGAAAAGAAAGGAATACATGAAGGAAGAACTGGTGAGAATGAAGAAGAAAAGGAAGGGAATATGAAGGAAGAACTGTGAGAAAAGAAGAAAAAGAAGGAATACATGAAGGAAGAACTGTGAAGAATGAAGAAGAAAAAGAAGGAATACATGAAGGAAGAACTGTGAGAATGAAGAAGAAAAGGAAGGAATAAAAGGAAGGAGAATGAAGAAGAAAAATGAAGGAATGCATGAAGAAGGAAGAACTGAAAGAATGAAGAAGAAAAGAAGGAATACATGAAGGAAGAACTGTGAGAATGAAGAAGAAAAAATGAAGGAATGCATGAAGGAAGAACTGTGAGAATGAAGAAGAAAAGGAAGAAATAATGGAAGGAAGAACTGTGAGAATGAAGAAGAAAAAAGAAGGAATAAGGAAGAACTGTGAGAATGAAGAAGAAAGAAGGAATATATGAGAAGAATTGAAATGAAGAAGAAAAGGAAGGAATAAATGAAGGAAGAACTGTGAAATGAAGAAGAAAAGGAAGGAATATATGAAGGAAGAACTGTGAGAATGAAGAAGAAAAGAAGGAATAACATGAAGGAAAAAGGGGAATGTGAGAATGAAGAAGAAAAGAAAAGGAAGGAATATGAAGGAAGAACTGTGAGAATGAAGAAGAAAAAGGGAGAATGAAGAAGAACTGAAAATGAAGAAGAAAAGGAAGGAATACATGAAGGAAGAACTGTGAGAATGAAGAAGAAAAGAAGGAATACAATGAAGGAAGAACTGTGAGAATGAAGAAGAAAAGGAAGGAATGTCTGAAGGAAGAACTGTGAGAATGAAGAAGAAAAAAGAAGGAATATGAAGGAAAACAGAATGAAGAAAAAAAAGGAATGTGAGAACTGTGAGAATGAACAAGAAAAAGGAAGGAATATATGAAGGAAGAACTGAGAATGAAGAAGAAAAAGGAAGGAATACATGAAGGAAAAGGGAAGAAATGAAGGAAGAATTGTGAGAATGAAGAAGAAAAAAAAGGAATACATGAAGGAAGAACTGTGAGAATGAAGAAGAAAAAACATATGAAGAAATACATGAAGGAAGAACTGTGAGAATGAAGAAGAAAAAAAAGAAGGAATACATGAAGGAAGAACTGTGAGAATGAAGAAGAAAAAAAGAAGGAATATTTGAAGGAAGAACTGTGAGAATGAAGAAGAAAAGGAAGGAAATACATGAAGGAAGAACTGTGAGAATGAAGAAGAAAAAGAAGGAATACATGAAGGAAGAACTGTGAGAATGAAGAAGAAAAGGAAGGAATACATGAAGGAAGAACTGTGAGAATGAAGAAAAAAAAGGGAATACATGAAGGGAAGAACTGTGAGAATGAAGAAGAAAAGAAGGAATGTCTGAAGGAAGAACTGAGAATGAAGAAGAAAAAAGAAGGAAATACATGAAGGAAGAACTGAGAATGAGAATGAAGAAGAAAAGGAAGGAATAACTGAAGGAAGAACTGTGAGAATGAAGAAGAAAAGAAGGAATACATGAAGGAAGAACTGTGAGAATGAAGAAGAAAAGGAAGGAATACATGAAGGAAGAACTGTGAGAATGAAAGAAAAAAGAAGGAATACATGAAGGAAGAACTGTGAGAATGAAGAAGAAAAAGGAAGGAAGAACTGAGAATGAAGAAGAAAAAGAAGGAAGAAGGAAGAACTGAGAATGAAGAAGAAAAGGAAGGAATGTCTGAAGGAAGAACTGTGAGAATGAAGAAGAAAAGGAAGGAATACATGAAGGAAGAACTGTGAGAATGAAGAAGAAAAGGAAGGAATGTCTGAAGGAAGAACTGTGAGAATGAAGAAGAAAAGGAAGGAATACATGAAGGAAGAACTGTGAGAATGAAGAAGAAAAGGAAGGAATGTCTGAAGGAAGAACTGTGAGAATGAAGAAGAAAAGAAGGAATACATGAAGGAAGAACTGAGAATGAAGAAAAAGAAGGAATACATGAAGGAAGAACTGTGAGAATGAAGAAGAAAAGGAAGGAAATATATGAAGGAAGAACTGTGAGAATGAAGAAGAAAAGGAAGGAATACATGAAGGAAGAACTGTGAGAATGAAGAAGAAAAGGAAGGAATACATGAAGGAAGAACTGTGAGAATGAAGAAGAAAAGGAAGGAATACATGAAGGAAGAACTGTGAGAATGAAGAAGAAAAGGAAGGAATGTCTGAAGGAAGAACTGTGAGAATGAAGAAGAAAAGGGAAGGAATACATGAAGGAAGAACTGTGAGAAAAAAGAAAAGGAAGGAATACATGAAGGAAGAACTGTGAGAATGAAGAAGAAAAAGAAGGAATACATGAAGGAAGAACTGTGAGAATGAAGAAGAAAAAGAAGGAAAAAGAAGGAAGAACTGTGAGAATGAAGAAGAAAAGGAAGGAATACATGAAGGAAGAACTGTGAGAATGAAGAAGAAAAGGAAGGAATACATGAAGGAAGAACTGTGAGAATGAAGAAGAAAAGGAAGGAAATGAAGGAAGAACTGTGAGAATGAAGAGGAAAAGGAAGGAATACATGAAGGAAGAACTGTGAGAATGAAGAAGAAAAGGAAGGAATACATGAAGGAAGAACTGTGAGAATGAAGAAGAAAAGGAAGGAATATATGAAGGAAGAACTGTGAGAATGAAGAAGAAAAGGAAGGAATACATGAAGGAAGAACTGTGAGAATGAAGAAGAAAAGGAAGGAATACATGAAGGAAGAACTGTGAGAATGAAGAAGAAAAGGAAGGAAGAACTGGTGAGAATGAAGGAAGAACTGAAGAATGAAGAAGAAAAGGAAGGAATATATGAAGGAAGAACTGTGAGAATGAAGAAGAAAAGGAAGGAATACATGAAGGAAGAACTGTGAGAATGAAGAAGAAAAGGAAGGAATGTCTGAAGGAAGAACTGTGAGAATGAAGAAGAAAAGGAAGGAATGTCTGAAGGAAGAACTGTGAGAATGAAGAAGAAAAAGAAGGAATACATGAAGTAAAACTGTGAAATGAATGAAGAAGAAAAAAGGAATACATGGAATAACTATGAAGGAAGAACTGAAGAACTGAGAATGAAGAAGAAAAGAAAAGGAAGGAAGAACTGTCTGAGAATGAAGAAGAAAAAGGAAGGAAGATATGAAGGAAGAACTGTGGAGATGAAGAAGAAAAGAAGGAATATATGAAGGAAGAACTGTGAGAATGAAGAAGAAAAGAAGGAATATGAAGGAAGAACGAATAAAAGAAGGAATAAGGAAGGAAGAACTGTGAGAATGAAGGAAAGAAGGAATGTCTGAAGGAAGAATGTGAGAAGAAAAGGAAGGAATACATGAAGGAAGAACTGTGAAATGAAGAAAAAAAGGAACGAATACTGTGAGAACTGGGAGAAAGGAAGAACTGTGAGAATGAAGAAGAAAAGGAAGGAATACATGAAGGAAGAACTGTGAGAATGAAGAAGAAAAGGAAGGAATGTCTGAAGGAAGAACTGTGAGAATGAAGAAGAAAAGGAAGGAATACATGAAGGAAGAACTGTGAGAATGAAGAAGAAAAGGAAGGAATACATGAAGGATGAACTGTGAGAATGAAGAAGAAAAAGAAGGAATATATGAAGGAAGAACTGTGAGAATGAAGAAGAAAAAGAAGGAATATATGAAGGAAGAACTGTGAGAATGAAGAAGAAAAAAAAGGAATATATGAAGGAAGAACTGTGAGAATGAAGAAGAAAAGGAAGGAATGTCTGAAGGAAGAACTGTGAGAATGAAGAAGAAAAAGAAGGAATACATGAAGGAAGAACTGTGATAATGAAGAAGAAAAAGAAGGAATATATGAAGGAAGAACTGTGAGAATGAAGAAGAAAAGGAAGGAATACATGAAGGAAGAACTGTGAGAATGAAGAAGAAAAGGAAGGAATACATGAAGGAAGAACTGTGAGAATGAAGAAGAAAAAGAAGGAATACATGAAGGAAGAACTGTGAGAATGAAGAAGAAAAGGAAGGAATGTCTGAAGGAAGAACTGTGAGAATGAAGAAGAAAAGGAAGGAATACATGAAGGAAGAACTGTGAGAATGAAGAAGAAAAAGAAGGAATATATGAAGGAAAAACTGTGAGAATGAAGAAGAAAAAGAAGCAATATATGAAGGAAGAACTGTGAGAATGAAGAAGAAAAAGAAGGAATACATGAAGGAAGAACTGTGAGAATGAAGAAGAAAAGGAAGGAATGTCTGAAGGAAGAACTGTGAGAATGAAGAAGAAAAGGAAGGAATACATGAAGGAAGAACTGTGAGAATGAAGAAGAAAAAGAAGGAATATATGAAGGAAGAACTGTGAGAATGAAGAAGAAAAAGAAGGTATATATGAAGGAAGAACTGTGAGAATGAAGAAGAAAAAGAAGGAATATATGAAGGAAGAACTGTGAGAATGAAGAAGAAAAGGAACGAATGTCTGAAGGAAGAACTGTGAGAATGAAGAAGAAAAAGAAGGAATACATGAAGTAAAACTGTGAGAATGAAGAAGAAAAAGAAGGAATATATGAAGGAAGAACTGTGAGAATGAAGAAGAAAAGGAAGGAATACATGAAGGAAGAACTGTGAGAATGAAGAAGAAAAGGAAGGAATACATGAAGGAAGAACTGTGAGAATGAAGAAGAAAAAGAAGGAATACATGAAGGAAGAACTGTGAGAATGAAGAAGAAAAGGAAGGAATGTCTGAAGGAAGTACTGTGAGAATGAAGAAGAAAAGGAAGCAATGCATGAAGGAAGAACTGTGAGAATGAACAAGAAAAGGAAGGAATACATGAAGGAAGAACTGTGAGAATGAAGAAGAAAAAGAAGGAATACATGATGGAAGAACTGTGAGAATGAAGTTGAAAAGGAAGGAATGTCTGAAGGAAGAACTGTGAGAATGAAGAAGAAAAGGAAGGAATACATGAAGGAAGAACTGTGAGAATGAAGAAGAAAAGGAAGGAATACATGAAGGAAGAACTGTGAGAATGAAGAAGAAAAAGAAGGAATACATGAAGGAAGAACTATGAGAATGAAGAAGAAAAGAAAGGAATACATGAAGGAAGAACTGTGAGAATGAAGAAGAAAAGGAAGGAATACATGAAGGAAGAACTGTGAGAATGAAGAAGAAAAAGAAGGAATACATGAAGGAAGAACTATGAGAATGAAGAAGAAAAGGAAGGAATACATGAATTCAGAACTGTGGGAATGAAGAAGAAAAAGAAGGAATACATGAAGGAAGAACTGTGAGAATGAAGAAGAAAAGGAAGGAATACATGAAGGAAGAAATGTGAGAATGAAGAAGAAAAGGAAGGTAAAACTAAAATATGAATGAAAGGAAAAAGGAAATGAGAACAGAGGGTGAAATAAGGAAAAGAAAAACAGGAAGAAAAAATAAGAGAAAAAGAAAAGAACGAATGTACAGAACAAAGAAAGTGAAAGAAAATACGAGAAGAAAGTGAGAAATAGAATTGAAGTGAGAGAGAAAAATGGAAAGAGAGAAAAAAAGACATAAAAAAAAAAGAAGATATCTTAATGAAAATAGAAAGAATCAGAAAGAAAAGAGAAAGAATGAAATGAAAGAAGAGATAAACAGGGTTAGGGAAAAAGAAAGAAAAAAAGAAAGGAAAGAAATATAGAATAAAAAAGGAAAGAAAGACGAGAGGTAAGAAATTAATAAGGATTAGTGACAGAAAATAATACATGATGATAGTGATGAAGAAAGAAATATAAAGCGAATGAATAAAAGAGGAAAAGAAAATTAGGGATTAAGAATGGAAGAAATAGAAGGAGAAACGATTGAAATAAAAAAGAAGTAAAGAGCAACGAAGGAACACAGAGTGAGAAATGAATGAGGTGATGAAAATGGAAAAGAAGAAAGAGCATAATATATGGAAGAAAAAACAGAAGTAAATGGGGAGATGAAGGAAGGAAAGAAGAAAAGAGAAAAATAAGAGAAAAATAAAAAAAAGGCGGGAAGTGAACGATGAAGGAAGAAACTAAGACAATAGGGAGGAAACTTTCTTCGCCTCACATTTTGCACTGACTGGAAGTGAAACGATTACATAGAATCAATAGCTGCATCTATTGCAAGGAAAGTTGGGTTACTGCTGTATTTTTCTCGTCAGAATCTATCTTGCACATTTACAAATCTACCATTCGTTCGTTCATTGAATACAGCTGCCATATCTGGTCTGGTGCTCCTACTATATATCTCGAGATTCTTGACAAAATCCAAAGGATAGTCTGTAAAGTAATCGATCGTGATCAGGCAGATCGACTTCAGTCACTTTCTTATTGAAGAAATTGAGAGGAGGAGACGGATCAAGGAAGGAAAGAAAGAAGAAAAAAAAAGGCGAAGTGAAGGAGTGAATAAAGAAAGAAGGAAGAAGAAAAATATGAAAGGAAAGAAGAAAAAATAGGAGAAAGAGAAGAAAATAGACTGAACTAATAATACGGAAAGGAACTATCGATAAAATCAAAAATAGAAGAAAAGAAAAAGAAAAAATGAATGAACGAAAGGTAAAAAAAAAAAACAAAAAACGATGCATGAATTTTTATTTCGGTTAATTTTAAAAACATACCACTTATTGGATTATATAATCTTGAATATAGATTTTATAGGATAAATATCATAATTAATTAATCGATAGGTACATACAGTTCCCCTAGCTATGGGTTAAATAGTAGTGGAGGCTAGTTTTTTTGTGTTGGATGGTAGCTGACCTGGAAGGACAACTATGAATTCGAAATTGTGGGGAGTTCAACGAGTAAACTCTCAATTCGAAACTCAATTGAATTTTGTTATAATCATGGCAATTCACTGATAACAATGAAAATTAATCTGTGGAGAACCATGTTCATCTACGCCCCGAAGGAAAGTGGCATTAAAAAAGTCATAGATCCGGTTTGCACTTGAGTAAAAAAAAAAGTGACACGCAATTCGCTATTGAGTCAAAAAGATGAACACGTCTTTTGCATTTGAATCAAAAAGGGAGACGCGCCATTTGCATTTGAGTAAAAATGTAGAAACGCCGCTTTCACGTACGTAATAAGCTGGGCATGTCGTTTGATTTTAGTCAAAATGGTTGATATGCCGTTTGCACATAAGGCAAAAACGAAGCACATATGACTATTGTTAAACTGGTGTTTGTAAATTTTGAACCACGCTACACGGAAGAAACACATAATGTAATCGTATCTTGTCTATTCCTATCTGTTTATGTACTATATATAAACAAAGAAAAAACAAATCAACAACATCACTAGAATTCACTCATAATTAATTAATTACCTATTAATTTCCATCACTTTGCATCCTTCATAGTTTACTTTGATTTTCAGTTTTACTTAAGAAAATTTTAGAGCATTCTTAAATATAACATTTTTTGAGACCTAACGATATTTTTTAATTCAGTTCATAAATACATGTTGCAAAATAACATCTTTATATTTGCCATGATAAAAAGTCCACCAAAGGATGAAAAGTGTTAATAAAGAGAAGTTTTCTTTTGTCTTTAGTCATCTATCTATCTTTCTACCTATTTATTTATCTTGATTGATTGACAAAAAATAAAATAAAAATAAATAAATAAATGAATAAATAAAGGTACCACCCTACGTAGGATTCGATCCCATACCAAAAAACAAGTAGCTTGAAGGTCTTCAAGCTTAATAGCACGGTTACAAATTGTGCGTCCATTTTATCAAGTTCTGTGAAAAACGAGGTTTCTTTTATTTCCTGTTATAAATGTTCATGGCCATTTTCCATTTTCTCTCATTATATAAGCGAGTGTTATGGTGATCCAATCGGTTTCATTGCGATGAAACTTTAGCCGGCATTTCTAGTCAGACATATTGGAAAATGAATAATGATAAAGACAACCAGGGAAAACAATCAGCCTTTATAAACTGGGAAAGAAAAATTAGAAAATTAAAAAAATGTTACAATACAGACATTTATCAATTGCGCGCAGTCTTATTTACTCAGAATTATTTCATTTGTACTTTTGTTATTTTTCTTTTGTTTAACTTATTTTTATCGTTTCTTTTTTTTGTTCCTTCTGTCTTTCTTTCGCTTCATCTTTTATTTATTTCTTTTTTCTTTGCTTTTTACTTGTTTTTCTCTCTTTCTTTTGTTTTTCTCCTTTCTTCCCATAATTCTTTTGTTTTCTCTTCATTTTTTATGCTCTTTGTTGTTTTTTTTCTCTCTTTTGCTTTTTTGCTTTTACTTTTTTTGTTTGCACTGTTTTTCCTTTCTTAGTTTATTCATTTCATTCTTTCATGTACTTTGTCACTTTTTGCTTTTTCTGTCGTTGCCTTTCTGGTTTTTCTTTCTTTCTGTTTGTTGCCCGTTCTTTCTATCATTCGTTTGATCTTTCTTTCCTTTGCCTGCTCTTTGTATTTCTTTCTTTCTTTCTTTCTTTCTTTCTTTCTTTCTTTTGGTTGCGTTTTGTTTCATTCTTTGGATTGCCCTTTGTTCTATTCTTTTGCTTGCTCTTTGTATGTCGTCTTTCTTTCTTTCTTTCTTTCTTTCTTTCTTTCTTTCTTTTGTTTTATCATTTTTCCAATCTTTCTTTTGTTTACACTTTGTTGTTTTGTCTTACTCTCCTTTACTTTTTGTTCTATGTTTCTTTCCATCTTTTGTTTGCATTGTTTCTCTTCCTCTTCGTTTTTTCTTCATTCATTATTTTTTTCGTGTCTTTTCTTTCTTTCTTTCTTTTACTTGCTCATTGTTTTTCATTCTTCTTTCTTGTGCCTGTTCATTCCTTTGTATGTTTTTGACTTTCTCCATGTCATTTCAGTCAAAGTATTTTTCGGTCTCATGCAAAATGTTTATAAACAGTGTTCAAAGGCCAACATGGCCGAACAATTCGCCGGCAGCGAGAATCCGAGTTTCAGTAAAAGAAAAAAAAATCTCATAAGAAGAAGACAAAGACCACTTTTCATTGAATTTGCCTATCAATTTCATATTCATTTTTGTATATCAGCCCGACACCCTCCTCCAAAAACCAACATACTCACAATTCTGCATTCCCACGCGCACCCCACATGCAGGCACGTGCGCAAAAAACGTGTGGGGTTATTAAAAGAAAATTTTTAATTGCCCACTTTGAAATTTCCCCTGACGTAAATAAAAGTACATACCATTGACAGAAATTCCAACACACACACACACACACACACACACACACACACACACACACACACACACACACACACACACACACACACACATATATATATATATCATTTATTTAAATACATCTTCTTTTCAAATATAACTTGTCTTTGGAAGAGTACTTTTAAGTATGATTTTGTATTTTTAAACTTAACTTTATCTAATTTAAGTTTTTTTTCTTTAAATCCCGTTTTATTCCTCTTTTAGTTTCAAATTAACATTTTATTCTTCATATAACAACCAATTTAATGTCGTAATGTAAATATCCGGGTTTAATTTTATAAAACCTCTTCCCCGTAAGACCAATACCTTACACTATTCCCTGATCATTTCAAGACCGTGCATTTTGTCTGACTGAAACATTGTAATGGATAAGTTCTGTATTAGTTTTTCGACGTTTTTTTTTTTTTTTTTTTTTGTAGCTGTTGCAATTACATTTCTAATTCCGACACGAACTCAGAGTATACCGCGGTTGGATAAGATCGATTAATTTCGTCGGTTGAAATAAGCTTATTCCCCATATGAGGTAATTTTGGATTTTATTGTGTACTAATTATTTGCTCTGTAATAATAAATACATTGACCTCAGTTTGTGGATCAGTTTCAATATTTTATATTACTAGGATACACTTGGATTATATACCAACGGATTTATTACCTTTACTCTATCTATCTATCTATCTATCTATCTATCTATCTATCTATCTATCATCTATCTATCTATCTATCTATTCATATATATATATATATATATATATATATATATATATATATATTCCCCGTCTAAAAAGTCAGTTTATTAGGCATATTCTACTTTAACTGTGTTATACCAACTTTTGGCGTTAGAACCACCTCAATTCCTGTTAGCTGAGATTCGAGGATGTTCTGTTTGCGATCTTTCGAAATTTGGTTCCGTACTGTCATTTTTGTATTATTATTATTATTATTATTATTATTATTATTATTATTATTATTATTTCCTTTGATTTCTGGCGTTTACACATTTCATTCCGGGTCCCGCCCAGGGACCTAAGGTTAGAAATGGCATCATGACACTTTCCACTGACAAAAAAAAAAAAAAATAAAAAAAATAAAAAAATATTACATAGATAAAGCCCTTCGTAAAGTGTGGTCTGTATTTGTCAGAAAATTTTTTGTATCTCCTTTAGGCATGGACTTCCAGGAATCCCTTCACTTAGTCTACTGCAATCTTTTCGAACCAGTCCTAGGGTTCCAGTTACAACAGGGATTGTTGATGTTCTCATATGCCACATTTTCGAGATTTCTATTTCAATTTATTTTCTATTTATATTTTGACAGCTTTTTGAATATCTTCAAAGATACATTACAGTCTGCAGGGACTGCCATATCAATAAGGAGACACTTTTTATTATTATTATTATTATTATTATTATTATTATTATTATTATTGTCTGCGCGTGTGTATTCGCTTGTGTGTGGAAAGAGAGAAAGATTATGTGAGTTTATTTTGTAGGGATATCAACTATTTGATCACAGTGAATTCCATCCACCATTTCCTAAAGTGATAAACGTTTGAAAAATAAATGGCACTTTTTTCCCCTTTCAATGAAACAATTTCATGTATTCTATTAATATAAAAGTGCGTCGCACTTTAATACTGCAAGATGTTGAAAAGGAAAATTATAACTTTTTTTTTAAAAATTATTTCTATTCTTTTGGTTTGTTTTTGTATATGACCGGTTTTGATGCGAAGCGCAGGTTCATTTTTCGCTCATTTCCTTCACACAACGAAGACCCCAGTGTCAATTCCTCGAAAGTGCGCGTCCGGTGCCTTCAAAATTTACCTTCTGCATAAAACATTATCCGCTTAATTTGCGATGGTAGCTTCTTCTCAGACTGGACAGACGGCGCTGTATCATAACACTTGTCGTCATAATTATTGTTTTGCTGGATATAAATGTTGGTAATATTAAAGGACGAATAATTCTAAACAGAAAAAATGTCGAATGAATTTAATAATAATAATAATAATAATAAGAAATTTTAAGCCGTGAAAAATTCACGGGTTTCCCATTTTAATATTCTGGTGGAACTTAATCTATCAGCTAATGATTAAATAAGCTCATAGTGATTTCTACGGTAATAAAATATCCGTAGAAATTATCCTATCGCTTCGCTAAATATAAATGCTGGGCATTATTTTAAGAAGTCAGTACAAATGTAATGAAAAGTTTTTAAATTTTTTTTTATTTCACTGAAACAGTCGTTAAACACTTCTATCTTCTCTTCGCTTTGTTTCTTTGTTCCTTTCTTTCTTTCTTTCTATTTTCCTTCCTTTCTTTCTTTCTTTCTTTCTTTCGTTTTCTCACTGAAACCAAGGAGTATCTTTCCCGTTTCTCCACGTGATCAAAACGGAAGAGTTCATTATTTATGAGGTATTAGCATGGGACAGTAAACACTTCTATTTTCCCTTCTTTCTTTCTTTTCCTTTATTTATTCGTTCTTTTCCTCTGACCCTCCCGCCTTCAGTACGTCCTTTAAGTATCAAATTCTCCAAGCTCTTTTTCTTCGTTATGTGTCCGAGTAATTGTAACTTTTTCTTTCTGATTCTAAGTATAAGCGTCTTTTTTGTCTCCATTTTCCTTCTTAATAATGTTTCTCTTTTTTTCTTATTCTTCTACACTCAGTAATATGTGTCATATTGTCTTTAATGCCTTGCTTGAGGTGACATGATTAAAAAAAACAGATACACACTAGTATCCCATCGCTTTAGATTATTGATTTTGTTGTTACAAACAATACAAGCGTGAATTCGAACTAAACTGAAATGATTGAAAAATACGAGGATCTGGCGATAGGGAGTTGAAACAGTAATACCTACAGTACTGGATCAACTTGGATCACCAGGTAGAAACTTGAAAGGAGTGAAATTTGAATTGAGATCCCAGACAACTGCCATCCTTTATTCTGCGAGAATTGTCTAGAAAATTCTTGAGTTTTGAGGAGTCTTGTTGACAACATGCCTGAAGAAGAAAAGTTTCACTGCGTCAACGTGCGACACTAACATTATATTACATTAATGTTATGTTAGTCTACAGTAATTATTTTGTCTATGTAATGATAGATATAAGACAGTCAGTCATATAATTAGCGAACACAGTTGACTCATAAAAAAGTAGGTATGTCTGGGTGGGAAGGATAATTTACTGAGAACTATGCAAACGACTGAGATTAAACTATACAAACAAATAAGGTATACAGAAAAAGCCATAATTTGTTCTTTAGAACAAAAAGAATAAGGACTTTGAATTTCATATAGACCATCCTAATGAGAATTAAATCAAAATTAAGATTAAAAATAGATAAAGAAGAGTAGATATTGGGGAACACGAAACTGACAGTTATATTCATTATTAGTGGCGTGCTTAGAATAGTTCGAAAGGCAATTGAAAGGATTATAAATCTGTGGAAGAATTGAGACCAAGTAGATTGCGTATTTCAAGAGACATTGTACCGAAGAGAATTTGCCCTCACCTAATCTCAAGTGAAATGTATCAGTTAAAGCACATTAAGTACCGATATTAAGACCAAGATAAAAAATCGACACAGCGAAGTAGATAATGTAGAATGTGTGGATACGATTCTATAATTAGCTGAGAAGGAGTAAAATTAAAGAAAGACTTTATTGGGTAGGGTAGTTAATTTTAGGTACCGCCACTAATTCGCGATACCCACGGTTTAAAATGTTTGTTTTTTTAAATGAAAAGGCATTCCTAAAGCTTTTATTTTAGCAAAAGGATTAAATTTACTAGTTCCAGTAATCAAAATAATCTGGTGCATTTCAAACAGCAATTCTATTGGTTTGAATCGATTTTTATTTTATTTTTTCTAAAAAAGCTTATTAGTACCCTTTTAGTCGTCTTTCCTTGCATTGTAATTCTCTTTATTTAAAAAATCCCCCCAAATAAAATATACTTTGCTGAAACTTTATTTGAAGAATATTAGCTGATTTAAAAATGATCTGATTTGAAACAAATATTATATACTTTATGTTTGAAATAACACAGAAATGCATTTTAACACCAAACAGTAGCTGTGTTTGAAACCGTCAGTAGCCCTGATTACATGTTTGACAAGTTGATAACAGGTTTATTGTTGTTCTACAGAGACTTTATCTGTAAAACATAATTTAAGAAAATGATGTGAGATTAAACTATACAAACAAATAAGGTATACAGAAAAAGCCATAATTTGTTCTTTAGAACAAAAAGCATGAAGACTTTGAATTTCATATAGATCACCCTAATGAGAATTAAATTAAAATTAAAATCAAAAATAGGTAAACAAGAGTAGATATTGAGGGACCCGAAACTGGCAGTTATATTCATTATTAGTAGCGTGCTTAGAATAGTTCGAAAGGCAACTGAAAGGATTATAAATCCTTAATTTTTAAGTACTCAGTAATCTTAAAAATGTTACAAAATATTCTCCTTAATCTAATTTCAGGAATGTTGACTTTAAATTTACCATAGTAATCGCGCATATTTTCTGATATTTTCGTATATGATCGCACATACTTTCAAAATGGGCATGTTTATATACATAAAAAAATCAAAATTCTTTTAAAAATCGAAGTGTTTTAAGAACAAGTATTTTCAAAATTTGATTACTAAATATAGATTTCACTTAACAATATCACCTAACGTGATCAAAATAATGCAAAATTTAAAAAAATTAATTTTTTATAAATTATTATGTATAAACATTTTAAAAAATTATTATTCAAAATTTAAATAAATGAAAATAATTCTTGTAAAAATTCATTATTCACATGTTTTTCTTAAGACTATTGTGTCCTTAATATATCCGATTTATAAAAGCAATTAAACGCTTTCTTAATTAAACAATGACATAGTTTTTTTCGGATTTTTCATTTTACGATTCGGAGCAGATTTTCGGGAAATGTATAACTCTAAAAAAATTTACATTCTCCATGGAGTCCTGCTTTTAACCAATAAAAACATTTTCTAATCAAAATTTAATTTCTCAAAATTTCATAAAATTAAGGAAGCCGGAGGTAACAGATGTTAAAAAAATATTTTACCAAGATTTTTTAATGAAAAAGTTTCAAAAATAATTTCATTGATTTGTGAATAAGTCCTAAAAGTTTTATTAAAATCTGAGAATTGATTTTTGCGAGAATTTCAAAATCTATGTGTTTTTTTACTGGAAAAGGTGATAAAATATCCATAGTAATCTCTGGCCCACCAGCTGATGCAAGAAAAACAAGATTTTTAACCAAAATTTAGAACGTGCTAGAAAGGGTTAAAAAAATTTAATAAAAAGTACATTCCTCTTAATAATAACAAAGATTTGGACAATAAAACTTTGTTTTCATCAAGAAAATAAAATCAGCATTTACATGTATTTCGAAATTATAATCCGATCTAGATCAGAAGACGAGATATGTTGAGAAAATTGTGAACATGATGTAAATCCAGGCAGAAAAAGCATGCGGGCCCGAAAGCGGTTTTATCTGTCAACACTGACAGCTTTCTGGCAACACCTGCAGCCAAACCAACTCCAAATGTAATTATATGCATTCCTTTGGATCTTGTCGGCACGGCAGAGAAATGAGGGCCATGTAGCTCATTACCTCCATATAGCATCGCCCATGCCTGTACCCTGGACAGTTCACTCTGGTCTGACAAACAAAGGACTGAATATTGGCCAAACTGGGCTATACGTTTATCTCGCCAAATAAACGTATATGATTTAAAATTTGTTAAATGATACAGGTGAAAAATGTCCGATATCGAAAACAGAACGTTTATAGATATAAACAGTGTAATGCTCGCATTGATGCACAGCTCTTCTATGAATTGAGCACTCTGAGTCACTGGCATATTTATTAAATAATAAATACGCAAAAATTCACCTTCCTCTCTACCGGGATGCGATAGCTTAGGGGAAAAAAATCTCCGAC
Source organism: Acanthosepion pharaonis (assembly GCA_903632075.3). Classification (NCBI taxonomy): domain Eukaryota; kingdom Metazoa; phylum Mollusca; class Cephalopoda; order Sepiida; family Sepiidae; genus Acanthosepion; species Acanthosepion pharaonis. Next base: position 1,214,216 of record CAHIKZ030004573.1, on the reverse strand, counting down.
TGATGCCAAATCAGTTGGATTTCGATCCTGGCATGAAGCAATCGGATGTCTACCCACACTCATAATCTGTGATACAGCGAAACAGTCTGTCTGTGGATGAGAGTATATACACCCCCGAAAAAAAAATCGGTCGAGCACTTTAGATGGAAAGCGCGAATTTGTAAACAGTGACTGCTGATGATGCAAAGCTCTTCTATAAATTGAGCATTTTGAGTCACCGGCCTGTTTATTGAAAACAAATACATAAAAATTGATAGCTTAGTGTGAAAATCTCCGACTGATGGCAAATCAGTTGGTTTCGATCTTGACTTGTCTAGCTACACTGATGAGTTGTGTTACAGCGAAAATATCGTCCCTTACTGAGATCTTCATATATATATATATATATATATATATATATATATATATATATATATATATATATATATGTGTGTGTGTGTGTGTGTGTGTGTGTGTGTGTATGTATGTATGAACCCTACTTCCTCAAATGTGACGAAATAACCAAGCATCAAATATATACCGAGAAAGAAATACAATTACTTTATATACATATATGCAAATCTGGACTTATGTACATACGTATATTGGGGCAGGTCAATTTTGGAACTGTGCACTAAATTTGAAAGTTTGGGGTTTGATATGATAAAAAAATGACAAAATCTTTTTTTTCAAATCGTTACCGTTTTTTGAGGAAACGAGTTTAAATATAAAGTTTAGGTTCAAAATCGTAACGTTGGAACTTCATTTCAGTGATCAGTGAAAGCCTAATTACAAAGCCGTATAAAATTTATAAATTAATGAAGCTTTACAAATTGTACATAGTAAAGATGCATGGCACAAGAACATTATTAATAATTCATTGTGCCATCAAATAAGATCTTCATTTACTTCAAAGTGAAATTATACTGAACAATTTAGCTATATTATAATTTAATATTTATACATATAGTGTGATTTGCAATAAACAATGCAAATTTAAATAATTTTGTCTTATAATTTCTGCCCAGCGGTATTAGTAATTTTTATCTATTTTTTGTTTTTATTAATTACGATTTAGCAAATTTTATTCTTTGAGTAGCTTTTTTAGTAATCTTACAATTTTTTTTCTCTCAGTTTTTACTTAGTGAATACAGTAAAAAAAATTGCATATTTTGCTTGTGGTGATTCATAATTAGAATTCTGGTTTGAATATATATTTCATTCAATGTATCCAATGCAAAAGTTAGCTTGATTTTCTAAAAAAAAAAGTGAAAAATCAACTCCCCTAACGTACAGGCACAACGAGATGTACGCATAGACGCATTTATACGAAAAGCGCGTACATCCATATATATATATATATATATATATATATATATATATGCAAAAAATATAGAAGTGGGACATTTTAATGGAAGCCTTTCGTATGAAAATATTTGTGGTCTAGAAAGCACAGCGGGAAAATTTTAAATCGCGACTCAAGGTTTCAGGCTTCAGGTTCATTAACGATTCTATGCAACACGCCGCTTTTTATTTGATGACTGGCGGTCTATTCGACAGTCTTAATCCCTCCACCATTCGTAAGGGAAAAATAGTCTACATTTTTTAAATAGTTGAGAAAACCTAAGTGCAGGAATTTCTAGGGCGACAAAGACAATATAAACATACATACCTTTTTCTCAGCTTCCTGCAAATGCTTTTTGGTATTCATATGGAGGCGAAAGTTATTTTTTCCTATAGGGGTAATCTATCTAATCGTGCACATTTTCTTTCTTTCTTTCTTTCTTTCTATCTATCTATCTATCTATCTATCTATCTATCTATCTATCTATCTATCTCATTCTATTTATATATCTTTCTATCTCATTCAGTTCATATCTATCTATCTATCTATCTATCTATCTATCTATCTATCTATCTATCTATCTCATTCTCATATCTATCTATCTATCTATCTATCTATCTATCTGTCACGCGCATACACAAAAATATATGCTTATATCTCATTCTATTTATATATCTATCTATCTCATTCTGTTCATATCTATCTATCTATCTAGCTAGCTATGCTAGTTTTTAGCCATAAAGATTATAGCTAATTATTTAACTACTAACATCAATCCGAACTGATAAAAATGTTCGCGTGTTTCCGTCCCATAATTAATTAAACAGAAATTTTGACGTTACATATTTAAGAAATTGTACTCCTATTGTCCTACTGTCAAAAACAAAACCAAAACAAAACAAAAATAACCGACAGCAACAAAGTCTACATTAGATTAGGGGCCTTGAGTCAGACATGGTTTCATGGCCAAAATATAATTACTGTTAACCCAGGGTGCCCCAAACTTTGCGTCGTCAAATCATCAGACTTTGTTGTTTTATAGTTACAATATGCAAATGCTAGATCCTATTTATATATTTCCTTTTTTTCTGTTGGCACCAATTTAAATTTTATCAAAATCCGTTTAAGTATTTTGTTCGCTGTTTTACCGCGTTTTTCTTGCCATGTGAGCATCATATTCTCCAAGCGCTCTTTTCTCGTTATGTACCGTAGAAATTCCAACTGCCACTTTCTGCTTGTAAGTATAAGTTCCTTATATTCTTTAAGACTTTCTCGGTACTCGCGTTTTTCCTACGTTCTTAACATTCAGCATTAGAATCCCATCTTTTCAACTTCGTTCTTCATCTTTGAAGGGATCGTCCGTTATACACTGATTTATATAAAATTAGATATTACACAGCAGTTCAACATGATTTTTTTTTTGTTTTTAACATCGTTTTTTTCAATGTTTATACTTAGCTTACTTTCAGGAATATAAAATATGAAAGTTACTTTCACCCTGAATAAAATCATAAAAATCAGCCTGGTAAATCAATAAATACTAAACACTTCAAATGTCTACGGTGTATAGATATATATAAACGGTGTGTGACGTCGCCCCTCCTTGGTCGCAGCGTCGACTCTGTCGTTCGATCTTGTTCGCGGCTCCAACTGTGACGTGACGTGATGTGGCCGCCCAAGGGTCGATCCTTGTCACGGACAGCACCAGTTGTGACGTTTTTTTTTGCCGCGGCGTCAGCTGTTCGCTCCTCGCTGCTCCAAGTGTGACGTTCCAACCCTCTGGTTAGATGATTACCAGCCTTGCCGTTCCCAACTCGCTTCCAACACCTGGTTACTAGGGTAACTGTACTGATCTCCGGTCTGCCTACCCACGTTGTGATTAGATCTTAGACAGACGGGATCAAACAGGAGTCGGGGCCGTATGCCAGCTGGGTTCAACGGGGTGGCAACACACAAGTAAAAGAAAAAAAAAACTCACGAGGCAAAAAAATTACTGATAAGAAAGGGTAACAACCTTTATATCTAATGTTCGTTACATAAAAATTATTCTTACTTCCCGACCCGTTTTGTGGACTGTGGCACCAAGCTTCTATCATACAATTTAAAGACTTCGAGTTGCCTACTCTCTAGAATTTTGCATGTCGGAGTGTGGTTTGGTTTCGACACTGGGCGCTAATCTCTACCAGTCGTTCACGGATGATTCTTCTTTCGGCTTGAGTTGACGAGCTTATTCGCTTCGGCTTGAGTTGGACGTATTTCTTCACTTCGATTTGGGTTGGACGAATTTCCACCCTCAGGCTTGGCCTGGTTTCAACTTCTTCTAGACGCAACTGCAAGTAACTTCTTCTCCCGTCCTGCAACTCTTCTCGCCAAGGTCCGAACTCTTCTCTCTGCCGTCTGAGGTGAACTCTTCTCTCTGCCTTCCGGGGCTGAACTGTTCTGCTTGTTTGGCCTGCAACTTTACTGCCTGTCTGGCCTGCAACTCTTCTGCTTCAACTTCTCTGCCTGTCCGGGCCAAACGGACCGACCCTTCTTGCCCGCAAGGGGCGAATGAACAGGGCCCGCCGCCAGCTCTCCAACTGCTCTGGCCGTCTACCCCGCAACTCTCTGATTTCTGTCGATTGGGGTCCTGCTTTTATTGACGCCGCAACAAACTGGGGTGGGTCTGTCGGCGTCAGGGTTTCTTGATAATTCCAAAATTCGCATTAGTTCTGATTTCCCATTATCGCTCTTATTTTCACCCCTACTTCCTCACAGTGCCTCTGGGGAGGCGCATACCCATCTCTCCGGTCTCTCGTATGTCAGGTGACCGTTTTCGACCAATGGGTCCTGGTCGAGCGTCCTTTCTCCTCTTTCTCGCATATCACGTGACCGCTTTCGGCTAATGAGATTCTGGTTGGGCGTCTCCCGTCCTTCGTGACGTCTCCAATCGGGCGTGGTCTATCCCGGCTTTGTTCTGGGAAAGAAAACACCTTGCTAAAAAAAACAAAATCCAATTTGGCCTTTTTCGCACGCACGAAAATGACAATCTCGGCCTTTCTCACCTTTTGGTTTTTGTCAAAACAGCCCGCCGCTAATTAGATGTGACTTCTGTGAGCCAAAACAATTGTTTTCATTCCTTTATTTTCGTTCAGGCCTGACAGTTAAAATCTTAATTATCTGAATTGAAAATATCCTCACTTCATCATCGTGGGGGTTCTAATCTTCAACAGGTCAGGATCTGTATACAATTCCAGCGGTCACCTTCTTATTCCAAAGACACCCCTTTCCGAGTAATGTTTCGTTTTCCATTGTTCTAAAAAATCCCATTTCTCCAAATTGATAATGAGCTTCTACATTCCGTGGACACAAAAGTAGGCCAGATGTTTTGACCGATATTTTTATCAATCGTACGTATGTTCATCCACTTTTACCATGTCCGTTCATTATCTCTAAACTTATTCCTTCAAATAACAGTTTCCATTGTTCTTGAAATTCGGTCAGGCGCGTTGGCCTAGATATCTCTTGACACCTGTTTTCGCTTATGACCGGCTTATCTATTTCTCCTCCTCTCCTTTTCTTTTCTTCTTCTTCCCTTAGGATCGCCTAAATACAATTAGAGAAATATTCTCAAAACTTAATTACTCTTCGTCTAAATAACTAACAACTGGTTAATAAACCGAATAAAAATTAAATCATATTTCTAGGAATATTTCTTTTTAGTTTTTCTAATAATGCAGGGTGTCACAGGTGTATGGATCACTTATTTAAAAATTAGTATAAGAAATAAAGGAATTGAACATAGAACAGGCTGGGCTAGAGGTAGTTTCGCTCAACACCGCATATTGCTACAAAACCAAAACTGTAACCCAAAATTTCTAGTCATGTTTTTAAATAGCTTCGTTAGATCGAGACTTTCATATGGCTGTCATGCGTGGCGTCAAATTCATTCAGAAATATCTAAACAGCTGTATACAACCAATTTCTCAGATCAATGATTTTATAAAAGGCTTCGAAGCCTGTAGATCTTATCGAGGACCACCCTTCGAACTTTGTGGACTGGCGCTACAGAATCATTAAAAAATAACTGTACCGAATAACAGAAACCACATCACCTGAAGGTTTTTAACAACAGCAACAACTAAAATGGATTGCGCATATATCTGGAAAAGGGAATAATGACTTAAGCAAGCTGTTGGCATTCCACAGTACTTCAAACAAAAATTTAGGAAGGAAACCCCCATCAATACCGAGAAGAACTGTAACAGTTGGGCTTGAGAAGATTATTATCTTGAAAAAGTGTTTTAAGAGAAAGATTTTATAAATTCAAGTGGAAATTAGCAGTCTACTCGATCAATGAATACCGAGGAAACGGTTAATATTATCACTACCATTAACATTGCGATGCGCTTTTGAACTTTTGTATCACATTTTTCATCGTCTGTCACTACACTATCCTGATAGCCTAAGCTACGATTAGAAAATGTCTGGGCGCTATGGCTTAGTGTAATGGCTAGCGAGCACAACTAGTTGGACATTGAGTGTATTTGATTTCCAATAAGTGTCCTGTGCTCATGGTAGTGGCTCCAAACAAGGCTTGGGTTTGTAAATAATGACTTCATTATGTTATCATATATATGAAACAATTTTGACTGAATAAGAATAAAGTAAACAATATGGAATAACAATGCTACAGACTAAAAATTCTCATGTTTCTTTATGATTCTTATCGAGAAGAGACGAGATTTTTTTTCTTCTAAAATCTCCTTTCTTTCTTTCTTTCTTTCTTTCTTTCTTTTGTTCTTTCTTCCGCTGTTTTTGTTTCTTTTTTCTTTTCTTTTCTCGTTCTTTCGTATTTTCCTCTTTTTCTTTCTTTCATTTCACTTCTTGTTCTTGTTGTTGTTGTTGTTGTTGTTGTTGTTCTTCTTCTTCTTCTTCTTCTTCTTCTTTCCTTTCTTTTTCCCACTCTCCTATGCCCGTTTCTTTCTTTCTTTCTTTCTTTCTTTCTTTCTTTCTTTCTCTGCATCTTTTAATACACATCATTCCTCTTCGAGTGAACAAACATATGTAATATGTCTCGCATAGACTTTCATTCAAATCTCCTGATGTGATCTAAATGGCTGAACAAACCATTTTCTTTACGTATGAAAGGCATCATTCTCTGTTCGTAAATCTTCTTATATTTCTAATGTTTCTCTATCAACGATCACGTGTATCGATTCCGAAGTAACAAATAAGCTGTTCTTAATTTTGCATTTTTTCATCCACGAAGCCCTCTGTTTGATTGTATATCTGTGCTGATTCCAATTTTGACAGACGAAGACAGTGTTCGACAAACGTGCATGCGGCTCACCTGTTACTTTTTGCGACAAGAAAGCTCACTGTAAATTTTACTTTTTAAAACGTTTATTCAAAACAATAAGAACATTATTTGGTGTAAGTTGCCGAAATTAGTAATCTATTCAAAGAGCAGAACAGAGAGAACAACAACTGAAACCATATATATATATATATAAAGACACACACACACACACACACACACACATATATATATATGATAGATAGATAGATAGATAGATAGATAGATAGATACCGTCTGTAACAACAAAATTGTCCAATTGTTAGTTTAAGTTTGAACTATTGTATCTTAGAAATGATTAAAGATATCTTACTGGAATTCTTCGAAGGTTTTATAACACAATTGGACTCTACTTTGAGTAATAAAACTGTATAATTACTCTTCAAGCTTGATAGAAGAATCGTGATGAATTCGATCATAAACGAAAATGGCATATTCATCATTATTTAATCATAGCTAATGATCGAAAGGTCACGAAGTATTGAAATTGAGTTCAAACATTATACATATATATATATATATATATATATATATATATATATATATATAGAGATAGAGAGAGAGAGAGAGAGAGAGAGATACCGGGTATAGCAGCAAAATTATCTAAATGGTGTAACAGAAAAATTATCCAATTGTTAGATCAAGTTTGAATTGTTGTATCTTGTATCTTGAGTAATAAGAATATATAATTACTCTCCAAGCTTAATAGAAGCATCGTGATGAAATCGATCATTGACGAAAATGACATGTTCATCATTAATTAATCATAGCTAATAATCGAACGATCATGGAGGATTGAAATTGAGTTCAAATATATATATATATATATATATATATATATATACTATTTCAAGATAAATTTTCCTACTTATTCAAGATGATCTTCCACCTCTCTAAACTTCTAACTTTTTATCCTGGAGTAACAAATTGCTTCATACGTTTCATGTACAATTACATTTTCAAGTCCTTTTTTCACTGCTCCTTTTCTTGTCATAGCTGAAACTCCTCTCGCACGTGCCAAACGTCTTATAGAATGAGTTGGATCTTTTCTAATTGATCTTTTTAGCTCTTTAGCTCTAAGTCCAAATGATGATCCCTGTTGTATCCAATTTTACTCTCTACTGTTCCCTCTTTTTTTAAACTTATTCATCAATCTCTTGATGGTATTTGAATGAACATTGAAGATGGAAGTCAGAGTATGAATGTTGGTACCATTACTGAAGGTCTGAATGATCTTTTCTTCTCACCATTGCTCAGTTGGAAAGACAGTAAGGCTGACATAAAACAATTTTAACCTGTTCTATTTCTAGCTGAATATCTCCAAGGGTTTCTCAGTCATTCTTACGGGAAAAGGTATCATGATGGCTAAACCGCTTATCTGAATACCTGGAAAAAAGAAACCCAATTAGTCGAGTGTTATTTTAGATATTAAACATTTTGTGGTGTGGCGAATTATACTGTTACACGATTTGGACAATTTTGGTGTTACATCTGGTCTACACACACACACGTACACTCTCTCTCACACACACACACACACACACATATATATATATATATAGTTGCGTTGATGTAAGTGTGTGACTTTGGTTTCATGCCCTTTGTGATTGTCAGACAAATTTTGAAATTTTGGATCAGAACGACACTCATATGTACGCAGACACATATCCACGCAAGTTCACGCATTGCATATATATATATATATATATATATATATATATATATATATATATATATATATATATATATATATATGATCGTTCGGTTAACAAGGTCAAATTTACTGCTTATCGAACGATCCTTTGTGGCCGAGAGGTTAGGCATGTCAAGCTAAATGACGGTTCGAATCCTGTCAAAGGACGAATATTTTCTATGAAAAATTTCTCGGACATTCAGGCCGGTACATGTTATTTAATACTGTTTATTATAAACAGAGCATTTACTTAAATACTTGTATCTATAAAAAGAATGTTAAACATAAAAATGTCTTTAATAAATTGTCGGACTTTGTCCATTGCTTAATGTACGAGATTCATGGGAGATTGAAGTTTATAAGCAGTAAATTCGAACTTACCAACCGAACGATCCTTTGTGGCCGAGAGGTTAGGCACGTCAAGCTAAATGACGGTTCCGTATAGGATGCAGGTTCGAATCCTGACAAAGGACGAATATTTTCTATGAAAAATTTCCCTACGTTATTTAATACTGTTTATTATAAACAGAGCATTTACTTAAATACTTGTATCTATAAAAAGAATGTTAAACATAAAAATGTCTTTAATATATATATATATATATATATGATAAATTGCTTATATAAACATATGTATATTGCATTTATATATATTGCACGTATATAAAATAAATTGCTTATATATATATATATATTGCAGATATATAAAAATTGCACATATCTATATATTTATATTTATATACATACACATTACACACAATTGAAGCCGGCTCAACCCACCCAGCGTGAATGCCGTTACAGTTACAGGTAGGTACATCACACACACACATATATATATATATATATATATATATTACTTCTAGTTCTCAGGAAACTCATTTCTTACAAAATCAACATATTGCGTTACGTAATATTTTTACAGACACCTTGAACATTACGTTCCACAATGCCCAATTTTCGGTACGTATTAATCTAACGTAGAGATCAAGGTGCATATATGTACATCTACTGGAGAAAATTATATGACATCATTTCTATAAACTTCTCTCGAGATTTATCGAATATTTTAAATTATTGTAAACGATTTTTCACAACTGAAAAATGTCATTCATAAAAAAAGAATTATTAAATATTCAAGTAATTTCTCATATATTTTTGCAGTCTGCTCATAAAATGTTTCCCATAAACAAATGAATAAACAAATAAAATGCTCATATTCGATTGTTATTTATATTGTCGTTGTGAAACTTGTGTTGTTTTTATTGTGATGCGGCCATTTTGCACGATGTTGTCCTCGATGAAAAAATGTTTACCCACCCTTGGATTAGGATATTATGACTCAGCTGTTCAACTATCCAGTGGTACCATCGTTTCTCTCGCTCTACTCTTACTGCTCTCCATTATTCACTAATCTGCGCCTGGTGGGAGCAGACTGATAATAAATAATTCGTTTTTTATAGTAAGACACTAAAATTTCTCCAACACTCTACAAAGTAAAAGTCCATTAATCTAATATTATCAAAACGTCCATATTATGCATATAAAAATGCAGAGAGAGAATAAAATGCCAGTTTATATTTGTTTTCATCGACTCAGTCTCTTTGTCTGTTTCTCTCTGTCCATATATATTAAGTTGAGCCATAAATAATTTCCGTTTTGGGTTACTAATTGTAATGACGAATGTATCATACTAAATGTTCTTTAAATATAGGTACCTGCAGAATTTCTCTAAAAATAGTGAATATATGATGAAGTAAATGCCAATAACAATAAAAATAAAATTTTATCGTCAAAACATTTGTGTTGTTATTAAGGCGAAAGATCAAAGGTTTTTTTAATGGAATTTTTTTTATCCTTTTTAAATCCATAGAAATATTTGCTAAAATATTTTATTTTTCTGGCGTCAACGCAGGGTTATAAATTTGTACGGGAAATTTAAGCATGTTTTTACGGTAAAAAAAAAAAAAAAAATCATGGAAATGGAAATTCTTGCAAAAATCAGATAATTGTCAGATTTTAATGAAGCTCCCAGAACATATTCAGGAATGATTGAATTTATTTTTTAATCATTTCTTTTTCAGAAAATCTTTGTAAAACCAATCATTTAATTTTAGAAAATTTTGAAGAATTTTTTTTTAGCTCTTAATATTCATATTATTTATTAAGACAAAGCTTCGGAGAATTCAAATCATGACATTTTGGGGGTAAAAATTGACGACCATTTATAGATAATCTGCTCTGAATCGTAAAATAAGTAATTTAATAAAACTAAGACATTAATTAATTAGAAAAATATGCTTTTATGAAAATATTTTATGGACATATTGTCTTAAGAAAAAAAAATTCGATGAATAATGAATTTTTACAGGAACTGTTCTCATTTAAAAAAATTAATTAGAATAATTTACAAACTTTTAAATCTTTTTCAATGCTTTATTAATTTGTAGAGGTCAAGTGATATTGTTATTAAATAAAATCTCTATTTATAATATGAAGTGGAAAAGCGCGCTACAATTCATCGACCCCAGTATTTTAAAAAGAATTTTGAATTCGTTCTATGTATGTATAAACGTGTCTCTTTTTGTAAATACGGACGCTCATACATGATATTATCAGAATAAGGACGGTAACTATAGTAATTTTTAAATTTATTTGTAATTTTCTAACATTTTCTCAACAGATGTCTTTGTAAGTCTATAAACACAAAATACCTAAAATTCACTAAAATTATCCAATGCTTAGAATATTTATTATTTTTTTAAAAGATTACTGAGTAGATATAAATTATATAAAATGGCGATTACGTTGTATTCGTCATTTAATTCTATGTCCATTATCTCAACCTTACTTAAATTTTCTTAACAACAGGCAATCGATACAGCATTCAACACGTAAAACCATCCACCTCCGTGTTAAAAATCCTTTTCTGTGATATTTTAAACTAAAAATAAATAATATTTGTTTCAATTTAGATTAATTAAACTTTAAATTAGCTAATTTTTTTCTCAAATAACATTTCACAAATGTATATTTTATATATTTTTTAAAGATTTTTAATAAAGAGAATTATGTTGTATTGGCAGATTTGTCAATATAGATGATTTCATCGATTTGACTGATAATCAGAAAAAATGATTCCAATCAATTTAAATTCGATTTGAAATACAGCAAAAAGTTTTTCTGATTGGAAATATTAAATTCAATCTATGAGCTCGTAAATAAAACTAAAATGAAAGCTTCAAGAAAGACTTTTTATTTATTGAAATTCATTTCAAATATTAGGTATTGTTTTTTTTTTTTTTGGAGGCACTCACTTAAATATATCATAACAGGAGATGAAAAATGGGTTTACATAAGGCAA